>JAUYWG010000050.1:9546804-9611909 GCA_034779775.1 Enteromius afrohamiltoni | reverse complement strand
TAAGGAGGGATGGGTTTTTGACAAAAGGTCAATTGACAATTACAATTTTACAATGTGACATTATCATAAATGTGAATTCTATTCATTATATTGTTACTTTTAGGTGGAAATAAGCATCCAAATTTCTCATTTGCTTCACCTTAAAATACTGACACTGTGAGTTTGACTTTGTGGCTTAAGCTAGCAGTATGGCAAATTTATAGTGTTTGTACAGAGAAACAAACAATACTGCAGACTGTGGGAAAAATACATATATACAATATAAATAAAATTGCCTTGGAACACAGAATTGAATGAAAAAAAAACAGTCAAAACAATGTGCTTCAGCCAAGCTTTGCTCAGTAATTTTAACCCAAGAGGCTTCAGCAAGCAACACTCTGCACTTCTTTGGCCTTGAGTGTACTTGTTGTGTGCCCTCACTACTTACGAGTGCACATGCAAGCAAGTGTGTCCATACTTGTGTTTCGTTTGATTAATTTTTATGTACATTGTGTGCGTGCTAAAGAGATAACCTCTCAGGAGAATGTGCTGAGTAAGGCTGTAAAGATGGTCAGACAGGAAGCACCAAGAACAAAACGCTCGGAGTCTCTAGCACCTGAAATTCTGCCTCTGTCAGGCCTTTGGCTGACCACTAGAGCAGGAACGGTCCAGTACAGAGGAAGCTGGAGAGCTGAGAAAGCTGATGTGTCATGCCTTCCTCTCCAGGCCAGTGTTTCTGCACACACAGCTTAGGAAAGCCGCACACACACATGCTTAGTTATCCTTCTGCTTTCCAAGCCGGGTTGCATTCACACTGGACTGAGTGATTCCAGCTCCTCTTGGGTTGCGGTTTAAGGGCGAGACCGCAGGCCGTTTGTGCATGTTGCTTGTGTGATACCTGAAAGCCTTCTTTTGGACCATGAGCCGCTGCTGTGTGGTTAAAGTCATCTCTTTCACCGAGATTCAACTGCTGCCGGTATGTAGCTGCAAGAGAGAGAAATTGGGATGAGAATTTAAGTTCCAGTAATGTTTTGAAACCTGCTTATTGTGGTTTAATGTAAAACTTTGTGAGTTTAGTTTGAACTGTAGTTACTCTGAATCTGGGACATTTTTTGGAGAGATTACTTCCTGTTGCTCAACAAGTACAGTATGGCACCCAAGGTCATGCATGGGCTTGTGAATACACATGGATAAAATCTATACCTTGAATGTACACTTCTTTTATTTAATGCATAAATGTAGGTATCTATTAAATATATTTGGGCTGGTTCATTGTTAAATGGACAAGGATGATATAATTAAGCATATTTCTGATTTCGGCGAAAATGTATGAATTTAGTATATAAAATATGAAATATCTGTAATATTTTGTAGAAAGTTATCTTGTGAATGACACATTTGAAAAAGATTTTAAAAGCAATAGAATGACTACATATTGTGCACTGGCTAAAAGGTATGTAGTTACAGTTGAAATTTAAAAATTAAAACAAAATGTCTTAATAATTTTAATAAAAGTCTCATATGTCAATATGATGCTAAAGCTATATTTCTAAAATATTATTATTGAGGACAAAATAAAATATTAGAGTATACTGCATAAAGTATTTCATCTTTTAATAATACATATAAAAAATGAATTTAAAAATATGCTTTATTTAAAATAAATAATACGTTGATGGTTTGCACCAAAGGTTTATTGCTGCTAACACATCAAATTATACATGCACAAATCTTTTTTTGTGAATGTACGATTTCAAACATTTTTTTTTAAAGGTAAAGAAACAGTACATGATGTGAATGTGATTCTGCTCTTTTAGGTTTGTGTGTGTGTCTGTTACTTTCTCTTCCCCTCAGAAACTTGTTGTGGTCTAACAGCATTGATGTTAAGGAGGAATATTTAGTATAGCACAACTGATTTCTTCAGAAACAAAACAAGTAGTAAAAAAAAAAGAAGCTCTGACTCCCATCTGTCTGAGTGAAAATATATCCTAAACGTTTATATTGCAATGGTTTAACTTCTCTTTCCAACTTACTATAGCACCTGACCTTTAGGCCAGGGAAAGGTTTTGTCCATAATTTGTACAGCTGGTAAAAATCATTCCCCTCCCCAGTGTTTCAAAACGCAGATTTTTCTGAAGTGAAACCAGAACTTGACCAATCCTGACAAAAAATTAAGCAACATCAACAAGTGCAATAGATTATACCTCGCCATTCAAGACACTTACAGGTTTTTCTAAGCAAGATGCACACTTACAGTCCAAATTAAGGTAAATGATTATTATTATTATTTATTTTATTTTTTTTATATATATTAATTTAAGAAATTAATTTGTGTGTCCAGCTGCAATAGGTAAAGAAATAGTTTGTTAGTTTTATGTATTTCTATACTGTCATTGCTTTTTATACCTTATAAAATTGAACAATGTAATTAAAAATACAATAATTAATTTATTATGATGCTACTATATGCCATACTTGTATAAAAATGCTATTTATCTATCTATCTATAAACACACACACATTAATGTTATTAAATTGTATTAAAAACATTATTATATATAAAAATTATTAAAAGTGGAAAACAAGCAAATATCATTTACATTATGGGATGATGGAAAGCATACCCTGAAAACTATATCAATTATGTGTTCATGTAAAATCAGCTCATAATCTGCATGCTAAATGAACCTTCTAGAGCGTCTATGTATGGTGTCTAATGCATCTTCACACACAGTGCTTTCATTGTCTACACTGCATTTGTGATCAAAATCACTTCAACTTCAATCACATTACAGGTTGTAATTAGTTAATAGTCGTATATCCTGCGTTCACAACAGACAGGGGAGATGCGAGTCAAGGACAAAACCAGGATAACCCTTTCCTTCCACACTGAGATGAGCCCTCAGACACACAATGGCTTCTTTCACCTTTGCCTGGGATAAGAGAGAAGTTACACTTAAGTCTTTTTTGAAGCCAAATCCAGTGTGTGTAATGAAAAGAGCTTTGCAATGGCTGATAAATAGCTGAGACAGACCTCCGCTGAACTGTTCAATGCTCAGTCAGAAGGGCATAGAAGATCCGATTTGGTCCTTGGATTCATCCTTCAAGGGCTTAAATAACTATTTTGGTGTGTATGGGAAGATATTTTCCATTTAAGATTTCCACTGAATATGGCAATATGGTCATTCCAAATAAACGCCTCTTTTGTTAGCACAAACAGCCATTTTGATCAAATTAAACAAATTTATTTCACACAATTGAGTGTTTTTATGGTCAGCGGTCAATAAAAGTTCATTTTTGGGTTTTTCCGAAAATACTCAGAGCGCCTCAACAGCTGTGCTTTTGTAAGCGTAGACACCATAATAATGACTACTAGAGGTCACCTCTATCACCCCCGAATGAATGATTCCCTCCTATATTTAGCTTTACGATATCTTACAGACTAAAATTAGAATAGCGACTGGGTTCACAATAGTTAGTTTTTGAGAACAGATACAAGACAATGTTGTCTAGTGACTCTGATCCAGAGATGGGCCCTCTGGGTCATTAGGAAACCACATAGAACAAGCAGTATTTGTCTTGGACCCCCTGAAGCAGAAGTGGCAGAAGGGGGAAGTCTGCGATTGGCCGCTTCACGCAAACAGAACTGGGCGGTCCCAGCGAATTAGTGATATAGGCGAAAGACCTCGGCCCTGTGGTGATCAAACCTGTCAGATCAGTAATCTTTCCGCTCGCGGTGATTACTACGACCTGCAATAAAAAGGAAAGGCCTAATTAGGTCACTGAGATCCTCCTGCTTGCTTATAAAGACTGGACAGGGACGAGAGGGGACAGTCACTCACACCTCTCCACAGCTTGGGATCCTACTTTAGTGGACGTACAGGGATTGAGAATGCCACATTTAACTGACTGTAGTTTCTACAAAATGAGAGACGGAGCTCGAGTTTCCAACGTAAGGACTTGCTATGTTCTGCTTTGACTTGCGCAAGACGAGAGCTGTTTTGGTGCTTGGTTAAAGGGTAGTTCACATGCTGTCATTATTTACTCATCCTAATGTCATTCCAAACCGGTAAGATTTCCGATCCTGCGTGGGACACAAAAGAAGACATTTTGAAGGTTTTAGTTCACATAATGGAACTCAATGGGGTCCAAAACAATATTGGCCCCCACTGACTTTCATTGCATAGAATTTTGTATATTTTTTGTGTTCCACATTGTACAAGACATCATGAGGGTGAGCAAATTATGACTATCCTGAATATTGCATTATGCTAATGCTAATTTTGGATTTTACTGGTCTTATTCATTCAAGAATTTAAATCTGTCATAATTACTTGCCTTTAAGTTGTTCTGAACCTGTTTGAGTTTCTCTCAGCTGTTGAACATGAAAGAATATATTTTCAAGAATGTTTGTATCCAAACAGTTGACGTTACCCATTGACTTCCATAGTATGTGGAAAGAAAACACTATGGAAGTCAATGGCCATCATCAGCAGCAGGTGATCTATCCCTTTAAATCATGATCTATAATGTCTGGATGGATTTGTTATATGCACAAATAGGTGCACATTTTTACAATTATTTCCCTTTTTCTTGCTGGTTTTGGTTGCACAGATGTTGGGAAAAGGTGATATGAAAGACACTTGCGCATAAAGACATAATTTATAGAAAGACAATACCTAAAAATGCTATTTTTTTCTTCTTTTTGAAGGTTCAAAGTCACTTGGAGAACTCCAAGTACCACCTCCACCAGACACAGGCTCAGCAGGTCAAGCAGTACCTATCTTTGGGCAGCAAGCTTGCAAGCCAGGCCCACCAGGTGGGCCATCCTCACCCAGGCCAGGCCCTAGGAACAGTGCCCGTCATGCGCAACGGACACATGCCGCCTGTGAGCGACAGCAGCACACCAGGAAGCCCTGTTACCCTGCTCACGCTGGCCAACAATCACGACAGCGAGGTGAGTACTTCCTGTGATCTCATCTACCTGTCTTTGTGTTTACTCATCAATAACTTCAAACGTTCAGCTCTAATCACATTGACGATGAAAGGATGGGTGGACTATTCTGATAAGAGATGCTTCTTCATCAGTCGTCTTCTGAGATGATGAATGTTATTGGATTAGTGGCCCGGTTTTATTTACACTTTCACTCTGCATTGACACTATGACTGGTGATAGTGAAAACTAAACTCAAAACAAGCAAACAAATATCTGACAAATTCAACCACTGTTTTCTTTTAGTTTCCAATGGATGAAGTTATTGATGATCTTCTTGGTATTGAAACCGGGTTCAAAGATGGGGGTTTGGATTGTATGGAGCCAGGCATCATAATGCAAAATAACGTAAGTATAAGCCAAGTTTATTTCCTCACTGTGTTGACTCTTACGTCACATGATTTTAATAATGACGTATGTATAGGGGGTGTAAAAAGTTTGGTGGGAATTATATTTAATTTCTGTTGCTAAAAGGTTACTGAACTAAAGTTGAAAAAATTAGAAAGTAGAACATAGTGCAAATTGTGCACTATTCGCGAACAAGACATCTAAATTATCCAGAATAATTATAGAATATTAATATTAAAATTTACATTTGCTATTTTAAATGTATATTTATTTATTATTCATATTATTTTTATTATTATATTTACTTGACAAAACAGTATGCATATATATATATTAGATTTATAAGATTTAGTAAGAAATTGACTCAAAATATTACATTCTATAATAATTCTAACATTTTTATTCTAGAATATTATATTATTATAAATTTAAAAAATGAAATAGTTGTCATCTTGATGACCACTGAAAAATGTACTTTGTATGAAATCATAAGGAGTTATATAAGTATAATTATTTTAATATTTGTAGGATAAAATCACTTTCATTAATTATTTTATATTTATATGCCTCATATAAACCTTCATTAAAGTGTGCGAAAATGCCAAAATCAATTACATTTAAGTACATAAATATACACATAATTAGATTAATAAAACATGTCTGAATCCACATTGTAAGCTACATATATATATAATGCATTAAACACATTAATAACACAAACACGTGCTGGTCTTTGGTATGCTTGTGAAAAGGGGCTTGTCTGTGCGTGAGGTCACACCGAGTCCAGCTGAGAGTCAAAGGGGAACAGATTTAAATCTCAGGCTTTAAACAGTGGAACAATACAGATTAGTCTGGTAATGATGTCGGCATGCAGAGAGGTCTGTCTTAGAAGAGCCCGACTATGTTAATGAGTGATCGCTTCTCCAAAACACAAGAAGAAAAGCCTTATGTAAGCATGTACACACAAAAGTGGCCCAAGTATGTGCGAGACCCGCACAAAATTGTTAAGGTCATACTGACGTCTGTGGAGGGACAAAGCATCTCTTGAGTCGTGATTACAGCAACACCTGAACTCACTAGAGAGGTATGTGATACCGTTGAACAAAATAAAGTGCATGACAGGAACGAATAAGGCAGATAGTGAGAGAGAAAGAGCGAGCCAGAGTTTTGTATCTGAGTAAGCAGTCAAGCATCGGATTGAGCTAATATCTTCTCTCCCAGTGGACTTGTTCAGAAATGATAGCATGCTTAAACGGATCAATTCGTTCTAATTAGTCATACAGCACGACGCATCAAGCCGCTTTCCCGTGTCAACATATCTGCTAACATGATGGGAATGGATTGAAGCGATTACGACGTGAACAGTCAAGGGGCCGTGGCAATCTTTCATGTTGATAAGCCAGCTCTTTCCCCCTTTGAGATAATGGAGAGCATGTACGAGCGGAGGAAACACTATAATGCCTGCCGCCTCTGTCTTCCTGTAATGCTCTGACCTCCTCTTTAATCCTATACACTTCGCTTTCTCATCCATAACGCTGACAGAAATTGGCTTGTGGGATTGGTAGTCAGGGAAGAAAAAACAAAAAAAACTCAGTTCAGGCTTATTATAGTTAATAATAATCTTTAACGTGTGTGTGTGTGTGTGTGTGTGTGTGTGTATATATATATATATATATATATATATATATATAATAAACAAGTTTATTTTGGCAGACAGTATTTCTCAATGTAGTTTAACATGTAATACAATAACTGAAATATATAATGAATAACAAACTACAAAACCACAACAAAATTACTAAAACCTTTACTAAAATTAAAATCAACATAAAAACTAAATATTAATACAAATTATAATATCTCAGTTCTTCTAATAGCAAAGAAAAAAAAAATCACCTGCTCCACAGCGCCCTCTTTTGTCTCCTGAGGTGCTGCATCTTTTTGCAATTTTCTCTGCTCATTTAAAACTTAATCTGCACAAAAAATGGTGGAAGCAGTTTTTTTGAATCCAGAAAATGCTATTAAATGTCAACTACGAAGAAGTTTTATTTACATACAATAATATTTAATTACAAGTTGCGCATGTACACTCTGTATATATAAACACCCATTATTCATAACATCCTACACACCCTTGTGTTAAGTTTTATATCTGATTATGCTTTCCTTTGAAAAAATATAAGCACTCCCAGCTGTAATCAACACAGATTATTTAGATAATGTCTGGTGTTGTTTTAAGTTTTTACTCTTATTGTACAAAAAGTCTGCGTCAAAAAAATGCATGTAGCAAAACGCATTAAACATGAAGCAAAATAGATTGGATAAAAGATCAAATACATGCAGAAGAACTACACACAGTGAAGATTTAATTTCAGTGTGGTGTAATCTAGACTTACATTCTCTCTTTTTCCTCTGAAGGTCTCCCTGAACAACAGCATGCTGGAGGTGTATGGTGAGCAAGGTATGACTGCCCCTTACGGTGGACTGACACCCTCATTGCCCACAAAGCTCTCAGTTAAAATGGAAGTCAAAGGTACGGAGCACAGAAGGGCACAGATGCCTGTCCAAGCAGGACCTGTGCTGTTAACAAAGGCATTTCAGAAAGAGCAGTTTCGTTTCACATTAAGGAGAAATTATTATCTATTATAAACTGCAGTTATGAGACTGTTGTACGTCTGGTATAGCAAGTCCACAAAAAATAACATTTAAATAAATATTAATAAAGTAATTAGTGGGATTTGAACTTTTCACCTTGTCTCTGTTAGTAGCATATTTTACTATTAATACATATATATATATATATATATATATGTGTGTGTGTGTGGACATTGTCATAATAATTTATGTTGAAAAAACAAATATAACCATACGTCTAATAATCAGTCATTTTTAAAAAGAAGTTACCTATAATATCACTAATTATATCAAAGTTTACATTATATAATTAGGTCATTTTATTATATGTTATAAAACATGTATCAAAGTATAAACTTTACTGTATTTGTGTATAAAATTTTATAAAAATTATGAATACAATTTTATTACTTATTTACCAGATGAATTAGCTTTTCCAAAACTGTGTTTTTAAAAGTGTTTTTACCATTTATGTTTATAAATTTGGCATAATTTGTCGTTTTTCTTTTTTTACTTTTTTTAAATTATTTTATTTCAGTTATGAGTTACATTTTTGAAAGTCCATATGAAAAAATGTTTTAAAAAAAGCTAAATCCACTACATAAAACGTATGCCAAATCCTTTCATGTAGATGTCATTTACACACATACAGTGTCTTTAAACGTTTATGTAGGCATTCTATTTAAAAACAAAACAACACAGTATGTTCTTTCATTCTGAAAAGAGAAAAAAAAAAAAATCAAGAGCATACTGTAAATAGATCCAGCAAAGCAAACCCAGACGGGCTCATTCCACACATGTTATTCCAAAAGAGCCCGGCTTTGAAAGCCAAACACAAGCCTGTATGTTTCATGTTATTATCCAGCTGTCTTCTTTTAAGAGTCAGTGCGCTCCGTGTTTAGCTCACCATTGTGTTGCTCTCATTCTTCATTATCAATGCTTCAATGAGCGGAATATGGTAGCATGTATTCTTAGCATGATAGACACGGCACAGTGCCTCCTTTGTGGGTGCCTTTTTTTCTTATGAATGTCATGCATCAAGTAAAGCTAATTGATTCAGGAAATAGAAAGGATGCCTGGAGAACTCTTCACTCTGGCAGGAAAATAAGTGCATTACTGTCTTCTTCACAGAAGCGTGCTGCACGGCGCTCTTGTTTGGTTACGCACGGCTCAAATGACCTTATTGAATCAGAAGAAATGAATTGAGAAATCCAATCACTGCTCCCAATTAAATAATTTGGAAGAATGTGAATATGAATGCAGACGCATCCTCTCACTCGATCCGGGATGTCAGCAGATTGGTTAATGGTAAGGTCAGGAAGGATAAAAGGAAGATACACAGCTTTTCTACATTAAGACAGAGATCTGGTGTTGACGAGGCTGGGGTGAATGAAAACAGCTTATTCACACACAGAAAGAGGGCTTGCATTGATGCGTGTTGGCATGTGACGGGTTCAACAGAGGTTAGTGTTGTTTGGTGAGTGGTAGGCAGGGGTCAGGAATCTTGAAGAACTTGCCAAAACTAATGACATTACTAATCTGACGGCTTTCTTTAAAGAAACACTTTGCATCAGCGTGGTGTTCAACTTATGTTTGGATGTACACTTACGAGTTTCTTATAACCTTCTCATATTTCTCATCTTACAGAACATGACACCAGAGTCCTGGCCAAAGAAAGACAGAAAAAAGACAACCACAATCTAAGTAAGCAGTCTTTACACTAAACATTTAATCCCTTATGTTCTATTTAGAGGCAGAGTTTTCTTCTGTTGAACATAAAAGATGATATTATGAAGAATGTGGTAACCAAACAGTGGACGGTAGCCATTCCCTTTGTTTCTATACTATGGAAGTCAACTGTTTGGTTACCAACATTCTTTAAATTATCTTCTATTTAGATGATGATAGACTTTTCACTTTGGGGAGAACCGTCACTTTTTCTATATTTCCAAGTGACCAAAAACTGTCTATTTATTATTTTGTTGTATTTTGTGTGCTTTAATGGCACTCCAAAAGGAAGCAAAGCTGCTTGAAAAATGCTTTGTTGCATTGTGATGCAACAAGTATTCAATTTAATTCGTCATATGGATTTTGACTTGGTCAGAGAAAATATTATTTAAAATTGTATTTTATTTAGTTTATTTTAAAGACACTCTCAACAAAATATTAGGGTTATACATTTAATTAATTTATATTTAATAATACACCATTCATGCTTTAATAAAGTATGCATTATTTAAGAATCATTTTATATCAATATTAGGTTTGTGGTGTTTAACAAACCTTGTTCTCACAATTGCCAGTTGAAAGACGACGGCGATACAACATCAACTACAGGATCAAGGAGCTCGGAACGCTGATACCGAAGTCAAACGACCCGTAAGTCAAAATGTTCCTTGATTCACGCAATAACAGTCGAGCTGAACTTTAAAAGTCTGAAAAGAGAAAAGAAAAAAACCAATCCCGTCAGAGATAGACTTATGAAGACAGGGCCAAAATGACATTGAAGTAGAGAGAAAATGACAGTACAGTGCTCATTTCTCAAGGAAATACCTACGGAGCGAACAGACCCCCATCTGAATGATGAAAATGAGGTTCAAGGCAAAGTATAGAGCATTTGAACTTAAGTTTAAGCACAACTGAACCCAGAGATGAAGTACAGTGCAGACGGCGAGTCCATTGCCCCGGCTTAATTGAACTTTTTATCGAATTTAAATGGAAGGCTTGTGCTGTCACCTTGCCATTAACACAAGATAAAGGAGATTATTAGCTGCGATCAGGCCAACATCTTATTCCAAAGAAAGAGACAATTTCACGACACTTTCCTCCTTTTAAAAAGTAATGGTATCGGGAATGACTGCACTTTACTTCAGCTTCCAAAGTCCAATTTTTTTTTTCTCTACCTCTTCCGACACCTATTTTTGCTCAGGGATTAATTTTACCGTACAAGGGGCCGTAGAATGGTCTTTCTGCAGACGTACTTAACTATTCCATTAAAATTCCTCATTCAAAGGCAAGGTAATGTCCGAGAATGAATAATTGGCCATGTAAATCACAGTTTCTAAGTCCTGGGAAAAAAAGGAGACCCTTGTGAGGCTTTTCTCTGTGTATGAAAGTTCTGCTGATGCAAAGGCACTGTTGAGAAAGGTTATCTTTTACGTTTCTCTGGCAGTGATATGCGCTGGAACAAAGGGACGATCCTCAAGGCCTCGGTGGAATACATTAAGTGGCTGCAGAAAGAGCAGCAGCACGCCCGTGATCTCGAGAACCGACAGAAGAGACTAGAACAGACCCACAGAAAACTCCAGCTTCGAATCCAGGTAAAGAGACAAAAAGAAAAAGAGAACGAGTGGAATATGGCCATGAGAGAAAGCGAGAATGAGATGTAGACATGAGAGACTGCTGAAAAAGAGGGTTGTAGGAGTGAGCGACGAGGATGTAACACAAAACGGAGGAATGGAAGGCTGAAAAAAGACTAGCTTACATTTCAGGAAAGTAGAACAAGTACATTGAAGCTTTTAAAGACTATAATATCTTCATAAACCAGCACATGAAACCATTTAATTCTACAAATGAAACAAGGACATCTAAATTGGGCTGAAAGAAATTCAGTTTACCTTAATTTTATACTAAACACATCAACAAACAACAAAAGCAGTGACAAAAATAGTAGCATTTGACTAAATGTTTTCCTGCAAAAAAGAAAGACAAAATGTACTGGTGAGTGAAAAATCTGTGAAAAGGGTTAGAATTATTAGAATAAATATGAAGAAGAAATGTTGGTCAATCTCATATAGAATATTTTTGCCAAAAAGACCTTCTAATAGTTGCAGCTTAAGGCCAAAAGTTCTGATGTTATACCTTTATAAAATATGTAAAATACAGCCAAATGTCACTCTATTGACAAACATAGTTTAGTTAGTCGTATCGGTACAATAGCAGCTCAAACCAGGCCTCAAATATACTTTATAATTATAGTGGTTTAAACTATCTGTCTAAACCAGGTTATATTGAAAAAAAGGTAGGAAAACAGCTCTCTATATGCCTGGCCTGCTACTATTGATGTTTGTAACGGCGTATCCGGCCCAGCTTTGAAACATGGCGAGCTGAGGTAATTACCTGATTAATAAATAGTAGCTACAGCTTCGTCAGGAGCGGAATGGGCCAGAAATTAGATTATGAGGACTAATAACTTTGAAGAGCCGGGCTCCTCGTCTGAATTTATGCATTACATTTCCACAGTATTGACATATTCGCTGGCCAGGCGCGAGTCTTCTTCACACATGTGAAGACATCGCAATTAGCCCTCAAAGTAATTACCCTGAGGCTCCCTATCCAAAAGCTAATGCTAATAATGCCTCAATTGAGTGTCTGAAGATAACCACGTTAAGAGGCAAAGCAATAGCTCATTTAAACTGTCTCCGCTACAGATAATGTGTGGGAGTAATGAAAAGAGGAAAATATGAAGCTATAGCCGTTAGTGTAGACACTTGCAAGAGTACTAGGTTAGTAATCAGTGTTCATCTCATCAACAGTGTTGTTTTATTATTATTATTTAGATTTGATCAACGAAGATGTCAAAACATGCACATCTTTAATATATTTAATTAAAAAGAAAAAAAATACTAGGTAATAAAAAGTATATTTTAAAATATAAAAATACATTTGAATTATAAAATAAAAATAACAATTTACAGTGATGTGATGTCATCAAGAAAAAAATCCAGAATATTAATATAATATTTTTTTGGCTGTCCAGTAAATTAACCCAGCCAAATACATTCTATACATATGACACTAATTAGATATTTATAAATGTGTATTATATATAAAATATTCGGTATCATTTTGTTTGTTTTTACATTATTTAGATGTTCATTTTGTCAACAACAAAAAAATTACAAATCATTTTGGCCTATTTAATACTTATTTAATTTCATATTTTCAATAAAACCCTTGATAACCTTGATGATAATTTCAGCTCAAGGCCAAACGGTCAGATATTACAAATGTATAGAATATTTGAAATACTTGATTACTATAATTAGATCTATTAGATAATAGATAAAATTGCATATATATATATATATATATATATATATATATGTATAATATATATATAACATATATATATAATATGACAATGAAACGCTGAGCTCTTAAGAAAGCTTTTGCCAAAAACCTACGCAGTGGCTGCAACTAAAGGTCAAAGGTCTGGGTAAGTTAATAATTATGTATCACACAGCAGGTTTTATTGGGAAGCCCTGCTGGCTGGATGTTACCTCGGAATATAGCTCTGTGTTTTTGAAGTTCAATGCATCCCTTCTTGTGTTTATGAGGCAGATGAAAGCCTAGAGCAAAAAAAGAAGGAAATAGACCAAATTAGAGCATTCCTTCATTTTTTGTTTTCATCTTTAACTCAACTGTCTGTGTGCTATCATTGACAGGAATTGGAAATCCAGGCTCGCGCTCACGGTTTGCCCAGTATTGCTGCTTCTATGGGAGCTGTTGAACTTTCATCCCATCTCCTAAAGCAACAGCAGCAGCACCAGGCGGTCACACCGGCTCCTCCGAGCAACCAGGCCCAACCGCAGCCGGGCCAGCCACCCATCTACCCTCAGGAGGACATGAGTAACCCAGAGTACACCCAGCGGACACCCTTACCGACAGCTATGGTTGCTGGAAATGCCAGAGAACAGAGCGACGGCTCCAACACCTACTCCGATCCCCTCTCCCACTTCACCGACTTCTTCTGCAGCACCTTGAAAGAAGAGCACCGGCTGGATGAGATCCTGATGGACGACCCTCTCTCACCCTTCGGGACCGACCCGCTCCTCTCCGCCGGATCACCCGCCGCGTCCAAAGGGAGCAGCCGCAAGAGCAGCTTCAGCTCAGAGGAAGCAGACGAGCTCTGACTGCCCCCGAGACGCTGACCTGTAACACTGTGTAACTGACCTCCCGTTTCCATTGGATTACAAAGACCACGAGAATCTTACTCCGATGTTGAGTCAGACACATCAAAAAGGGAGATTGACTATTTGATCTACTGACACTGACCTAAAAGACTGTCTATACAGCAATAACACTGGTTACGTATGATCACAAAATTTATATTTCTGAAACATTGTTGGCATTGTTGAGACAGATCGCTTCAGAGAGTGCCTTATTCAAAACAGGCTGACTTTATTACCACTGAGACCAGAAGGAATGCAGACGTTATTATGCTATGCAAAAAGCCCTAACGCATCTTTCTATATTTCATACATACTGTATTTTTCCAAGAAACATACTGTTTATGTATTTATGTTTTAATCCATGTATTCTTAAAAAAAAACATTTCTTAATCTAACTGGCTTTTTATATATAACTCCAGGGGTGTGGGAAAACACAATAAACCCCTTTTTCATAAACTGAATATATTGTCTAACATTTCATTCATATACCGAGTTCCAGTTAAGCTCCTAACCATAAAAAGCCTACTGTATCATATTTGATACACAAATCTCTAAGGCCTTAAAATAATAATTATAAGCTAAAAACAACTACTGCACCAAGTCTAATACATGCCTTGTGTCATCTGATTATAGTTTATACTTTTTAGGAAGTAATACAGAAATATAAAAACATCCCTCTTCAGGTAATGGTAAACACCTGTCTATCGACTACTTATGAGAAGTAAACATGACTTCTACATTGTTATTATTATTTCAAGATGAAAGGTTTACTTCATAATCCACACATAATTTTAATACAATTTTATTTAATAAAATAAAAAAGTTTTAAAAATTTATCATTTAGAGATACAGAGTTACTCTCACTGATATTGATATGCATGTTATGTAATTATTCAGCTATATTGATCTCTTTGATTTACATTATAATCTATCAGCATTTTATTTTTGGCCATATACAGTAAATATCAGAAAGTGCTCCATATTGCATATTTTACTCAGTTTGAGCTTTGAATAAAATTTAAGTTGTATTCCTCCACGAATATGAGCTCCACATCATACTATATAAGCCATGATTGTACTGGATTCTCAAAACATTGTGAAGAATAAAACTCCCCCTTACGTAGCTCCAATCTTTTTGTCTTTTGCAATACACACACATACACTCTCTCTCACACTGACACACACACACAAAGAGACAGTGTGAAGTATGTTTGAAGAAAAAAACAAATGCACATACATTTATTTCTTTATGCCTAATTACGTTACAAACTTTTCCTGGCCCTAGATTGTGTACTCCTGCTGAGTAGCGATGATGACACTGATGAGAGTCTGAAGTACCGCCCACTGGGAGCCTCACAGTTTGAGTGACGTGTTGATTGACCACTGATGAGGATGACCTCCAACCGCAGGCCACTAATGACTCTCAAACAAGCCCTAATTACACGCTGACGGTCTTCTGAACAACTCCTGACACAAAGCCCATCCGCAGCAGAAGTTTACCACAGAACAGTCATGACTGAAACCACACGAGACCCCGGCTCCCAAACGAGTTGAGTTCTGCTGCATATACAAACACTAACGATCATAAATAGTTAGCAACAACATGTAACACAGCAGCTCCGATTCTCTTATGAGTCAAGTTGATTTAAAGTTTTATTTTGCACTTGCCCAGAATAGGCAGGCTTCTAAAGAAACATTTCATTAGCTGATATTATTTAACCAAAATCGAAAATGAAATAACACATTAATAATACAACAAACACTAGCATGTTGAAAAAAACACGTCAATGCATTTTGGCAGATAGCCCGTGTTCATCAAAGCCAGGCTAAATTAATGTTTGAGAATGTTATTAGCTTATATGTTTCTCTGTAATGAAATCGAAAAAGCTTCTACTTGCATCTCCGCCGCAGACGGAAAATAAAATTGAACTGCCACATCATTATCAAGCTCTGATACTCCAACTACAAAGTGCTGAGTGATGTTTATGCTTAATTGGCCAGAGCAATTATCCAAAGTAAATATGGATTTTCATTAAACTACAAACATGGACGAGGCCTCATGGAAGGGCAATTTCCTATTTTCTTTTGCTCAGCCACTTCCAAACCATTTTTCCTCCGCAAATATAGTCCTTTGATTTATTTCAATACAGATAAAAGAATTGAAAAAGGAACAAATATTATGTCCAAAGCAAAAAAGCAATCATACTATATGCTAGAATGCTCCTCGAGATTAGAGATCTACAATTTTCAGAATCCTGTGAGAAAGTGCACTGAAAAAACTGGAGAATTTACTTTGAAACAATTGCCACTCAGAAATTGTTATTATAATACACAAATAAAAATGAAGAAAAGAGTTCTACTTAATTACACATTAAATTATATTTGCTTGTAAAATGCACTGCAATAATATGTTTGATATACATCTCTGAGCATTCAATTTTACATTTTCTGAAGATAATCTCTGTGAAACTTGTATATGGAAAATTTGCAGCCATAATGCAAGGGTTATGGTGTTTAATGTGCATGGCTACATGGTTTCTTAGTGGTCCAGATCAAATATTCTGGTCTCTAGTTACAATCTAGTACATCCCTCAATGCAACTCTATGGGTTTTTTTTTACTGGTTGAATGTTCTCTATAACATGCTGCAAAAATCATTTAATAATTAGGGTCGGGGGTTTGTTCAAATCCCACCACTAATAATTAGAGAGACTGCATATGAAATACATGCAGACATACAGTACTTAATAGTATAACATACAAAAAAAAACCTACATATTTAAAGTGCACTCATAATACACACGCAGCAATGTATTACGCAGCAGAAACTAAACTAGACCAAATCCTGTTTTCAATCAAATTCAGCCATATGGGTCAATATATTTTCATTTCTTAGAAAAACTGACTCTAATATGGGACATCAATCCCAGAAAAGGTAGTGTTGCTGTTACTGTACCTGTTTTGAGTTTGTCGTCGCTTTCCTGTGTGTCACCAGCAGATGGTGGTAACAGACTGATCTCACACACAAGGATAATGTGTTTAAGAACAACCTCTGGATTGTGCCTCAGTCAGATCTCGGTGACTATAATTCTGGAAAACAAAATAAAATGGGAGATATTAGGGGGAAAATATACTGGTCTGTATCTTATATTTGTAAAAGCAAGTTAATCTGCAATTGAAATCATTCCTATCATCAGAGAGAAAAAAAATAAAAATAAAATAAAATAAATAAATAAATAAATAAATATATATATATACACACACATTTATACAATTAAGGGTGCATGTAAAAACATAAGATAAAAACAAGAAATAAAACAATTAACTATTTTTTTAATATCAAAAATAAACAAACAAACAAACAAATATAAATAAAAAAATAATAAATAAATGGTTTTAAGTCAGATAAAATCTACTTGCCATTGCAATCAGGGTTATTTTAGTTAACGAAAACAAAATAAAAACGTATGTTACTATAATATACTACAACCTTTATATTTATATACTATTATACACTGTAACCCGTATTTACAATAAATAAATAAAACAAAATGATTAAAACATTACAATTATTACTAAGAAAAAGCTATAATTGTTTCTCAGTTATACAAAACATTGTAATATTTTAAAAAATGATGATTTTTTTTTTGTTTTTTAAATGTCAATTTATAGAAGTAACTAAAAAAACCCTAAAGAAATCTAATATGAGGTCACTTAACATAACTTTTAACATTTAAACAAACAATTTAAATAAACACTGACCGGTCCTAGAAAAGGTAAATGCCCAGCTTACACTATTATTTAGTAAATATAACAATATAGTTCACTAGTACACAATATTATAATTCTAATCAGATTATTAAGAACAAAGAGAGTTTAATTGTGACATATCAGGCTTGTTATTAGGTTGATGCTGATATAAAGGTGATGGTAATGTCCCCAGGTAAACCCCACTGAGCAGACTCTGCCACATCACTACACAGCCTTCCCATAATCCTCAGGGGCCGAGCCTCCATTTTGTGTTTATAGGACCACACCCAGCAGTATTTCCCAAGCTCCCACATCACTGGCCGGAGAGCGCCGAATTAACGACGAAGCACAAAGAGATGAAAAGCCTCCAGCTGGGGCAGCACTATAAAACCCCTGAATGTGATTTCCAGAGATCGAATGAATTGAACCAGATGCCAAAACATAACTTCAAACAAATTGACTTCCAATTATTTAGACGCACACTTCCAGATGTGCCGCAGATGCAGACGGGGAGAGCAAAGGTATCTCAGGCCTGCGCTGCGCTTTATTCCACAATAAAGATGGGGTACAGTGGAGTGTGTTTTAAATCACTGGGATCAGGGCAGGATGTTGACACGGCCGGTGCGGATGTGGAGACGAAAGACTGTCATTAGGACAAAGTGATCTGACAGAGTTCCAGACAGCCATTAATGGACAAGATCATTTACAGAGAGAGAGAGCGTGAGTTTTGTAGGTGCTGGAGAACAGGCATCTAGCAAAGACATTTCTTTAATGCTAATTTGCCTCCTGCCAAACCTTCATTCTGGAAATGAAATCACAGGGAATCAGAGGAAACTCACTGCTCTGCTTTTCTAATGCATATACATGAGTGCATATTAATTCACAGGTTCACATACATTTACTAGCACATGTGTGACGCAAATGCACTGAGACTCGGACTTATGCATGCTCCTCTTCTGTTCTGAAAGCACCAGAAATAGTAGCGATTGTCCAATACATGGTTTGTTAGTGGCTGATGCACATACAGACTTCTGGAAAGCAGGGCCACTACAATCCAATATAAATACAAACATTATTATATACTTTAATTATAACGGGAATAAAACAGAGAACGATTGCTGGCATTGTATGTATCATAATGATACAGTAATTATTTTTAATAATAATTTTTACTCACACACACAAACATTACAACATTCTTAACTGAAGATGATTAACACAATTAAGTTAAACAAATAGCTTTTCATTTTCAGTTATAATCTCTGTTATAATCAATCATACTAATCATTATTTAAATGCTGTATGTGAAAACATTAGAACATGAACAAAAACAGGATTAACAATTAAATTCACATATTTTTCCAACCTTAATCATATTAATTATTTAAAAAGTTGTATGTGCTATAATACTGGCAAATAATAACAACAACAATTATTATAAAAAAAAAAAAATTGAATAAACAATGGCATAAAATCAGATAAAAATATACACACACACACACACACACACACATAAACACATATATATCACATACAAAAAAAATACTGAAAACAAAAGTGGTTTAACATAATGTTAATGTAATGCTAATTTGCAAATATATATAATAACTTTTAAACACAAAATCTGATGTGATGGAAAAAACAACAGAAATAATTTATGATCTTTTAATGATGTTGTCAGCAGATTTTGAAAGTTGCACTATTAAATATTAGCTAACTGGCCAACTAATGGTATTACTGAAGGTAGTACTAATAACTACTGATAAACTGTTATCAAAATATAACTGTTCATTTACATTACGTTTAACGGACAGTGAATAGAACCTCTGTCCCGGAACTGTCAGATATCCTGTAGGCCCTGTGGGAGATCTGTATATTTTCTTTATGCTTTATATCTATAACTGACCGGTGCAAAGTGCGAAGCGTTCATTCCATTATAAGCGCTAGCAGTGTGTATTAGGAGGCCGAGCTGGGAATTCTGAAATGGTCCACGGGGGCTCTTTGATTCGAGACCCCGTGCCGGACTATGCTAATCCACCGGCAGTCCGTCAGTCTCTCCTCATAACCTCTGATAATCTGAGTGACCTTGGCGGGGTGACGGACAGCACCTGTGATTGATTTGTAATTCAAAACCAGAGCGACAGGTCTCCGGCCCTCTCCTTCCTAAACACTGCAGGGAAATCAAGAAAATAACATAAGCGGGAGTGAGATATTAATCCTAGATACACTGCCGCCGTCATTCGCAGGTGTTGGAGTGTGTGTGTGTGTTCATGCAGCGGTGTCGGGTTTCGGAAGCTCGTTATCATGCTGGGATAATTGGCGCTGTGTGGGTCGGCCCGTTTGACCAGGACTCTGTGCATTATTCATCTCCAGGCTTGCAGCGGGCCGTCGCCACGCCCTTTAGAGAGAGACACATTTATTATTAATGGATAATTGTTTATTAAATGCAGAGGCTTGACCCTATTATGCCTATTACAGCCTGTGCAGTATACACTCGCCGTTTGACCTACTCGAAAGACGTGGTGCGGGGCCTACAGTTGCGGGACAGGAGGGAGATGTGGGACGACATGCTGATGAAGAGGACGATGGGGAATGAGGAAGAAAGCCGACTAACAGGTGCAGGGTCAAAAGGGAGTCAGGGTTACATATTTATGATCGAGTTAATGCTGCTTTTGAGGGTCATGTGCTCAAGTTCAGATGGCAGGCAGGCTGGGATATCAGTTCTCAGCCTAAACACTCAATTAGAATTTATTTTCCCTCCAAACAAAGTATTTATTCATATTTTAAACATATTCATACAGTTGAAACAGCTGAAACATATTCAACTGTTCTTCTCCAAAAATAGTGAAAACATTAATACAATAATAAAATATGATGATCATTATATTATTGAACTAATATTTTTGAGTATATATACATTTCATATTATTATTATTTCAATTATTGATACTTTAATAATAATACAAATAATAAAATATTAACATTAAACAAAACATAACAAAATTTGTAATAACTATACATGTAATAATATTATTAGACTATTATTACATAATAATAATAATATAGATTAATATAAAATAGTAAAAATGTCTTATTATTATTATGCTGTACATAAATCCTTTGAATGAATGCAATAAGTGACTTTTTAATTTTCATTGTATTTCTTTACTTGTCTTTCTGCATACAGTAGATTCATGGGTAAAGGTTGTCATTTTTTACTTGTACAGTTAAATTATTATCACTATAAAAATTCTAATTTAATTACATGTTTTAATTGTTCTTTGTATGGGTCACTTTAATTCCTTTCAGCTATAATTGTTTCTTCCTAATTAAAGGAAAAGTCACTTAAATTAGTCATTCAAACAGGTCACGCTGTGCCTATGTATCAGGAGACCGGATCTGTTTAGTGTGTGACATTTTTCTGCACTATGCAGGGAGGAAGGGCCACTAGAGGTCAGTGTTGCAGCAGAATTCAGTCATCTGAGAGCCACCCTACAACCCACAACATCTCAAAACAACTCCTGCAGCCACACGCAACCTCACTGATTGTTTTAATTTAACACCGATTAAAACAGCACCATAAGCAATCGCTACAAGCTTAAAATAATTCTTATAAACAAGAACATGGGTGTTTGACTCTCAGCAAATTCACTGATGTCCCAGGAGGAATTTGATGGAACTACTCGAGAGCATGTGAAAAGTCATTTCATTCTTATCAGTATAAATAGAATAAAAAGGCAGTTAAGCAGAGAACACATTTTCCATTTGCCTTTTAGTCAGCAAACACACTTTTACAATTTATATAAATCTGCGACAGTGTACGTTCTGTAAAATATCTGCCAAGGACTTCAATAACACCCAGGAGTGTGACAGAAATTAAACAGCCTTATTAGAATTTACACGTGTTGAAGAAAACATGAGAGACTGTGTGGGTGAAAGCACATATGGATCCAGAGAGAAATCTGAAGTGTTTAATTGTGCTCGAGCGTGGAAGGGAGAGTACTTGCTTTACTTTTTGTCTTTCCACAGATTTACTCCTTCTGACTTGTGATGTGCTATTAGCAGATTCACATATTGCATGATAAAATCAATTCAAGCTCGTATTTGGTAAAGAGGACGAAAATATTGTAGAAGGTGTTACAATCAGAAGGTGGGATATTATTTCTTTCCTTCTGTTGTGCTGGAAGGTGATTATCATGAAGTGTGAGGTGGAGGGATGGAAGGTTTGTGTGGAAAGAATGACACTTCTGAGCAGCGTCTCACATTTGAGCCTGATAAAAGGAACATAGCCATCCAAATAAGTAAAATAATAAAAAAAAATAAATAAACAATTTTAATAGATCTAAGTTTATATTTCTTGTAATATAAAAATCCATTATGAAAATCTAAATATAAAAAAATAAAAGGTAGAATTTTCCAACTCTATATAGGTGTACAAAATAATAGACCTAAAGGGTAATTTGAAACTCTTTTATTATAAATATCCATCATGAAAAAATAAATAAAAAATTAAAGGTAGATATTACCCAACTCTATATGCGAATACAATAAAATAATAATAATAATAGATCTACAGGCCACTAAAATGTCTTTCTATATAGAATCCATTATGGAAATAAAATAAATAAATAAATAAATAAATAAAATTAGATATCATCCAACTCTATATACATATTCAAAATAATATTAAAAAAATATAGAAAATCTAAATAAATGCACAAATTGTTCAACTCTCATATAAATAATACTAATTAAAAGATCTAAATGACATTAACAATCTCTCTATATAAATAAACCCAAAAAGAAAATGTAAATATAAAAATGACAAGAAAAATGTAAGTTAGATAACTCTAAATAAATATAAAAAAAAATCAACACCAACTTTGTATTTTAGACTATTGTTGGTTTAGTAATAATAATAATAATAATATTTAAAATGCTATAAGATTGGTTGCATGACACCTAAATGAGATGTAACTGTAATTTTCTATTCCTCTTTTTTGAAATGAACATTCAGTGCAGAAGTGCTTTAGTAAATCTCTCAAATCCTTTTTATTTATGAATGTCTTTAAAAGGAGCTCTTGATAGCTGTGTGAGGCAGCTCTGTGTATCTGTTACAGTAAGCAGCTTCAGTAAATCAGACGCATCTAATACTATGTGTTGTGGATTAGCCCGGCTCAATCAGAGACAAACGCAACAGCCGTCCAGCAAGCACGACGCGCAGGATCCCTGTGAAATAAAGAACAAATGAGAGATAATTATGGCCGAAGGAACAGAGGTGGGGGTGGGTTACACTCGCATGCAAATGCTGCTTTGTTGCTTGCCGAGCATCCTAATACCCTGAGAGTCAAATACCTTCCTTTTTTTCCACATTATGGAATTTGTCATGTTCAGTTGGAGCTGTCATATTCAAAACTGTGTGCGCTAATGTGTGTAATCTGCTTTGCAACACATCAATTATGATGGATATTCCTCTAGCGGAGGTTTTTCTTTTTTTTTTTTTTCTTCCTTGCGTTGCTCTCTGTAATCACTCCACGCTTATTAGGAAGCCTGTTTGGTAAATAATGATCTCCACTGAAGGATGCTAAACGCAAGTGAGAGACTGACAGAGTGTGAGCGAGAGGGGAAGTAAACAGTGCAGGAGGGAATGGGTGTTTATATATATATTAGTGCCTCTATGTACTTGTACAGAAAAAAGTACATGTGCACATATATCAAAATTTGACAACCCAAACCTTAGCTGAGTTTTTCTTTTTTTTTTAAACAATAACTATTTTTACCAGGAAAGTGTGCTGTATAGTTGTGCATGTACACCTACCCAGAATGCCTTGCTTGACGTCCACCCACCTACAATTGAGCAGCGCTGCTTTTGTGTTGGTGCTATTTTTTTCCCAGCAACAATTTCAACACTTCTTTACATTTTTGCAAGACCGTCCAGTTATTTAAAGTACAAATCAAATGTATAAGTGAAATGTACACTCTTGCAGAATAAAAAAAAGATAATTCCAAAAATGTGGCTTTTATATATATTTTATTGTGTTTGTGTGTGTGTGAGTTTGTGGGTATACTGTGTATGTGTGTTTGTGTGTGTGTGTATGTACAGATTTTCAGATATCTACAACTTAATTGTTAAAACTTAAATAACCCCCCCAAAAAACAAAACAATAATTGACAGTAATAATCTTAATGATACTGAAATAAATAAATCTAACCTATCTTATCTGTGTGCCTTTTCCCTTTTAAATAACATTTCATAATATCATTCTTTATACATAAAGATATAGAATAAAAAAAGCTTTTTAAACAGTTCTCATGAAAAACTATACCATACACACACACACACATCACATACATATCAATGTACCTCCTACCTGCATACTACTTGAAAACTGACAGACTGTTCACTGGAGAGAAAGAAGAGAGAGAAAAAAAAAGATGTGTGAGTGAGAGTGAATGAGAAAGAGAGAGACATCAGTCCTCGGTGCAGAGGTGATAAAAGTGAGCTCTTAAAACCAGCGCAGACCCTTTGACCACACAACAAAGACATGTTTGTTCACAGATACACCTGACACTGCGATTCCTCACAAACAAACACACTTTAGCGAGGCTTCACCTTTCGCTCTGACCCTTCCCCGCCTGTTTCCCTGCAAAGTTCCGTGAAGGGACGAAGAGAAGCTCCAGTCGCTGCTGGGAGCACAGACGTGATGTGATGATGGAAATCTGCCCACCGCAAGCTTCCTGTGCAGCTGAAGAGGCCTGAAAAAAATGGGCAGACGTCAAAAACATTTAAAAATGCATGCATTTTGTCAGAAAAAATATTTCCTTATTCATATCGAGAATTAATTATGTGCTATTATGTTTCATTTAAATTAAATGGGCATTAAAATTAGATATAGTGTTCAGTTTTTGCATTCATTGTACCATGGTTTAAGTACTTAAAAACATGTTTTTTTGTTGTTTTTTTTTACATCAACATCAATATTTCAGTTATAAATTATATGAACGTATAAGAATGATGTGACTGGTCACCACTTATTTTAGTTTTCCCTAATCTTGCAATAATTCCATAATTGGTTCATTTTAAATGGTCCTGCTGTGTGACGAATGAATTTTTAAAAAGTACAAATATTCCATGTAGTTTCTTAATTAATATGAGGTCATGAAGTTGCATGAATTATAAGTATAAAATAATGAGTATAACGCTGTTCAAAATGGTTTTGGAAGATGAATGTGTACATATACATGACAATTCAACATCAATAATCTACCCAAATATCACAGTATTACTATCACTCTACCATGGTACCACCATGTCTTTTTAAAGAAAAGCACATATGACAGAACAGAAAAGTAGATCTTCAGGCTGTTCTTGTATAAATGAGGCTCTCCTTCACTTGGCGCTGTAACCTGGATCAGTCTTGGCAGTGTAAAGCAACTGCATGATGGATATCTGAACTCCAGACCAGAGTTCTGAATTGATCACTGTCAGATAGGATAGTTATTAAGAAACAGCCTTACAGGAATGACTGTGATGTATAAAGAAACTCAAGCAGATTGGCACGTCTTCATTTCTTTCAGATCTGTAACGTGAGGAGAAGCATTTAAAATTGATTTAATGTGCAGCACATACTGTGGCTCCAAAAACACATCGAAAACATAAGGCACACCTAAAAAGTTCAGAAAATCATTGCATTACAAAGTATGAAACCCAGTGTAATTTATTTAACCCTCAATGTTGCGTTCTCGTCATTTTGATCTTTGGAGGATTCTTTTTTTTCCTAAAATAATATTTACCATTATAGTATTATGATTATAATCTACTACTGATTTTATGCACACAAGAAATCAAAACTTTCTTTAAAAAAAAGTCTAGATTATCATCAAACACTGAAATCTTTAACTTGTTTTCTTTCAATTAGCACGTCTTATTTATTTGTGTTACATTTTTTCCCCTACATTTTTGCTATTTCATGTAATTAAATAAATACTATATAATAAATATACACACAGATATATTATGTAAATAAAAACTTATTTTGGATGCGATTAATCATTTGAGAGCACAAAAAAGTGATGAAATGTAAATAAAAATACAGTTTAAGTCAAATGTATTTGAACAATTTATAACTGTAAAACATTTTTAAGTGTCAAAATAATTTTTAGGGCCCTTTTCTCTGATTGAAACATCACTGACATGTATATAAGATGTATGTATGTATAACCAACATCTATGGTTTCCGTCCAATATAATTGTATTGTTTTAAAGATTCATATTTTCCCATGTTTTCACAGCCAGAAAAACATGGTACGAAAAGTGCTGGATAACAGCCCTTTACTTGCTAATCAACTGAGCTTGGGTATGGACGAACCTGTGGCGGGAAACGGGGGGCTGCAGTGCCTCTCCAGTCCAGTGGGGTGAGCTCAAGGTGGGCCGTTCTATACAGCTGTGAAGGGGACATGACACACCTGTGGATCAGCGATAGGGAAACGTAAACTAGTCCACATCTCAAAACCAATCATTTTTCGCTGAGCTTACCAGGATCAAGCATACAGAGCACACAGAAAACAGCTAATTCAAGCAGACAGCTGATGATCTGCACATAAACACTTCGTAACGGCACAAGAAACTGGCAGTGGGCCGCAGACAGCGCGTCATAATTGAGATACCTAAAACAGCTTTAGAAAATGTAAACCCAGCATTTTTGGGGATCTAACGCCCAACATTGTTTTGAAACTGGACCTCTCAGACCAAACGGTTTAATCAGAAAAGTGTTTCACTTCAAATCAAGCAGGATGTTCCTTCTCTTACAACAATCTGCTAAATTAAATATAGCGTGTGGCCTGTGGTGTCCAAGCCTCATAATTCAGTCTGGATCGCTCTTGCAGACAAACACAGACATGTTATTTTCACACGTTCCTTATCACCCATCCCCGCCGCAGGATTTAGCCCTAAACTAACAGCCACAGGTCAGGTGGCTTCGCTCAGTAAACTGCTCGTATGTTAAGAAAGATGTTAGGCTCCTGTCAGAGCGGCCCATCTTGTTTTACCAGGTGGAGCCTCCACAGTCGCTCGTGTTTTGATATAAACCAACTGCAGAGGACCGATACCAGTTTAGTCTGAGGAAATCAGCCAGAGCAAACAAATACATCTCGGGCCCTGCTAACACTGCCGCATCTGACAACCATTAACCATGTATCGATGGATGAGGGAGGGAGCGAAGCTTCAAATTGGCCAGATGTAGTTTCGCAGCTAGCAAATAAACAGAGATCCAGGCATCATCCTTCATTAGTGATGGAGGGGCCCTGGAATGTGAACGGAAAGATGCACACCTGCAGTAAATACTCTGCACTTTAACTGATTGTCAAAAACACTAGGAATAAACTGGAACAATTCTTTATGTCACACTAAATCGAATGCATTCTGTAACTCTGTAACTGACTCAGGTAAATTATCTCTCTGTATCATACACACTAAAATTATGTTTTTGTTTTTTTGCTATTTTACTATGTTTTGAATTAACATGTATTAACAAAGCATCATTACTCCAGTCTTCAATGTCACCTGTGCCTTCAGAAATCCTTCTAAAATGCTCATTTGGAGCAGTTCCTTTGCTGTTTTTTTTACTTTTGAATTTTTGACGAATAAAAAGTTTGAAAGAACAGCATTTATTTTAACGGGAAATCTTTTGTAGCAATATTATTACTGTCACTTTAGATCAATTTAATGTATTCTTGCAGAAAAGAAAAATCTATTTTTCTGATTTAAATTTTTGTTGTGTAGAACACTAAAACTGTTCAAATTTAATTTAGTTAAATTTAATTAAATAAAAATGTTTTAACTAAATTTAATTTAATTGCACATTATTTAGAATTTTAACTTTGTTAATATTAATGTTCTGAGGCTATGCTAATTTGGTATAAACACTCTTGCCAATAAAGTTCAAACGGATGCCGAGGCATTGCTATGTATAAAGTAGTAAACATTTAAAGTGGATCAAAACAATTATTCAAACTTCCTAAAACAAGGCTGTATTTGCTTTTAGGTTTTTGATCTTTTCAACTTTGATCCACTCCAATTGTTGACTACTGTATGTGTAGTGCTCTGAAAGGTTACTAGGGCATTGCTACGTAAGATGGTCTAAATGGCTTATTGGCCCAAGAGGGAAAAAACACCTCTATATGAGTCTATATAATCCTTTAATGTGAGTCTATGTAATTTTTTCACCTGTTTTAATATTTATTTAGCAAACAGAATATTATGTGTTTGTACACCTAATAAAAGCAACTCTTCTCTACTGAGTCTTAATAGAAGACTGTGGCACAAAAATAATGCATTAAAGTCTGATCAACGCTAACAGAAATCATTGTAATGTGTACGTGTTGAGAGGACTGTTCAACTTTCACTGTCAGAATAAAACAACACAGTTGTGAGCCAACAACACATCCACTTTTTGAATAAAAGAGACCAGATGAGTGCATCAGGACGCTTTTAACAAAAACATGCCCTGGATTTTATTTCCTCTCAGTTCTGCGCAGTTCTTTGCTGATGAGAAATTTGCTGCGTTAAGCGTTTCCAGAGCGCCAGGGCAGCTGAAGTACGTTTAAAACACAAGGAGGTCTCCTGGGAACGCTAAATTGTTACAAAGCAAGAAAAGGCTTTTGCATCGATGTCTGAAAAGTGAGAAGGCGCTCATATTGATAACAAGGCCCTCCAGAGCGAGCGCTCGTCTAAATCGACACAAAGCCAGAGAGAGCAGAAAAGAGCGAGACAGACATGCAGGCGAGAAAAGGTGGCTCTGCGCTTGTTTCAGTTGGCACACCTGCTTTGAGAAACTTGGCTCAAACGGAGAGGTCTAAAAGTTAATTACACCCTCGGTATGGCCAAGAGAAATGTTGCTAACTGACGTAACCTGATAATAATTTCAATTTTGCTGACAGTTATAAACTCATCAAGTTGCAGCCTAGGGCTCGCACAACGCACACAAAGAACGTCTGTGTCTTCAAATGCAGTCCCACGACTAATTCTCTGCCCCTCACTGCTGTCTAAATTATAGGACGAAATAATTCTAGGTTAATAAAGAGCGTTCGCAATGCACATAGCTTTAGTGTTTGTGTTGCAAAACATGCTGAAAACTACATTAAACTTAACACGCAATTGCACTTAGTACCAATTTTGTTTCCATGGCACACAAAAACATGAAGCACAAACACACACGAGGGAAAGCGTGAACGTTTGGATGCCAGTTACACTAACATGAATATAATTGGTCTAACTTTTCTCACCGTAACTTGTCAACTGCTGGCAGCAGTTATGGAGCGTGTGATCTTTTATGAACGTTTATTTTAATTTACATGTATATACAAAACTGTCAAAAAGAAGCACTCCATGTCTAGGGATGATGAAAAAAGGGGTTTATTTTGTAAGTAGTCTCATGAAATCATGCAATGTGTTAAAAAATGAACAATTACAAAAAAGAAATTAATAAATAAGGCACAAAGTACTATTTTAATAAGAAGAAATTTTCCGTATTGATTTTTTTTTATTTGTCTGTATTTTGCATTTCATGGTGTTTTATGGTTAACTGAAATGTCCATAAAATGAATGGATAATGTCCTGCAAGAAAATTACCAATTTATAAATTTTTACAATGTAGTTAATCTCAAAATCAACAAAAAGAAATGACATAATATTTGGCAAAAAGAAAATGTTTAGTTTTTTGAGGATCAGCAAGATATTTGTGGCATTATTTTAATGATAACTAAGCACATAAAATAAAATTAAAAACCTACATGCAAAATAGATATAAAAGACTTTAATTTTGGAAAATAAAATAAAATAAAATAATAAAACAATTATATAACAGTCATAATAAAATGCAACAAAAACATTAAAAATACTACAGTAACAAAAAATTCAATTCATTAAAAATTCAATGCAATCTGGATTTGTCTATACAATGAGACATGATGAACACACTCTTCACCTTTGTCAAGGAAAACAAGGGAAGCAGTAGAACAGCTTTTCCTTTCTCTCTCCCTCTGTCTCAGGTTTTTTTTTTTTTTTTTTTGCGTGGGTGTCTGACTCAGGAGAGTTCATGGGCCTCTCCACAGAACAAAGGCCTTCAATCACACAACACCACACCACCCACAGCATCCTGCTTTCCACTGCCACTAATTAATATTAATCACCATCAGAAAAAACAACTCTCTTTAGTGCTGGATTTGTAAACATATATTCATGCAAATAAATGAAAAAAACAATAAATAAATAAATAAATACATACATTTAAAATTGACCAAAACAACTGCAGAAGGTTAGGACTGGCCAATCAGAATCAAGTATTCCAGAGTACCATGTGATAATCACACACATAATCACACCCAGCTCCAGGCCTGCTACAGATATTACAGTCTAATTTAATAAGGGACTCTGAGAGTCCTCCTCAACTGAGTGTTACACATGGGATTTTATCTCAACTACAACTTCTCAGATTTCATTGCATCATATCTGAGCTGCAGGACACAGCAGCATGGAACAACAACCGAACAACTGTCACAGCCAATCAGAAACAAGATACTGTCACAGCCAGCCGAGCGCACTACCAAACCCATCCGAGCAAACTCACCACGACCTGCTAAAACAGCAGAAACACTAAAGACAAAGCCCTAAATAAAGGGGTTGTAGCTTAAGAGTCAAACGCAGTAAACTCTGCGACCATCATGTCAGTCAAAGCCTCCCTCATTACACCAAACCCATCATGCTCCAGTGCTGACCCTAACACTGAACATGTACACACATGCTATTAGTCACAGACAGACAGTGGGTGTGTGTGTGTGTGTGGATTTCTTTTGGACCGAGAGGACAGCTGAAGGTCGCTCAGACGTTGAGGCAATCACACTAATGAAAACAAACGAGGCAGCCCTGCTCGCTTTCTCCGTAATCAAACACACCAGCCGAAGAGAGAAAGAGAGCGAGAGATAAAGAGAGATCTAAAGGGTCAGTACCTCAGCATTGTTCTTTAATTTACTGTTTCCAGTTTAGGTCCACTCGAGGGGAGATTTAAAGGCATGTGAAAACAAAAGGGGTCGAGAGAATAACTCCAGCACAAACACAGGGACGAGACTTTACAAGGACGCTTGAATTACGACCTCGTCTTTAAATAAGAGAGAATGATGCACAAACGCACATGAACAAGTGCAGCTTTGGGTTGGTAAAGACATTTGGGTTATAAAGACTGAGGATGGTGTGGCATAGTTCTGGAAAACATCATCAGATATTAATTAATGTGAGTTATGAGCTTAGCTTTCGCTCTAATACACACACACTTTAACTTTAGCAAATATAAACACTTGAAATTCAAAGACATAAAATATTGATGAGTTGTATCCAAGTTTTCTAGAATAAGAATGCAGAATAGCAGAATAACTTATTGTATTATTATTTGATGTTAAAAAATAAGTAATTTTAGATTATTGGAATACTACAATAATATAGTCTTTAGAGTCTTGTGTTTACACAATATTCACAGTACATTTTATTTTAAGTGTTATTTGCTGTTTCTTCACAATTTTTTGTGAAATTTACTACATTTCTGAGCCTACACCTAATTTGTATACAGTTTATATAAACACACACACACACACACACACACATATTTATATATATATATACTAGCAGTCAAAAGTAAAAAATATTATTATGAAAATATGTAATATAATAAATTATTATTATTATTATTTTTTAAAGTCTCTCTTTCTCACCAAGCCTGCATTTATTTGATCTAAAACACAATAAAAGCAGTAATATTGTGAAATATGTTTACTGTTTAAAATATCTGTTTTCCATTTGAATACTATTTGAAAACTTTAGTGTCACATGATCCTTCAGAATCATTCTGATTTGCTGCTCAAAACCATTTATGATGATGATGAAAAGTGTAATTTTTCAGGTTTCTTTGATAAATAGAATGTTCAGAATAACATCATTGCTAAATAAAAGTAGGCTATTAATTACTATTTAATTTCTCTCCTGGTGTAATGTATAATGCCATTTTTCATTTCATTTAAGTTTTTATTTAATCAAATAATCATTAAATGTACTCAACTGTTCTATATTGTTGATAATAATATTAACACAAAATATTTCTTGAGCACAAATCAGCATATTAGAATGATTCCTGAAGGATCACATGACACTGAAAGACTGAAGTAATTATGCTTAAAAATCAAGACCAGCTTGGATTAGTTTGACCAGTGAAAAACTGTTTAGTGGCTTCGGCTTGTCTAAGCAGTTATTTTCAGCAGGTGTAAAGGCAGACAAGAACTGTCTCTTCATTAGCATGGTGGCTAATTAATGAGCAGTTGTAAATCAGTCTGAAACATGAAGGCAGCAGCTGGGGCTGCAATATCCCCTGACTAAGAGAGAGAGAACTGACTCATGAGTGTGAGATCATTGAGACATTAGCACTGATCAATAAGCAGAAGCCTACTATTGCATATAAACCATCCCAATGGAGGCAGTGCCTCAGGCAGGGTAGAGAGGCAGGAAACATTGGCTTTTACACGGAGCCCACTCGCTCTCACACTCATTCAATCACACACACCAACAATTCCTCCTGACTGAGCAGCAGGTGTGCGATAGGTTCTGACACATCTCAAGACATCTCAATAAAGGCATTATTGTGTTGTCAGACTATATGAAACTGTCATCCTGCATTATTGATGGAAGGTAAGTTAGTTTAAACGCCCGTGGAGTAAACCAAGATGAACATAAAGGCCCTCTTAACAACAGCAGCTGCTGGGAAAATGTGAGATAAAAGTGCTTTAAATGCATCTGGTAAGCAAACAAGATCTGAGAGAAGAGGATTGACTTTTTGTAAACCCTATAAAATAGCTTAACAGGCACGCTGTTTTTCCTGTGTTGATGATCTCCTCGTTAAATGAGATGCTAGGAAAGGACAAGTACTTCTGTAAAAAATAAAAAAATAAATGGAAATGAAATAAAGAAACGAATGAATGAATGAATGAATGATAAATCAAGAGAATTAAACACAGACAGGGTTATTTTAGTTAAATAAAACAAACTAAATAACTAAAGAAAGAAAGAAAGGGTTATTTTAGTTCACAAAATGTTTTATTTGTTAATTAATTAACAAATAAATAAATACAAAGAATTAAATAAAGACAGTTATTTTTATATAACTAAAACTAACAAAACTTTTTTAATACTAAAATAAATCAATTAAATTTAGCTATTTAAAAATCCAGAAAAAAAACTTACAAAATACAAAATGAATTTAAATAAATGAATAAAAAAAACTTATTTCAAGTCACCTATAGTTACTGAAACAAAACTCAAACTGAAATTAAATATATATATATATATATATATATATATATATATATATGACAATAAATGACAAAAACATACTATAGAATGACTAAAACAAAACAAACAATATAAAAATAAAAACATAAAAATTCAAAACATTAATAAAACTACAAATGTATCTTAATGATACTAAATACTAAATCTCAACTACAATATTTTACTTTTTATTTTAATTGCAATGGTTCGTTAATAGTAACAAAAAAAAACATCTGCACATCTTATTTTGAAAAAATTATTCTTATTTATGAAGATAATTAAACTCTAATATTTAAAGGCTTTAATACAATGTTCAATTATTTACTAACAGAGACAACAATGTTCACAACTGTTTGTTTTTCACAAAAAGTGTCAGTTTTTCCTCATAGTTGGTTCCTCATGCTTTTCACGTAATTCTTGGTACCTGCCTTTTAAAAAAATCCCCTCAAAGTGAACTATTCATGGACTGACAGAATGACAAGTCCAGTTTTCAAGAAAGATGCTACGTTCTAAAAGAGAAAAAAACATGCTTACAGAATGGGGGCTGTGATATTTTGTCCCCTCGGCCCGCTCGCAGGCCCTGTGAGTCAGCAAAAGCAGCTTTGTTGGGAAGAAGCGCTCCACTCTAAGCTGAGAGATAGAGAGAGATATTTAATCTTGACTGTGTCAGACAGTAACAAGCAGCTGCACCAGGATGCAGTAAACAACTGGCAGGGCTCCAGCGCAGTGCAGCAGGGGGTCTGACACTTATCTCCCTCCATCACTGCCTCGAACGGCCCCTCTAATGGACCCTTCAAACGGCCGCCACGGCATCCATATTTTATTTGTATGTGTGTGTGTGCGTCTCCTCGCTGTAGCCTGTGGTTTTGCCAGTTGTTGACACAACTGCTTTAGTAGTGTGATATCTCGAGTGAACCTCGGAACAGAAGCTGTTTTACCAAAAGCTGTAATAACAAATATTGATTTGATTTAGTTAATAGAAGTTAATTGATAAATTAAATCTATTTATGGCATTATTTTTGAAAGCATCCTCATTTTACAGCATTTGTACACAAGTGTCTAAAACTTTGAATGGTACTGTAGCTTTCCAGGTAGGATTTTAGTCTTCATCTTGGAGACGTTGCCACAGTTCTTCTGGATTGAGTCTGTCTCAGTTTGTTCTGTTACTTCATGTGACTCCAGACAGACTGGATGATGATCAGATCAGATCTCTGTGTGGAGCACTGACTGTTGTCAGACAATAATCTCACTGCATTATTACAATTAATGACAAAAATAATGTTTAGAAATGTAAACTCATATTTTCAACTGACACGCTAATGTAAAAGTTAGAAATAACAGATTAAAAAAAATAAAAAATTCTTGGTGAAAATGCTAGTGGCCTAAGACTTTTGCACAGTACTATATATCACCTGACAAGACTAAAATAGGTTTTGAAAACGGTTTCATGTTGACTAACAATATGGTCCAAGGTCCATATAAACACCAAGGTCATGGGTTTAATTCCCAGGAAATGTAAACTAATGAAACGCATGCTTTAAATAAAATTTTAAAAAGCTGTTTTGGATAAAAGCAAAGAACGCCAACTTGAACTCGTCCAACGAAGGGCTAAAACTCTAAATCTAATTTTGACCCTCCAAAAAAAAAAAAAATCCCAGAACTCTCTATTTAAAGTACAAAGGTGTTAGTTACTGGAAAAAACAAACGTCCCGAAAGCCTTATTTTAACACGATCTCCGTTTTAGCATTCTACTCCGCGAGCGTAATCAATTTTTCATGTTGATGTGGGAATATTTGTGTAGATGTAGCAAATATTTCCTATGCTATGGAAACAAAAGGGCATGTGCAGATGCGCGCGAAACACCATTGTGAGACATCTTTGAAGGTTCTCCTTCAAAGTGATGCCTGCCTCCGCGGCCATGCCGAGGGGATTTGTGCTATTAATTGAAGTTAATTTTCTGGGAAATCAGTTTGCCGGGCACGTTGGGAAGATTGATAGCCCCGGCACGTCCCAGCACTCGGGAAAATGACACTCGTCTTTTATAGCCACACATACTTTTATCATTCCAAATCAAATTATAAACAGGAGGCCAGGCGCGCTGGAACCTGGCGGAGGAGGAGATCTCCATAAGATTAATTAGGCCGGCCAGGCTAAGACAAGGTGAGGAAGACGGGGGGAAAAAAATAAAAACAGCACAATGGGGGTCGGCCTGACAAGCGCGGGCTTCGTTGTTTAGTGGGAAGTGGAATGGGAAGTCAATTGGACAATAGGTAATTAGCAGAGGCTAGTCAAAGGCAAGGAGGCAGCGGCCGCTCTCGCTTTCTCCCGGCCTGTAATGCAGAGGGCCGCGCTATGAACCCTGCATTTAATTAGACCACTTTGATACCCACAGGAGAGCGCTGCCCCCGGGCATCCTAAACACTGACTGACGCCAGGCAGTTCCACCCGCTCCCTGCACTCCAATTAGAGACGCACCAAGCTGGGAGGAGCGCCTTACCCTCTCCATGCAACCCTCCCTCGCGCCAAACAAACCCACGCCAAATTGGCATTTGGATTAAACGACGTGCCGAGATGCCCCGAAGGGCGGCGGGCTGTCTCACCTGGGCTAATCTAGGTGTCATTATAATAAGGATTCATTTTCGGTGGAGAGCAGAACCTAGGATGGCCTCACCGCAATGGGTTTCCCGAACGGCGCCCCGGTAGCTCGGAAAAACAGACCGGGAGGGCAGCGGTGCGCGTGCAATATTAATAGCAATGTGACTGAATAAATGATAACAATACTAGGAGCTTTGCTGCGTTACAGTGGTGTATTTTTAATGCATGGGGAAGAGTTTAGGACGCCACGCGCAAACATGTGGTGCATGAATTATGCAAACGCCGTGCTTTCATCTCGGCATCTGCATGTTTAGTAAACAAACTGGCAACAAGATGTAACTGTAAATAATAGATATTTAATTCGCCAACGGATAGCAAGCACTTGTTGTGTTTGCTAATTTGTTGTATTATTCAAACAATCTCCCCAGTCGCTTTTTATCTTAGCAGGGTGATAAACAGATATGCATAAAAACACAAAAAAAAACCCCGCAAAAAAAAACAAGGCAGGAGTGACATCCAAGCCTAAATATTTATTTAGCACAACAAGCTGGGGAAATAAAAAAAATATTAACATTGTGTTCTGACATTTATCTTGATGTGAAAGACAATTCAGTGCCACAGGCCCAAATGAGACGAACACAAAGTAAATATCTAAACGCACAAAGACGTGACAAGCCCATTGTGGACTCCAAACATGCGCTGTCAGAACGGATCACTCCACGATGCCTTACAAGAAGAAAAAAGCTCTTATGAAGCTGTCAGGAAAACAGGCCTGGATGGTTACGCTGGCGGAGGACACTCCTCTGACGGCACAGTGATTGAGCGTCTTGTTTATCTAGGCATTGGTTTGGAGTTGCATGTAGTTCACATACGCACTGTTTGATCAAAGATTATCTTTATCGAAAGCGGCTGTCAAACAAACACTTGCAGGTAATAGTGGGATAGTCGCTGACAGCTTTGAGCTTTATGCTGGTTGCTCAAAAATAAAGCCAATTTGCCAATGGACAAACCCGCCAAAGCGATCCATCTACCCCTCAATATCTATTGGGTATCCAAAGGGCCAAAACTTTGTTAATCAAAAACTGTAATTGAAATCAAATGTCAAAATCACTTCTGAGATTTTAAAAGAGGCTCTCTGCACCGTTTCTGTGTCATGTTATGTCAGAGCAGAGCTATACAATAATGAATTGGGTATTTTCTGAAGGCAGCAGCTTGTATTTGCTGTTACAACTAAAGCTTAACCGGATTCAAGAAAAAGCTTAGCTTTTATGCATTTTTGTTTCATTAAACACCCTGTTAAACTGTGAAAAGGTCCACCAACATATTTGCTTAACTGTTTGTACCATTTTAACTTGGTGCTTGGTCTGTGCATATTCCTCTCCTGTTTCAGATTAGACAACTTTTTCACTGGAGGAACCAATATTATGAATAGAGCACTCAATTAAGCTGTCAAAAACATTTTAACGATGGCTTTGTTTATTACAAACATGCAGGTTTTTTGCTTGACAAGACGTTAATTGATGCACTGGAGTCATGTGGATTATTTTAATATTATTGTAATATTTTTGTCAGCTTTTTGGACTGTTTGTTGAGCAAGCAATAAAATGCTAAATCAATCTAACTCATCTACATCTTGGATGACTGGCAGATGAGTACATTTTTAGCTAATTTTCATTTTTAGGTGATTAATTTGAGCAGCTATTTCTTTCTTAAATTACATTTTCTAAACTTGCCACCAACAATATTTGCAATCTCAACTTTGCTTCTTTTCCATGATCACATCTTAGAGAACTGGTACCAACTTAGGGACTGAGTCATCAGTCTATATGCTGGAAACAAAGTTTGATACATCCGTTATTACTAAGGGTACATTCATGTATCGGCCCCCCGGAGACCGTCGAATGTGCGATTATTGTTATGATTTGCTTTGGTCACAGTCGGCTAGGTCTAATCAAGGCCTGGGGTTTCAGAAAATCAACATTCTCGCTTCCATGCTATGCTACATCAAGTCAATTGGATGACAGGCTGAAACACGGCATGGTGTGTTAACTAAGCCTGTGATGGTCTGGAGTTGGGGGTGAATATGGCAATCACAGAGGTGCTGAATAAGAAACATACATTTCTCCAGGTTATACATACATAAATGCAATGAAGGTCAAATAGTTTCCATCCATATGTACTTGCGTGTTTGATTTCATTTACACTTGTCAAGGCTGTCTGGTTTATTTTATAGCATCAACTATATACGGGAAAATTTAATATACAGAATATATTTGAGTAAAAACTCCATAAAAATCTGTTTGTAATTTTAAGAAAGTCTGACTACAAAATAAAAAATACTAAATTAAATAAATACATTAAACAAGTTATTTATATATAAAAAAATTATAAAAAGAAAATACTAACAAAATTTAATTTTAACCTGGAATTGGAAAACCTTTTCTAATTATTATTTGCATTTATTCTAAGATTTAAGCAACTAATCAAATTGTAACGTTGTCTGTCTGGTCTTGTCTGTCTGTTTTGGTTTCGTTTTGTTTTTTCACGTGTTTTGTCCTTATTTGGAGTTCCTGTCTTGTCATTATTTTTGACCCTGGACCACAAAACCAGTCCTCAGTCACTGGGGTATATTTGTAGCAAAAGCCAAAACACATTGTTATTATTGATTTTTCTTTTTTGCCAAAAATCCTTAAGATAGTAAGTAAAGATCATGTTTCATGAAGGTATTTAGTCAATTTCCTAACGAATTTCCTAACAGGATTTTCGCCACCATAAGCCGAACCGCCGCAAGAGCACTGGTCGAGTCACGTGCTGCTCGAGAGCCCCGCAGTCTGAGAGCAGACAGCAATCATCTCAGCGGACTCCATTCTGCATCAACGGCCAGGAGCTCCTTCACAGACTTTCTCGGATCCCAATCCGTCCTGCCCTGACCCAGTTCCTGATTTTCGGGCAGTAGTGCCGATTCAGCCTCCTGCGGATCCCAATCCACTATGTCCCACTCTGGATGTAGAGTGTGGATCTGAGTTATTGACTCAGTCACCCATAGATGCCGGTCCGCAGATTAGAGTGGGAATCAGAGATGCCAGAGTTAATCAAAGCGGTTCACAATCCACAATCATTGGGTCCCAGCCCCAAATCACGGTCACGGTCTGTTTTCATGTCCAGTGTCCAATCCTCGGCCAGGAGTGCCGACCAAAATCCCTGTGGTTTCCAGTCCGCAATTGTCGAGTCCCAGCCCTGAATCACAGTCTGTGTTAGCTCCGGTGTCTGAACCTTGGCCAGGAGTGCAGATCAAAATCCCAGCGGATTCCAGTCTGCAAATGTCGGGTCCAAGCCCTGAATCACAATCAGGAGAACCGTTGTCAGGTCCGGTGTCTGAGTTTCGGCCAGGAGTGCCATTCAGTTACCCACGGATTCCAGTCCGCAGTTGTCTGGTCCCAGCCCCCGAGTCATGGTCAGGAGAACCGTGTATAGGTTCGGTGCCCGAGTCACGGTCCAGGAGTGCCCTGAATCCAGGCCTGAGAAATCCTCAGACCTCCCCAATAACACCTGATGACCCAGGGCTGGTGCTCTCTCCAATAATTGTTTAGGGGGGATAGGTGTGCCTGTGTCTTGATAGGGATCGATCTTTACCCGTCCGAAGGTCCCGATACGCCATGGCCATCCCAAGTTCAAGATCTGCCATGGCCACCCAAGGGTCCAGATCCGCCATGGCCATCCCAGGTTTCGGATCTGTCATGGTCCCCGCAGAACCTTGTTATGCCCTGGAGGCTTCCAGTGACCCCACCCAGGGCACCAACCCACCCTCCCTCGTTGTATCTAGAATGGCATGAGGTCACAGATTATGTAGGAACTATGTAACATTGTCTGGTCTCTTCTGTCTGTTTTGGTTTTGTTTTGATTTCTCACGTGTATTGCCCTTATTTGAAGTTCCTGTCTTGTCATTATTAGTTGATTTGTTGCCAGCCGTGTCCCACAGGTGTTCCCAATTTCTCTCTTGTTTCCTTGTGTATTTAATCCTTGTGTGTCTTATTTAGTTTTCAGTGTCGGTTGTTGTTAATGTCATTGCGTTTTCATCTAGCTGTCTCAGTTTTTGTATCCTTGTCACCTGGAAGATTATTAAATGTACTTGTTTTATTCAGTCCACGTCTCTCTCCATTACTTCTCCACTCAGGAGCTCATTGGAGCGTGACACAATTTAGCTTTTTTCCCCCACTTACACTTATGGTTATAGTTAACTAAAACTAAAATTAAAACCACAAAGATAATATTTTCATTACATTAAATTAAATAAACATTGATTTAAATTAAACGAAACAAAAACAGCTAGTTGACAAGACAACATTCTATAATTCAGTTTAACTGCACTTAAATAAAAAATAATAACAAAAGTTACATAGACAAAACTATTACATTACTACTACTGACATTATGCATTTCCACTAGTGAAGGTGAACAAATAGGTGACAGTTTTGTATGCAAAAAAAAATCTATAATATATTTACATATGGAAAAATAAAATTGGATTAAATACAAACAATAATAAAAACACAAGAAAAACATATGGAAAAAAGACAAAGTGCATACTGATTGACATTTATAGTATGCGGCTGCACATCTTGAAAATCGTTCTCGATTTATCTTTTATTGTCCCTGTGAGTATTGAGTCAATTGACCCAAGTGTCCAATCAGCAGTAAATGTGCATTATTGTGGGACCGAGGCACCTCTTCATCATTCCAGCTTCGACCAAACATCTGACATCCCTTCAGCAGCTGCGAATCATTACCATTTGTTATAGATTCTGTATATCAACAAGGAAAACATTAAATAAAGAGTTCCATATGTTAAAAATGCCATTTCTGTGCTGGACGCTAAAAGTTTTTGGATAATTTAACATGATCTGTTTGAAGAAAGAATCTCACCCCTCTCCGGTCCTATTGGAGCACGAGGATAAAAATGTGGGGCGGATAGAAAACACACCGTACATGCACACACACAGACAAGTACAATAACATTTACATTGGGAATCACAACCATATTGCAACGTGTTAGATACAGCACTTAGCACCCTGCAGGCTTTCAAAGAGGACCTGTTGCATTCTGGCAAAGGCCCAACTTTGCCTATTAACAGAAAATGCCAACATATGCAAAAAAAACAAACAAGCCCCGTCCAGGCAGCACGACTCTGCTACATTAAGGCTCCAGTCTGTGACAGTTTGCCGCTAAACTGTTGTAAACACCTCTCACCCGAGCACGAGGAGCTAACAGCAATCTGTGGCTAAATTAATGAGGAGCTTCCCCTCGTGCACATGGCACAGCGCCAGCGACAGGCGGTGAAACAGAAAGGAAAATCTCCCATCATGCAAAGCGTAGCTGAGGAAAACCTAACCGGAGAGGACGGAGAGCATATCTAAACGTGAGTGCAATTCAAAGTGACAGATCGCATTGAGAAGCTCACACGCGCTCCAGGATTTTAGCTGAGCTCATTTACAAAATGTTCGGCGGCCCCCGTACCGCCCACTTTCCTCACTTCAAAGTAACTTTATTAGAGAAAAGATTAGGCCACACTTAACCCCTAATGAGCCATATGAAAAAGCTTTCTCGAAGCCGCGTTTTATTTGATAGTTTCAATATGAGTCAGCAGGAGGGGAGGTCTTGCTAAATGCAAAAGCCACCTTGGCTGTTCCTGGACCGTAACCCTTTTCTTTCTCTTCTCTGTGTCTAACTACGTACAGCTGTAGCCAACACCACTTCTTCTTCTTCGTCGCCGTCTTTTCTTTGCCTACAACCCCCCTTTTTCCCTTTCCCCCTTCTTTTTTATTGCAAAATAGGGCAAGGTAACTTGCAAGGGGCCTCCTTTGGGAATTGTGTGATATTTAACTATGGCTACAGTGGCATTTACTAATTTTATATGTGCAGAATTTATGTCACATTCTTATTCAGGGATTTGCAGAGCGGGGAGCAAAGGTGGCCGCTCTCTGTCCGCTGTGTATACAGTGGTATTAAGTGAACTATTCGCAACACGTTCTGTGACATGTACGTTGCTATTTTGTCCATAACCGTCGCGCTCTCCCCCTTGCGTCACAATTAAATTCTAACCTTAGCATTTGGAGACACCGACCCGTACAGAGGGCGATTTGTTGTCGGAGTGCCACCACTTCAGATATGGATTGTCCGGGCACGGAAATGTATGGTGCTTTTTTTATAAACCCTCATATTGTGTTCTGGTCATTTTAACCCGGAGAGGATTTTCTTTTTTCCAAAACCGCTAAGTAAATGTTATTGCATTGGACTAAAACTGACTTTGGTCACACAGGGTATAACAACCTTTATTAAATTGCTCCACTTTTTGAGGATCAAAAATTGTTTAGAAATGTCTCAGGATGCAATACTGTCACCAAACCTTTCTTGATCAAGTATCACTGTTTTGAGCTTACAGACCCCCATTTATGAGTGAACTTAATTGTAGAAATTATCTACAAATATTGGTTTATAAGGTCAAAAATAGTTGCCTATGACCATCAGTTCCAAAGAGAAAAACAGACTGAACCCCAAATTTGGTGATAATACAGCAGAAGAGTTTGTTAAAATGTTAATAACACTAAATTAGGCACAACACAGCACAATGATTAAACTAAATTCCAGTGAGAAAACATTCCTGCATTTCCTGAAAACCGTACTGCATGAAGACGGCAAACATTATTCTTGCCAACTCAAAGAATTTTTTGTAACTCTTGAGTTACAAAAATAGGAAGAGTCCTGATAAAAAAAAGCTCTTGTGAAGGAAAAAAAGGGTTCAACGGATTGACCTAATAGGGCTTAGAATCAAATTGCTCTAGTATTGTACTCCCTCCTTTTTGCAGTTCTGCCGGTAAGCTCCTTATTGATACACATGTGCTGAGACCACCCATACCTGGGGCTCATCCCTCTGTCAGACTCCTGGTCGTCTGAGAGGCGGGGGAAAAGACATAGTTCTTCTCTATTCGAAAGCTAATGCCAAATCCTCCGGGTGAGATTCTGTCTCCTGACTCAATAAAATAATTAGCTTTTTGCTTGGGAAGGCTGTTAATCAAGCCCTGTTACATATACACGAAATGTATTTCCCCTTATCCCACGGCGCGGCTACCACAGCCACTTTTTATCTCTCAAAGTCACCGGTGCACACTTCCACCATCGCCTTATTAAAGCCAAAGAGATAGATCAAAAAAGAGCTTTTTTTAATTTAGTGTTTAGTCTACATGAGGGGAGATTATTCATCTCGGACTGAAAAGTAACGCTTGTATCAGCAGAACCGCCTGAAATCTGATGTGCTGGTACCACTGCAAGCGTTTTCATTCGAATAAATATCAGCCATTTTTATATTCCAACGTGCATAATTGCTAACAGTCACTACGACCATCTGTTATGCTCTGATCCCTTTCTTAAACATTGTCATAACAACTACAAGCATTTAAACAAACAAAAGCCGCTGAGAAACAAGAGTCTGTGCGTTACGAGAATTAACAAAAGAGTCATACCGCAGGGAGATAAGTCGATGCACACACGCTAACAAAAGTCAATGTAGAGCGACAGCGACCATCTGACAACAAGGCGGCATCCCTTCATCTGATGACTGTTTGCAACTTGCAAAGGCTCTAAAATATGGAGCGTTAATGCAGGTCCTGACACATCTGCATGTTTCTGTCTTACCCCCTCTAGAACAAATAGAAACCGAGTCAAGAGGTTAAACTAAGCATGTAATTAATGACTTCACAGTGATACATTCCTCCCTGCTCTCCTTCTTCCTCTAATTAACATGACATTCTCTGTTTTCGGCCAGTGTGCTGTCTTGCTTTCTCTTGGGTGAATTAGTGATGTAATTAACAGCATTTGAGGGACTTCCACAGCTGTTGAAGCTAAAACTAATATAGGGTCACAAAGGACAGATGAGTTCTCAAAAAACTCAAAGGAACCCCAAATCACATCACTGTCATCCTCTATGACTTTGGTGGAACACAAAAGGAACTGTTTAGCGTAATGTTGACACAGATTATGCAATAAATAATTGTGTTTTGATTTATAGTAGTGCCACCAAATGATTAATTGTTGTTATTCACATCCAAAATTTTTTTGTTTACATAATATGTGTGTGTGTGTTTGTATATTATGCACAAATAAAGACACAAATACAGTATAGATATATTACAAATATGTACATTTATATATTAATATTCATATATATATATATATATATCCTAAAAATATGCATGCATGCATGTGTGTATTTATATATACATAATGAATATACACAGAACACCCTCAAACATTATGTAAATAATATCTTTAATTTTGGATGCAATCTATTGTGAGTAATCTTTGACAGCATTAATTTAAAGTTGTTTTAGATTATTTAAATTTCACCCAATCAACACCAGTTTATATTATTTATTTATTTTTGATTTTAAAAGTGTGATTATGAGACCATGGTGAGTCCATGGGAATTTTGTAATAAATTTTTTCTAATCTGCCAAATACTTTTGCAATTTTACTTCTACCACTGCTTTATAAGACCTGAAACATAGTAGCCTATTTTTATGGTGCTTTCTGATCATAAATCAATCATCAAGCAAGAGTTTGCTTTTAGTATATGGAAAAGAGCAGCATGAACAGCCTACTAAAATTCTACTTGAAACAATGTTAAATGCGTTTTGAACAGCATAACTTGATTTAAAAAAATCTCCTTTTGAGTGAACTATGAGGACATTTGGTACTTCATTAATATTAAACCTGCATCAACACATGAAACCACCTGATATTCCTAAAACTTTTTTCTGACAACATAAGAACAGCACAATGGAAAATAGATGATATTTTGTTACAGTATACCCAGTAGAGGTGAATAATACTTCACGTCTGACTACAAAAAGTACAAAAAATGTCTGATAAAAACCTGATATCAACAAAGACAGTTGCAAAAACAGCTCATAAATGTAGGTATCTGATGAAGGATACAGCCTCCAGTTCTTCAGGGTAACATAAAAAAAAAGCCCCATCTCGGACCTCCTTTCATCCTGCCTGACCCATTGTGGGCTGCATTCCTAATACATAAGCCCATCTCTGGGCATTGTAGGGGAATCCAGCATCAACCAACAAAGCAATCAATAAAACATGCAGGGCCAGGTGTTCAAAGCCATGGTAAACGCAGCTGACGCGCAGGAGAGGCCTACATACGTGCGTGTTTTGGCAGATGTGCAGAGAGGTAATGAGACGCACACACAACACAGGCCACAGTAGGAGGAGCGAGCCTTTGGATTACCGACCCTACCGCTCACGGAGAACAGAGAGAGGGGCAGATGGTGGGATGGAAGATCCAGAAGAGAACTGGAGAAGTAATCACCAAATCTACATGTTAACTTCCTGAAAAACAAGGTCGGACAGTCACAGAATCAACACTGTGAGGAAAAAAAGACACATTTTGGGTTTTGTTTCAAATCTAAATCCATTCCAAAGGAAGAACTGAAGTGACTGACCATGGGGGAACTACAAAAAGAGCGAAAAAACACAAGCACACATTTTTAAAAATCAATTTGATGCCAGATGCACCCTTGAGTATCAGCGGATGCATTTTTCATAGCCCTGTGAGTGAAGATCAGCTATTTTTTGGTTATTCTTGAAGTCTGTCTCACAGGTTAAAAACAGCTTTAATTGGGTCCAGAGGATACAACACACCGCTCCCTTCAAAAGCGTAATTGAAATTAAATCGAGACATCCGTTGCTCGACACAATCGCCTCACTGAGAATGATTGAAGTTGCATTATTGTCAACAGAGGAGCTTGGAAATCTGCGCAACGCTTCATAAGTTCTGAAATAAAATCAAAGCAATCAAATCAAAGTTTTACCATAACAACAGGAGGCGGCAGAAGCGGCAATATTGTCATCCTCCTGTCAGTCAATGGGTTAATTGGGATGCACCGTGATTCCTCTGTTGAGCAAACACATGCTTTGAAGGTGACTAGGAGAAGAGCACGGCCCCTGGATCTACCCCCCCGCTCATCATTTATCATAATTACTCCGAGCAGAAATTAGAACCAGCCCCTGTTCAAATTTTCCATCATGTCTGCTTTCCTTGAACACATGCACCTCATCATCACCGAACAAATCAACTGTCAATCATCCCGAAGATCGCTGTCCTCAATCTATAAACCCCCTGAGGTATGTGTGAGAGAATGAGATGCTTATGGTCACGATTAAAATAAATAAAAAAAGAAATCCATAAACAAAAACTAGTGTTCTCATGAATGTTTGATGACATCTGTATTGATTGCAGGTGTTTGAAGCTAAACAAGTGTCTCCCAGATCCTTAGTAAAGTGCGCAGAGACATAATTAAACGAGAAATGTGCGGTGTGGACATAGTTCTTTGCAGAACACATGAAGAGGGGAGAACTGGGGTAAAAAATAACTCATTTTAAAGTCAATATGAAATTTACTTCCATAATATGATACGTTTTTAAGTGAAACAGGATATTCAGTGACAAAAGGCATTGATTGGTTATATAAGAGGTTTCACAAGTGATTAAAAGTAGGGCAAAGGATATTTTGTGTGTGTGTGTGTGTGTGTGTGTGAAATATGACCAGTAATGTGTAAAAAAGTTGACTTTAAACATTCATGTTCACTCTACGGTTACATATTTTACCAATTCTACTTCACTCGGAGGAAAATGTTATTGCTTAAGAGATGAAACTTTCACAGAATTCTGTATTAATTTTCAAAGAAACTTAAAGTTTTTTACTAATGTTTTATTTAATGTCCTGTAAAATTACTTAATGAGAAAACTGTTGATGTGCTGGAAAACCATCAAGCTATAATGGTTATTATGAAAGATCAATTTGATCATGTAGCAATAGCAGAAAATACAATTTGACTATCTAATATCCGAGAAACAGATGCAGGTAACAGATAAGAACAATACATTGGTATTTCAAGAGCTCAGATGCCCTGCTGCTTTTTTAAATTCAACAGCTACATATCAACATGCATTAAGTACCTTTGTAAAGATATGGCCTGACCCAAAGGAACTGTGTACGCTCATAATCCATGTCTAATATCACATCCGGAGTCCAGATATGTAACGCATGAAATTCCAATTTGTTGCTCAATGAAAAATTGAGCAGTTATGAAATACTCATCAAGCGTCTTGTTTACATTGCCCTGACCTTTGACCCATGTGTAGTGGTGCTGGCTGTGTGTGTGTTTGTTCTTAGCCATTCTTATGTTTTATACTACGGCTTCCTCTGTCCAGATCTGTTTGTGGTGCTGTGTTCAAACATTACTGCGGGACATCGCTAGAAGCTATTACACACGCCTCTGCAGCCTGAGACTGCGCTGTGTTTACCAGAAAATGTAAGAGGGTCACATCACGACACACACACACACACACACACACACACACACAGACAAATACACTTCCTATAGAGGTCAGTATAGTAACGCAACTGATTAGACATGCTCTCTAACAACACAGTACACAGAGAGCTCACCTGAGGAGAGGCCAGATGTACCTGCTTCATTTTAAAAATGCTCAGAATTATATATCTATCCATCCATCCATTTTCATTCCCAAAACCAAGACTTGTCAAGCCATTTAAAGTCTTCCTAACTACGCTTTTCTATGCATAAGTGACAATTATACTCAATTATAAACTATACTTTCTGCTTCATTTAACATTTTTGTTTTTGCTTTTACTTTAGCAAACTGAAATTTGAAAGGCACTGTAGCCACATTTCAATATGCATGAACACCACTGCATTTGTTAACAAAATATCAAACAAGTGTGATCGTTCAGCTTCTAAATGATAACAAACAATAAACATTTAACTGTATATTTAAAAGGATACTTTTGGGTTGTCAAACTGTGTGAACATGAGGGAAATTACACTTTAATATTATGTTGGGAGTACATGATGACAAAAATTCTAATTACAGAAATAACAACATACATTTTTTTTTTTTTAACAATACTCCAAAATCACCACAGTATTACTATCAGGCACCATCACTGTACTACGGCACAGCCAAGCTACTCTTTTATAAGGGTGCACTTAAAAGATAAACACTATACAATTTCAGTAACACCTACTTTAACAAAGCCGAGAGCTAAAAGTGTAACAGACATCTGTAAATAGCACAGCAATACCACATCTCTTGTGCAATCATACAGGCATACTGTAAAGAGCTGATATAAAATGCTGCTGCTAAAGGGGAATTGTGTGATTTCTTTTGTTAATTAATTCCATACCTGTCATTGCTCTCAACTCCACAATCTTGACACATTCTGCGTACATGTGTATGCCACATATTTCAGGGGTGGGGAACGTGGCAAGTATGTGCGCGTCATACAACAGTAAGTGTATCTCTCTCTTTCTCGCTCCCTCTCTCTCGGATTTTAATTGCAAGGTGCAAAGTGAAATGGCTTCACTCCCCGACAGTGTAAAGGAAGCAGGGTGTCAAGTGAGAGTTGTGGAGTGTGTGTGTGTTAGGGGGTGGAGTGACAGACAGAGGAGCGGGTGAGCAGGTCCCCAAGGTGCACTCCAAGGAGCAATAGATAAAGATTCCCTTGGGAAATTTTTCTCATTAGTTCTCAGACACACTTCGGTAATTCTGTAGTGTCAGGTTACCATTTGTCATGAGATCTTAAAAAAAAAAAAAAAAAGGGAAAAAGAAAATGTCACTCTCCATGCTTTGGTTCTTTTATTTGGATATGTCACCTCCGTAGAAAAATTATAAGCCCTGCTTGGTTTCAAACAAAGGTTCGATGCGCAGTTTACCCTGATGCCGAACGCAGCATGCAACATTTATTGGGCTACCGCTGTGATAATCCTGTCTTTAATGAATAAATATGAGCCATTCTCCATGTGGTAAATTGTTAATTGTCTTGTTTATTGTTCTGGGCTGGCGTTAGCCTATTGGTTGAAGATCTATGCTGCTAACATGGATTGCAAGTCGAGTCTAAAGTCGAAATCAGAGAGTTACAGAGATCATAATCTTGCTGTATCACCGCTGTGCCCCTGAGCAGGGCACTTAACCTCAGGTCGACCCGCTGGGACAGTCCATGCAATTAGTGCACTGTAAGTCACTTTAAATATAAAGATTCTGCTAAATGGCGAACGACTAACTACATCTGCTCGAAGCACAATTTTTTCTTTCATGAGTGAGTGGGGCTGTTTAAGGTCATTGTATGACTTTGGCGTAAAATTATACACACGCACAAATATATTCACTTTAAAACCTGGATGCTTAAAGATGCAGTAAAACACACAGCATATGTAAAATCTGACTGCATTTAACAGAATTCTATATCAATATGCTAAATTTTATGTTCCCTGGGAACCATAAACATTATATAGTTTGACTAATTAGCTACATTGTTCACACAAATTGATTTTTTGTGGTTCTCATAAGCGTAACTTCTAAGAAGAGTTTGTAAGAAGGTACTAGTTACTAATAAAATCAAAACGTACAAAATTAAATAACGATTAGGCACATTTTTTTCAAAGAAATCTTCAAGGAAGCATACTTTGAATATAATTAAGTATACCAAGTTAGTTTGTGTCAAAGCACACACATTTTTTAAAAAGCATTTGTGCATAAAAAATGTATATTGCATAAAAAATATAGTTTTTCTTCAAGCAGTAATTAGTAGTTAAATAAAAATAATAATATGACATTTATACTGGTGTGTATTTGTGTCTGTACATGTGTATATGACTGTAAATATACTATGTGCATGTGTATGTGTGTGAATATACACACACACAGGCACACTTAACTGAACCCCCGTTCTACGATGAACACACAATGTTCTGAACATGAGGCGATCAGCGTTTGGAGTGGGATTCTGGGTGCTGGATGTTTTTATTGCTCCGTTTGTCCCATTAATCCTCCTGCCACAAAAGCGCCTCAGTTTCCATGTCACTTTGCACACAAGGCCTTACCAAGATAAATGAATTCCTGAGGAGGTACTAGTTTGAAAGGGGAAAAATCTATTCTTTCCTCAGCGCTTGACACAACAGAGATACAACAGAAGAAAAAAAAAATTGCATTGTGCTCTCCTTTGGAAGACCAACCGGACACTTTATGACTAGGGAAACAGTGGAGGAACAAAAGCCGAGTCTGTCTCTTTATGAATTCTGCATCGCAATCAATATCGGCCCTCTACCTGTGCCAGAAAAATAATGAGTCATAAAAAAATCATGATATTCATTTCCAGAATGATAATAACAGACAGAAAACACAAGCCCCAGTTATCCCGCATGAGAATCGTTGCCCTTTGAGTTACAGTGGGCAGGTTTGAACCTATTAGTACCCCATCTGACACGGGTGTCCTTCAGATTCATTGGCACCCATACAGAAGGAATAAAACCTCCAGCGTGCTTCCTTAGAGGTCACAGATGAGGTCAAACTCACTCCCAGGTGATCATTTAAGGCCTCTCAACACAACACAGAATGCAGATTTCACCCCTTGTTGCATAAAGAGGGTTACACGGAGCGCGCCAGAAGGTCTCCAGTCCTCATTGCATATTTAAAAACACAGAAGACCATAGGGCCATTTGACCAGCAGTTCAGATGCACACACATTCTTTATCCGACCTTGAATGAGGAAGGAGGCCCTTCTGATTTAATGCAGACCCCTTTACCACATTACCTTACTGTTTTTATTGATATTGCAAGACGTGGTGCTCTTATTACACTAAGTATCCAGAGATGCACACAGACGACGTGCTATGAGACGGACCGGGAAAACGATCCAACCCAAATGAACAGCGGAGTTACTTAAAACTAAAGAACGGCCTCTGTGTTGCACAGTTATTCAAGGACACACGGCGTTGGAATAACACCGGCGGTTAAAACTAGTCATTGATGATTTTTATTGCCTTGAGTTTAGCATACCCATGTCAATATTTGGACTAGGGTGAGTCTCGGGCCTCCCATTGCAAGAGGATGTGACCTTCCATTTTTCTGGTTCTGTGTGATTTAACACCATCTGAAAAACAGATAAATGTGTCTCTGGCCTCCCTGAACGAAGTTCCCTCAGAATAACAGGTAACTCACTCCCTGCAGCTGCGGTTGCGGACAGACTCACAAAGGCAAGAAATATGCACTCCCATTGTCGTCGCATAAAAGAAGCATCGCCTCAGCAGTGAAACAATGATTTAAGGGCACAAAAGCACATTATCGGTGTAATGACGCCACAACTAAAACTAAAAGAGGACACCCTGGTTGTAAAAACTTTTCAAAGAAAATCAAGACAGAATGCATTTCTGGGAAATTAACTGCAAAATTAAGTGTTTAAATTTGCTGAAATCTTTACCATCACAAGCATTTACAGTAGGTAGTAATCTGAATACAAAACTGGTACTCTTTCAGTGTACTTGTTCATAAAAAAAACATTAATAAATATACAAAACACAGTTCAAACAATTGTGATGGTGAGTTATGGGGGATGTGCAAAAACATGAAAAACAATTAGTAGTACAAAAACAAAAAAAATGGAAATGTTACAAAATATAACATAAAAAGTGTATAAATCACAGTTTTTTTCTAAAGAAATACTTCTAACTGTGATACCAGCAGGTCTAACCTCGCCTAACCGGAGTCCGCTGAGTTTTAACAGACCCCCTAATGTGTGCTATGAGTTTGCTGGAGGGTAACTGAGAATGAATGGGGGAAGTCACGTGACAGAAGACAATGACTCCATTGCAATATGATGGGACATGACTGGTTATGATTGGTTCATACATTTGTTTTGCATTCTGAATCAGTCAGAAGGAACAATACAATGGTGTTAATGGGAAGGCTAACTCACACACTTAGATACAACCATGGTTCTTAATGCAAAAATATACATTTTATTGATTTTTTGATAGTGTAAGTGATGTTTAACCCAGAAAACATGACTGGGACATGAATTTACATTTGATGAAAAATCCTGAGGACTTTGTCTCCTCATTTTAGAACACCATCGCACAGGAATTCTTAGGAATGTCCTTTAAGGTGTACAAATCATCTAATAGAACATACCTACCATCAGAGGTATGTTCTATTAGAATATATCCTCTCCGGCTCCAGTGTCACTCTAAATAGAGTAGCGATGTTGCAACATTACGATACTTTACTCGAGTCTTACCATGCGTGCCTACTGTAGTGAGGGACTGTGCTAATGATAATGGCCAAGTCTTCAAGAGAGGAAACAAAAGTTGGTGCATCTTATTTCACGCTAGACAGGCTTTTCAGGTGCCAGGACAGAGGGACACTGAGAAGGTGTCTGATCAGGCCTTCATTAAGGATTTTGGTCCCTGGACATCTCAAGAGCTGACTTGAATAAGCGCAGTGGAATGAGAGCGCACACACATCCGCGGCAAATAAATGCACGATCGTACTCGCTGAAACATACATCTGGGAAAAACAAACAGGACAGGACAGGAGACAAGGGGGGAGGAATACGTTTTGTAGGGATGAGAGGGGCAAGGCAGGAAAAGGTTAATGCCGAAGTGTGAGTGCACATGACAGCGCTCACATCCCAGTGAGCACAAAAACGAATTGTCCAGGGACTTTCATCTTCATATTCACTGGCCCCGTTGCACCCCTCTCCGTTCAAACTTCAAATTTATTGCCTGGTTTCGGAGAGGCAGGAATGACCTTGAGAGGACCTCGCAGTCATCTATTCCACTCAAACGCTACCTAATTAGCGACACCATGGTTTAGGGTTGGCCAAATCATTGGATGCAAAAATCAAAACGAGACTTGTCAGGGCCAGTTACAAGCCACTAAGCAAAACGCTCATCTCAGGCAGATACTGAGGGAAAAAATAATTACAGCCACTGCGGGAACATGCTTACAATGAGGCATGCTGGGAAAAAGGAAAGGAAGAGGAAGTGGAGAGAGAAGGCCAGAGGAGTGCACACCATCAAGGAAATCACCTTTTTGCCAAAGAGAGGCAAAATGGAGGATTATGGCCTCCCATCACTCCAACTGTCTCCCAGTGACCTCTGGGAAAGAGCGTCTATTGTTCCTATTGACAGTCAACATCAAGCCGAGCTTACACCAGCTATTTAAATCACTTACCTTCATTCAAACCCCTCTCAACAACCAGCATGCCATCTCCTTTATTACTCATTTTCCAAAAGGAGGGGAAAAAAAAGAATTATAATATGCCAATTTAGCTAAATAATTACCGCGTTTTACAGCTACGCCTACACAGCCACCGGCAGGCAAAGAAAAAGCTAATAATTCAATTTTTCGCTTTCTGTAATTGTCACCAAAGCACCTAAAGGTCATATCACTCACCGAGAAGAAAAAGGATAGCAAGTCCCGGGTTCAAAGGGGGACATGTTTTCTCATAGTGGCCATTTTGGACAGAAGTCTGTGTGCTATTGTCTCAAAATGGAGCTGCTTGTTGTCTGGTGTGAAGAGGTTGAAGCTCCATTTGTCAGGCGAGTTTTTTGTGTTATTTATTTATTTTTTTGGTTGGAGCGGCACTGGGATTTGCGGTAATTGTCTAATACAGCACCCGGTATTAAAGTCATCGCGTGCCAAAAGCGAACACGTTGCCGCTTGACCCTGAGCCACTTTGGAGTAATCTAGTATTCAACCCAGCGTGTAATGACTGCTAGGGATGTCAATCCAGCGGCTTTCTCTCATTCCACGGCTCTCAAAATGCCTGTGGACAGTGTGGTTGTAACCAGAGGGGCTGAGAAACGAGAAAAAGGATGAGTGGCAGATCGTGTCCAGTGATGCTATCGTCCTCTAGCCTTCAATTTCCTTTAACCCCTCTCAGCCTCTTCAGCATCACCCTCTGATTGGACATGGGCTCTCACCTTTCGGAAGGGAACGAGAGGTCCGGGCTTTGTTGCCAAACTGCTTGTGGTTGTTTAATGCTAATGAGGGCAGAACAAATACTTTAGGGACGAAAGTTCATACAAGACTGTTTGGAACTGTGACACAATTAGCTTAACCCCACGGCCTCTGACCGCTCCAATCAATAGGCTTTAGCCAGGCGCTGAACCGTCCATGATGACAGTGAGGAGTGTGTGTTGGGGGGCTTGCATGCTGAATAGTTCAAACTCTCCTTAAAAGCTTGCTAGCTTAGCCAGCTAAATGCTGTTATGGTAGTGTTTAGTGTAATGATGACACACTGTAGTTTTTTGCTTTGGTATCTATAAAGGACATTGTTAGCCAAGTTGTTCATTATTAATGTCTCAAGTTTCTACTGAAATGTTCCATGAAACATTAGTTTGAAACTGAAATGCATGGTTGATGCAATTATTCACAGCTTTCCCTTCCCTACTATAGAAAGGTTCCACAAACTTATAACAGGGAAAACCCCCTGGAGCAACTTGAGGTTAAGTGCCTTGCTCAAGAGGACAATGATGAGGGGTCACAACTGAGCCTACGCAGAATCTGCACCTGCAGAACCAGAGAAATCTCTAGGTACTTTGGGCTCCAAACAACTATTGACTGCATTAATGTCTGTTAACTAAATATTTTGAATTATTTGGGGTAATATGCTAAACTCAGCAGGAACCCTGAATCTAGAGATTCTGTTTTGGCCTTCTTGAGAAGATTAGGTTAACCAGGTTAGCAGGCCTGGATTTTAACCACTTTAGCTTGTCACTGGGACACTTGGAAGTGTATGCTTGAAAGTTTCTTGACATACATGCATCATTAAGGGGTAGACCAACAGATTATATCCCTGAAGGGGGTATCTCAAAGCTGTATATGGAAAACGTCACAGGAAACAAACCAGAGCTGGCCAATTCCGGACTGTTAATGTCCAGTTTTTTTTCACCAGACAATAAACCTCCAGCTACCATAACCCCAAAGTCGTTTTTGTGTCAGGAAGACAAGAAGGATGGACAGTAAGGGAAGAAGCCAATCAAACAAGGGACTGAGCAGTCAACATGTGCCTTCCCCCTCTTTTCCCCTGTCCCTCCAATCGGCCGGTAAAGCGGCACCTGTCACACTGTTTGAGCAGATGTGGGAAAAAAACAGAGGCACTTCACAACACTGTCATTCACATTCATAATAGGCATTGCAGTATAAAGAGGGCCATTAGGGGCCCAACCTGGGAGCCATTAAATCATTTTAAATCGCTGTAACATCCCATTAGTGTCAGTGGTGAGACCACATAATAGTCTATATTATAGAGCGCAGCAGTGCGGCCCATTTGGAGTAAATCACAGGCTCTGGTACAACTTCTTGGCCTGCGAGTTCAGGAACACTTGTGCATAGGATAGAACTCACTCGAAACTGATAACGGCCACTTCATTTACTCTAGGGTGGAACGTCACTTAAGCATCCTCTTAATATTGAGATCTACAGATTTGGATACTGGTAAATGGAGAACTAACAATTTGCAAGTCTATAAATGTAGTATTTACAGCATGGCAAGATATTAAAACAATGCCTATTTAGAGCCTCTCGTAATGAGCCGTACGTGATAAAAAGAAGTGAAGTCTGAATAATCTACAGTAAATGGTGCGTGCCGTTAACGTTTAAGGTGTGGACAGCGAGTGGGCAGTTAATTAAGGAAGATGAATACATCCGGATATCTCACAACACAACACAATTACAACCAGTGGTTTTCTTAAAACCGCTGCTGCCGCAGCCACTAAGAAGGTAAAACAAATAAAAACTGTGAAAGGACAGGCTTCAGTAGTAGAACTGTGTGTGTGTGTACACATCTCATGCGAAATATGCAACTAGGGCCCCCACACATCTTTCTTCCTTTCCTCCAGATGATAAATCGCCCCAGTGACAGACTCTTCCACTGCCCTACGAATTTTTAAAGGAACAAAGCAATGATGAATGGAATAATGCCACATCGCAAGCAAACACCTCTCAGCCTGATAAAAAAGATTCACCAATGACAATTGGGGGACACCGGTGACCCGGGGAGCGGTCTTTGGGGTATGCCCCCCAGAGGAAGCCAGTGATGGAAGGAATCGCCATTAGGGGGAAGATTAAGTGGCCTTTCCTTTTTCCCCTCACTTAATTATACATGCAAGCCTCGCCAAACCGTGCCACCATAAAAAAGGAGAAGGGGGGGAAACCCTGCTTCTTTGTTTCAGCTACTCATGCCACTTTGATTGCTTATTGGCTGTCTCTCTTGACAACCTGCCGGCCACAGAAACAAATCCCATTGGCCACAGTGCACCTGTCAGGAGCAGGAGAGAGGCGAGAGCATTCCGAGAATTTGAAGGGGAACTCTGGGTTGGGTGGAGAAAGAGAGCGGGGGGGAAAAAAATGTTCCTGTCAAGCCTCGGTGCCTCAGGAGAAGAGGAAGTCTTATGTGGCACATCCAAAACTCAGCAGACAAACAAGGAAGTGGACCTCTTCTACTTCTTATTAAAGTAGCCGTGGTCCTACGCCATCATTCAGTCACTCTGTCAATCTCGCGCTCCGAGGGGTCTCGGCCGCTAAGGGCACGTTCAAAACTCTGCGGCTAGCTTTTTAAGGATCTTGCCGCCTGCTTCTTGTTTTTTCCTCATGGCTAGCGGGGTGCACTGAAAAGGAAGGCGCGAAGAAAAAAAAACTGTCATTTCAAGACCGACAGTTCACATCAAAAGTGGGCCACGAGATTATGACTTTCATGGCTCTTTGGGTAAATTCCCAATCCGTGCCGCACGCATTGCAACATGTCAACCAAGGAATGCCCCCTCCCATTCTTCCCCTATCAACATTTCTGACGTATAAAACAGAAGCACCCTGCAGATAGCGAACGTGAATAACGAACGACACTTTCATCAGGGTTGCGTGGAGGACAGAGTGAATAATTAAACGCCACGCCTCGTTGATTCGGCCTACTCATCTTGTTTTATGGGAATAACCGGAAAGACTTCAAACGTGCAAAGCCAGGAGTGCTTGACAAACTGAGAAATCAACAAGACTTTGTCCTGACATCAAATGTGCATAAACTAACACAAAGCTAAAACATTTATCTGTTCATTACCCAACAGACAAACCACAAGCACCTAAAAACATGTGAACAAATGCATAGAAACCTAATATAAGAATGAAACACAAAAGAGAAATGAAATATGGATGATACATTTGTCATATGGATTTCTATTACAAAAGAAACACGATGTAGAATGGAAGTCTGCAACATTGCTGCCGCCTGTGAAATCCTCTCCAAAAGATAAGGAATATTTAAGAGCGTTAGACTGGGCCTACATCTATGTTGTATAAATATATCATCAGCTCTTCTCTCTAAAACAGTAGTCTAGTACAAAAATAAGATGGTGCATTTCTAGATTTTAGGGGTTCCACTTAAATCTTTGAACATGAGCAATTGGAAAGGGCCTAAAACATTCAAACATGTAGAATCGCTGCAGAACTTGTCGCATGTATTAGAAGGGAATAAAGCAACACAATTTTTGGTTCATGTAGGATTGTAACTTCCTTAGGCACTGTACGTGTACAACAATACCGCGGGTTGGAGGATTTCAACTAACTCTCAACTTTTTTTATATACAGTATATATTTTTTTGAAAATTTATCCTATTCTATACTCATTCTTTACTTTTCTCACTTCTTTTATCACTTCTCTGTTTCCTGCTTGCACCCTGTTCGAATTTTATCCTCTCTCATCATTTAATTTCTCCTTTGTCTAATAACTTGCTTCTTTCATGTTCTTTCTTGCTTTCTTTCACTTTCCTTTCAACCTTTAAAGTCCTCTGTAACATTTTTTTCTTTTTCTTATTCTTTCTAACTTCATGCATTTATCTTTTTCTCACTTTTCTTCCTTCCTTCCACCAGTATTCAAGTGCAAACACTAAGTGAAATAGAGGATGTCACTTCCTCGACATAAAACTCCACGCAAATCTGCATTAACGTTTATGACTGAAAGGCATTCATAATTAAACATAATCTGAGAGTGACGAGCCGAAAGTGACATTAATGGCAGAAATAGGACAGGGACACACTCAAACATGTTATAACTATATAAAATAAAAAACATTTCCTTAAACATGAAGCGTATTCAAACACTGTGGCAGACTGTGACTTAAAAGTTACTTAACAAGTTTAGGGCCAGACTTCAATCAATATTTATTATTCTACATTTAAAACAAAACAAAACAAAACAAAAATCCTTATTTAAACTTAACTCAGCTTCAAAGATAAGTATTTAGTCCTGAATCAGTGAACTGCCTCCCCATTATTCCGGCACGTCATAAAGATTATCCATGCAGCCAACTAAGCAGACAACCCAAAAAACAAAAGCTTCCTCGTCTGACTTCCATGATTGCTGCTGATTATAAATTATGCAGTCATTGTAGGCCCACAGAAGAAGACATCTCCTCATCCCCAGTCAAGTAATTACTGCGGACGACTGCAGGCATCCGTGTGATCTCTGCCTGACAGCAACACTGACTGATGACCTTCCCTGTGAAAGACTCCCTGCTCGGGTCACCGGACCCCCACCTTCGACATCTCAATAGAGCCCTGACACCCGGCTCTCGAAGACCTGCTACTGGCAAATCAGAGCGTTAGTGCTGCATCCATGTCTCACCCATCACTCACCATCACTTCCTGGGTGGGAGAGATGAGCGCTCTTTTCAGGGCCGCTAATTTGACACGGCCCGCTTGGCTCGCCATAATTGCTCTGTCACTGTCAGGCTGTGGACGGTACAATTTGGACGTACAATTACGACGTCCGTTTACCGGGCGCCATTACGCCTGGGCCGGTGACGCCGATATGCCTCATCAGAGCCAAGATGCGGCCCATTAATGAATGATGTTAGCATTTCTCTTAAAGTTAGCCTGCTGCTAATAAACAGCCAGTGTTCCATGAAGGAGCATCGCAGTTTGGTCTGACATGATATTTATTGCATGCTCCTGACAGAAGAGGGCGGGCATGATGGGGGAGGACATTAAGGGAGTTTATGGGCTATACAACTCTCATGAACTGAACTATAGTGTTGCCGCTGGAAAAAGGGAGGTCATTCTTCTTCTATGACACTTGTTCTTTCTTATACATTATGTGTGTGTGTGTTTGTGTGTGCAATGAAGTTGACTCCTGCCGTGACCTAATGGCGGTGCTATCCTCTAAAGAGCTCTTGTTTCCTGCCCTACCCCCAGGGTGACACAACAGGAGCCATCCTTCCCGGGAGGGGTCAACATCCATCACGGTACAACATCCCGCCACTTCCTGTTCTGAGGTAATTATACATCAATCAGAGACGGTCGAGGTGTTACCCTGCGGCGGCAGCACACACAAACACATTCATAACTACGTCGCAATCTCAGGGTGTCAATTTTAGGATAGTGTCCGCCAACCGTGCTGTTAATATGCGAGTCTCTCTTTTCACAACGCAGGGGAAACTAATGAAGCCTGCATTAGAGAGACGACAATCTAGAGTCCGACATGAAATGGGCAGACTTTTACCGGGGGGGTGGGGGCTGTATTTAAATGCAATTAAAGTGTTTAAATTAAAAAATTTGACAAAACATGGAAATTGCTTTAAAAGTATGAAGTATTTGAATACTATGCAGAATACACTGAATACTGTTTTTCAGCAAAAAGCTATACGCAATGTTATTTCATGTGACCTCACGACCTTATCTAATAAATACTATTTAATTCAGTTTTATGTGTAAAGGGCAGTCAATTTCACTCTTGGCAGTCAATTTCAGTAAAAACTGAGCTATAGCAGGGTTTGTTTTGTAGTTAAGGTATAGTCTTCATCTTTCTTTTGAAGTATGTGAGTGTGAATAATTGAAGAGTTAAACACGTCATACATCACTTCTATCAAGCACACAATGCCAAGGCCAATGGAAGACTGATTAAGGAATATCAATGCTAGACAAAGTTGAACTACAGTTGCATTATCTAGGTCTGTTAGACTGACTTGGCGAAAAACAGACCGGTACACGTTTACACATCACTCACTGCTTTAACTGAAATCAAACTTTTCAAGTTCATGCAAACACATTGTGGGATACAGTCTCCCATGCACACATGCCATCCAATCAGAAAATGTGCATACAGTGACAATACACCTGCTATTCAAAACTCAACATTATCTCTTCCAAGTTTAACGTACAGTATGCTTTCCAAACTCTGTTTATTTTTTAATTTGTTTATTGATCCAAGCAGGCTACAACAAAGAATCCATTTTCCACTATTGATCAGTGAACCTTGTCCTCATTGTTAAGGCGTTACATTTTTTAATACATTTCACAATTAAACAGATAACTCTCAATAACCCGCAGTCTTAATGAGCTGTAGGTTCCCAACACGAAAACAAAGAGCGTCTTGTGTTTCTGCTGAGGTATCCATTTTCATCTCTCCCTGTGTTTGGTTGCACACTGAATAAACTCATTAATTTCGCTAATTGTTTGACCCTATCTTTTTCTCGGATACGGTGTGACAGTCTCAGAGAGAATGGGAACAAAGGCTCATGCAACATTACCGTTAAATAAACAAGTCAATAATACTCGGACGGCTGATTAGACGGGTCTGTGGCAGTGCGCAAGCCTTTCTCTCAGGAGTAGATGAAATTGTTCCAGTGTGTTTCTGACAGCTCGAAGGCAGATGGGGGCTATTATGATGAAGCTTCTGCTTGTAACAATTAAAGTTCTGCACAATGTCCACACAAACCACACATGATCGGCCGTGTGCCATTGTTTATGGAGAGAATGCTTGTTTAAACTGTTTATTTTATGATCTGCAAATATATCAAATGAATGTTTTTTCTTCTTGGTAGTTATGTTTTTGTTTGTGAAGCATTAGACTTTACTCATTTATTAAAAAATCTTAAGGAAATGCTATTTTCATTAAGAATTGTTAGTACTCAAGACTGGCATAGAAACTATTTTTTCTCACAAATGTCTATTTCATAATTACTTACTCCCAAAGTAATTACAAAGAAGCAGCAATTAATAAATTGAACCCTTGAGGTCGGTAAACGCATATGTGTGGCGTCTTCTTCTAATGATGCAGCTTATCATGGTGGAGAGGTTTGAGTGCTTGAATGATCCTAGAAGCTATGTTGTCGGGGGCTATATGTCCCCGGGCCCGGCCGGGTTTAGCTCAATGGAGCGACGTGGGGCCACCACCTGCAGGAGGGACTGTAAGGGGCCAGTGCATTTGTGGGTTGGGCAGCGGTCGAAGGCGGGGACCCCAACGACCCAATCCTTGGCAGTGCTGAGTTCCCAGTCTTCTTGGGGTCTCTGGGAGGAGTGCTGGAAATTGGAAACTGGGGACTCCGTTGTTCTACTATGGGGACTTCAATGCACATGTGGGCAATGCTAGTGATACCTGGAGATTGGGTGGAACGGATCCCCTGATCTGAACCCAAGTGGTGTTTTGTTGTTGGAGTCCGGTGCTAGTCACAGTTTGTCCATAACGAACACCATGTTCGAGCATAAGGGTGTCTATCAATACACGTGGTACCAGGGCACCCTAGGGGGGTGGTGGTGAACAAGACTTGCTTATACTATTATATATTTGTTTTATTGACAATTTTTTTAAAAAATATTTAAAATGGAGGAATATCTATTTATCTATCTATACACACTAAAATGTCATTATAAGTAAAAAACTTATCAATAACCTATAGTCTATATATAAATTCAACAATTTAATTTAGTGAATTTAATGTACAGAATGAAAATTAAAAAATATATTTAGCAATTTGCTAAACTTTATTTTCAACAGTGTTAATAAATTACAGATTTGTGTGTATGTGTCTGTGTTTTGAAAAACTATTTGAAAATGTAGAATCTGAGGGTGTGAAAAAATAAAAAATTGTCAGAAAGTCGATAGCAATGCATAATACTACGTTTTAAAATATATACAGTAGAAAAGTGTCCAATAAATTAATAGAACATGAGCTTTACTTAATATCCTAATTATTCAATTGATTTTTTTTACATTTAAAAAATAGGTTTTCACCCCCACAATGTATTACTGGCTATTGCTAGAAATATACTCATGCAACTTATGTTATCTATACATTGTGCTCTACAGTTAACAAAACTGTTCTGAATAAGATTGCATTTCAAACCTGGTAGTAGCAGATTAAGGATCTCTATTTCATTCAGAAGACAGTACAACAAGACTCAACATACTTATGGCACGTATAATTCCACGAAAGGCCATAATTTGCTCTATTTACCCACAATTCCATAATCCACTTCCCTGTTCCAGTCAACATTCTCATGCTACAGTGCATCTGCACCATCTAAAGCATTATCTGTAGCGCTTGGCGTGTGGTTGAGAGTGCTCAGGGCAAAGGAGAGAGGGGGCCCATATGAGTCCATTATTCCATTTGCTCTGAAAAACAGATTTGACCTCTCAGTGGTGGAGTGGTACGTCACGGGCTGATGTGTGGCTGACAGTGCAAAGGGGCGCATGTCTGGATAGGCTAATTAGAGGAGCGGTGGCACGAACGCGCTAGCAGCACGGGCTAAATCCCATTATTTGGCTCCCTTCACGGAGAGAGTGAATTGTATGTCAAGTAGGATGCATGTGGTAACTGCTATGAAATTACAGCTGCCGGAAGGCTGGAGGGCGAGTAATGCACATCCATTGTGTCATCAAGTGCATCCAAATAAGCAGATCTAAAAGGAAGCGCCAGCGCTAGGGCCGTTGCCGGAGCGGCAGGGGCCTCCCACCTGATGTGGTCGTGCTGTTTGTGCTTGTCCCTCATTCACCGTGTTTCTTTATCACAATCATTGTTGATATGTGAACTGTCGGCTCTAGGGTTGCATTTCAGGACTTGTTTTGTGACAAATGTTTTTTTTTTTTTGCATTGTGAACTTTGTCCCTCCCCCCCAAAAAAAGTATAAAAAAAAAAAAAAATATATATATATATATATATATATATATAGTGCTTATATTGAGGAGGAGAGGGCAGAGGGCTCTTGTTTCCTCACGGTCTTGTGCACTGAAGATCAGTCTTCTTCCCAGTCTTCTTCAACACATGTTGCCTTGGCACTGCATGGACGCTCCAGCCAGCCATTCAGTCAATGCACATTATTGGCTCATATCATCTCTTCGTTTTCTTGTAAATGTTGACACTCCCCACACCTGTTCCCATCTGAGCCCTTTTCAGAGCTCCAGTTCTGTTTGACCTCCCTGTTGGAATAAGGCTAAGACAGATGTGGCTTTATTAATTTTGTGGATGTTCTGGGGATTGTTCTTCCATCTTTCAGATCAGAAGTTTGGTGCCTTCTCTGTAAAATTCTCTGGTTGTCGTTTTCATTTTTGCCGTCAGAACGTCAGCTGAGGAGCTCCAGACTATGGAGAAACCTTCAAAGTTGTTTTCACTAGGGCACAGATTCCACTTGAAATTTGACTCTTGTTTTATTTTACTTGAAACGTTACGATGGTTTTTAAAGGGATGCTGTAGCAAGGCTCGGGATCTGTACTTACCTCTAGACGAAGCTGCTTTGTGCAACCGTGGCTTCTTTAGCAAGCCACTTTCAAGGCCAGTTCCTCTGTATCTCATTGCCTCATAAGTTTAAATTTTAAGTTTATAACTCTAAAACAATTATTTTCTTTGTTTTTGTTTTCCTTGGCCACTGCAGACCCCCTCCTGCCCTCACTGTATCTAGGCTGCAATAATTTTGACTTTTCCCAGCATTTCACTTTTGACTATGGCACTGAAGATCAGAGTTCTATACATTTCCTCACATTAAAGATTTGTTGGCTGCTGCCTCATATTTGTATACATGTTTATACTGATCAGAATTTGCGGTTTAGCCATCCTTTTCAGGGATTCTTGGGGGTCTCGCCCAACTTTCCTCTAGCCCCGGCACCCCTGTGGAACAGGACGTGCTGAACTCTGCAGCTAGGCCGTTGTTGAATGTATTCTAGAATTTTTTTATTTTTTTCCCCCGTGTTTTTTTTTTTTTTGTTTGTTTGTTTGTTTTTTTGGAAACATGAAAGGCTGGGAAGATACGGGACAGCTTTTTATTGCATAAAATAGGAGGATTATACAGCAGGGTTCTACAGAAACTATTGCTCAGTCTAACGAAATAAGATTTTTATTTTATTAATATATTTTTTTTGTAATGCAGTTACTAATCCTAAGGGCTTTGTAATAGACTCCTGCACAGACATCAATACAACGTCAGATGCTCCATAAACCGGTGTAACAGCGCTCGGTCAGTGTTTCAGAAGCAGACATGGTCTGTTGTTTTCCTGGACTTTACTCTTCCACACCACTCAAGTGGTACCACACCTTGTCCTGTAATTATAATCAACAGTATATATGTATACACAATATACATGGATATATTTAAACTAAACGTGTATGAATAGTAACTTGTACTTCAATATCTACACAATATACGGAATGGACAGACAAACTTAGTTACAGTAGCAAACAGCAGCTTCATAATGGTTAATTGCAATGTTCAGTGTATAATCTATAATGGTTTTGTGTTACAGATAAACTTTAGAGTAACTAATGTGCATCATTTTAATATCAAGATCAAGAACCAGTTTTCCTGTGCCTGTATATGCTCCCTCAATGGAGCATTGCAGTTGTTTTTTATTTTTGTTTTCTTTTAATTTGTTCATTTGTTGTAACTTTTTTTTTATTTTATTTTATTATTATTCTGAGGAGCGTTATTTATATAATGAAACGAGTTCATGTAAAATGTGGTTGTAAACTTTTTGAGCATTGATAATTTGTTTGCTTTTGATGGTGTAGTCTGCTTTATTTTACTCTGTACATTTTTAACAGTTTGTGGACATCAGGAAAAAAATGTCCTTGCCTAAACCCAGCCATGTCACCTATACCTCTCTCTCCTATTGGATCTTAAGTTGTACTTTTTCTTATGTGATGTTCTGTAATGAGTAATGGTAACCATTCTATTTATTTATTTCTGCAAACATCTCTAGATGTACACCGAGGTAAAGCTCCTTCTGAGAGCAGGTGACTGCGCTCCCTGTTTTTGGAGTTTTAACATGGTTCACTTTGTACAGAAATGAGTTTGCGGACCATCTGAGGTACTTTAGGGAATCTGAGAGATCTTGAGAGGGAGAGATTTTTAACTCCTTACTCTTTCCTTTGTCTTACCAACACTTCCTTTCCCCTGTAGCTTCGAGAGATCATGTTGATGTTAATACTGACATTTTTGAGGTTTTTATTGCTTATTTTTTTTCTCCAAGTTGCCCCATCAGTGTTTTACCATTTTACAGCAAAATGAAGGAAAATTTGTTAATCTAAAATATTCAACCACAAACTACTTAAGGATGAATGTATGATGAGGAAAAAATTGTACATAACAACTGTAAAAAGGAAAATTTCTAATCATGTTTATTTTCTATGCACTTTTTTATTTAAGTGATAGTTTAAATAATAAACATGTCTTGTTTACTCAAACTTGGTATTTTGTCGTTTTACTTTCCTAGTACTGTCAAACCAGGTTCTCGACCTCAAATGGCGACATGATGGTTCCAAAAGGGAATTTTGGGTTCCCAGAAGAT
>JAUYWG010000050.1:9496893-9546704 GCA_034779775.1 Enteromius afrohamiltoni | reverse complement strand
TGAAGGTGTTCTTCATGTTAAGACAGTGTCCTAAGAGCTAGTTAGCCTAGAGTAATCGGTTTTATTTTTTGTATTTACCTAATACAAAGTAATACCTAATACCTAGACTAATATACATTTTTATATAAATTAATTTTAGGTCTAATCTTAACCTTTTACGCAACCGGTCTCAGATGTGTGATTAAGTGATTGAGTATAAGTATATATAAGTATATGTGTTTGATTAATATTAGCAACTTGCCGTTCTTAATGTATTAACCAGTTTTGTGGCTGAAGTTATCAGTTTGCTCGTCACTCCATGGAAGAGAGGGGCTGGGTCAGCAGAGCTCATTAGCATTTAAAGTGAGAATGAGTTCTTTTTTTTTTTTTTCTGTTTTTTTTCTCAACACTGCCGTTGAGAAATTTTAACCAAAATATGCAATAGACTTCATTAAGACCATAAAGAGTCATATCAACTTTTTGAAAATGGGCTTCCGATGACCCCTTTAATGAACCTTTCTCAACCATAAGAACCTTGTAAGGAAATGTCTAGTGGATGTTAAAGGTTCTTCATTGAAGTGTAGGTGCCGAAAAAGCCCCATAATGTTTTTGTTCAATATTGGTTTGGATTCGAGAACATGACCCAACCAGTCATGTTAACCAACATGAAGGAACTAAAGCAGATGGTATTCTTCTCAAACAACAAAAGGAAAAACAACTACACAAAAAGCAATGTGCTCTGCAAACACATCTGAAGGGCTGCATAGGTTTATTTTCAACAGCTGATTCCTTATTTTAGTCTGCTCTACTGTTTGTCTAACAAATTTGGTCATTCTTTCATAATATAACACAGGCCTTGCAAATTAAATCGACAGTTAAACCGCTTGCCTTGGTTTAGCAACAAAAACAAAAAAAACCTTAGCTTTAATGGTTAGAGTGACTAAAAAGCATTCATAATTGAGAGCAAATCTAGCATTTCAATGTAAATATTTAACTTTTATTGAAACCATTCACACTAAGTGATCAAGAAAAGGCTGTTTAGTTGCAACCAGCTGTTCATAATGTGTACCTGGTCTCATGAATCTCTACAGACAACAAGGAGCCACTAGCAGTTTCCCTAAAGTAGTTTATGAGCCATTAAATTTAAAATGCTGAATAGGTGTTTTAAACAGGCCTGGGTACCCCTAATGGGATTTTGTCCTCCAAATAAAGCTACCAAAAGTAACTAGAACCATGTGTCTGTGAACTGCCACCCACATCAGCACATCCAACCATCTTCCATTCATCCCTGCAGATTTTCATTGCTCCATTAAACTCAGAAATAACCACATCGTTTTTCTCTTGATGTGGCGACAATGAATCCAGAAGATTTGTTTACAGAAAGCAGTTGTGTCACATGGTCATCAGCACTGTTTAGAAAGTATGCTTTGCTTTTTTTTTTTTAAAAGCAAGAATAGTTATATCTCTTATTTGACCACAGGGCTATAATCCCCAAACACTTTATTTCTTTTAAATTCGCCAGCCACAATGAACTGGCATCTTTCCTTTGTAAACCCCACTCTAATTAAATACACGCAGACTGTTCACTGGCGCCCAAGACCCCTTCTCTAGGGCTCTACTGTATCAAATAATGTTTATGCTTGTAAAGTTGGACAAGCTACAAACATTTAGTCTCCGTCCCTTGGATGATCCCTCTTTCTCCCTCCCCATCTCCCACCCTCCCTGTTTCTAATTGGCTTCCAATAGCTTCCCATTTCCTCTGAAGACTAGGAGTGCTCATTTTTTCCCAGAAGCCTTGGACGGCAAAGAAAAGAGGAGTTGCACTGCTCGTTTCTCCTTCGTCTGTTCAATCCTGTCAATCCAGTGAAGATTCAAAAAACGTAGATGGTGAGTTTAATTTTTTGTTTATTTCTTTTCATAGCTACAATTTTTATGAAAATCTTTTTTATAGGCGAATTCTTAACATTTTTGTGCCATTTAGACACTCTAATGCAGATCTAACTCTTGTATTCCACTGTGACTAACAGTCATGTGTTTTACTATGAAATAACTCCACTCTAAATGGAAACATTATCAAGTCTCTTACATAACTTTTGTTTTTGTCAAGATTGTTTATCATCAATGCTCATTTACTTTGAGTAAAGATACTGCTTACTGCAAATCACATTTCTTAAGGCAGTAATTAAAAAACTAAGAAATTAGCTATTTTTACAAAACCTAATACCATTTGTGTGATGTACTTTTTACAGTTTAGGGGTAAATAGGTACAAAGTACATTCCTTCTGTGCTTTTTTTTCTGAGCGTACTAATTTATAATGTATTGAAGCTTAAAAATAAGCACTGAAAGAGAAAGCTGATTCTTTCCATTTTCAACCCAAAGTTTTACTTTTAGGATAGTATAAATGATGCTGTGAAATTGAGGGAATGAACCCCAATGTTATTTTTTTGTTGCAATAATAAATATTATGGCAGCCTTGTACACAATAACACAGTGCTTCAGTAATAAACACTGTGAAGCATACAAGTGAGTAATGTGCTTTGTTTGGAAATCAGACTTGAGCTGGAATGACACTCTTTGGCAGTCATTCCACTTCTGTCCTAACATGGCTCACTGTTTGAGCTGCTTTAAGCATTTAGAATCAAAATACATAAACAAGGTCCTGAGAGACAACTGGCCAGATGTCCTTAAACAGATGTGTCTATTAAACTGAAGATGCCAGTGCTTTAACTGATACTGCAGAATTTGAAAAATGCTTGGTGGTCTGGTTGTATTTCTCAAGGTGAATCATCAGCCGTTTCTCTTTAACTTATAAGAAACAGCTGTTTGACAGACAGCAGACTTGAGTCGAACCTGCTGATTTACAGCAAGGCATAAAATCTCGGAAATGCTTCGTTCCAGGCAGGATTACGAGAACTGACAAGCCCATGAATACATCCTTTTGTAGAGACTGTGTGTGTTTGAGGCCTGATTATTGACTGCACTTCAGCACCTCATCAATGACAGATGGTAGACAGTAAAATGTATTATAGTAATTAGCATTTGCGCTACTCTTCTGCTAACTATAATTTTGTTTTCAACCCCTCAAACTGCAGATGATATCAAGAGCTTTTTTCAGGAAATGTGAATTGATATTTTGATCTACAGAGATTGTATATTAGTACCACAATATTTCCCCAAATGTTATGTCATATTGGAAAACATTGCTCCCGCATTTACATTGCAGTGTAAATCTTTAGTTCTTACTGTTATAAACAGTTCTGGTGTTGATTATTGCACAATTATTTAGATTTTTTAATAATTTATTGTTTGCACAAGACCAAGAATCTGCTTCATATTAGCTGATAAAATAGTTAAAATATGGACTGAGGCTGCAGGCTCTAAAATAAATAAAATCACTACAGTGATGGATATGACTTTTTTCATATTCCAGGTCAGAATCCCAAGTTATTCTTTTTTTTTCTTTTTTTTAATATTGTTTCTGCATCCTGAAAGTTTAGTTTTAAAGGCTTCACTTGGTTGCAGACTATAAGACATAAATTCCTAAGCAATATTTCTATATCTTCTTCATCTGCATTTACACTTACACCACAGAGCTTGTGCTTTAGTAATTACGATGTACTGTCACCTTTCCCTTGGCATATTCACCCTATTGACTGTGAGGTGAGATCATGCAACAGATCATGAGTTGTGCTTTGCTGCTTTTCACATTAGGTTCAGACTTCATACCATATTTTTATTTTCAGTCTTCATCTGAAATCATCTTGAAACAAGATACAAGCTTATGAGGCTTGTTTTTCACTTCCATTTTTCTTCCACAGACTGAGCAATGACATCTCTGCAGGCATGGCCTCTTTCTTTGCTGCTTGTTATTGCAGTGCATCGTTCTAACTCGCTCGAAGACAACAAGATCCCCAGTTTGTGCACAGGAAGCCCAGGCATTCCAGGATCCCCTGGGTTACATGGCAGCCCCGGTCAGCCCGGAAGGGATGGACGAGATGGTCGTGATGCTCAACCCGGAGAGAAAGGGGATAGAGGAGACAGAGGAGAACCAGGTACAAAAATAACATCCTCAATGATGTTCTTCTCACCTTCTCCTCCCATCGAGTGCTGCAGGGATGACAGGTTTTTTAGGAAATTAATATCACCCAGGTTCATTTCATTTGGAATGTTGTGGAAAATTTGATTCTTACTATTTATTCCACGTGATGATAATGTTCACAAATTAACATCATTTGAATTTTAAAGTGCCCTTATATTGGGTTCATAAAGGTTCATGTTTTGGTTTTGGAAGTCCCCAACAACAGGTTGACATACAAGCAAGGTCAAAAAACACTTTCTTTGTGTTATAATATGCATTTATGCTTTGCCTTGCTCAACCATTCCCAAACGATTCGCTCAATGATTCTGATAAAGCATGTTTGTGAGCTCAGTGCTGCTTTGTGTACAGCAATATCAGGGAAATAACCATATATTGCCGTTTCAAAAAAGGCACCTTGTGGGAAAAAATACATTTGCATTTTGATTCAGACCAACGGGAAAAGACGAACACGTGGATGGCAATAAGCTAATGTTTATGTCAACGTGAAACGGCTTGAAACGGATTTCTTTCAGTGATTCAGAGGCGACTCTGAGACAGTAACTTTATACACTTTGCACTTTCAGATTTACAACTTTGCACTATGTTTTCATTCACTTAGAACTGTGCTACACACTGCAAAAAAAATCCATAACAGGGGCACTTTAAAGCCTAAATTCATTGCTACACCATGTTAGCAAGACTTCAACATCAGCACCATTAAGCTTCCAACAACTGCAAAAATAGACCTTATTTCAGGTATTCAACCAAAAACCCAATAAAAAAAAATGTACTGACTTCATTATGATGTACTGTAAGTGGAAGCACTAAAGTGCTTGTTTTCAGGGTTTGGCTTCCAAAAATGTGTTATCCCTGCACCTCTCTACTGAATGTCAATAGTAAAACATGAAAATCCCATGATGCTTATCACAGGTCAGTCGGGCTTGAGGGGCCTTACGGGAGACAGAGGAGATCCAGGAGATAAGGGAGAAAGAGGAACCCCGGGCGAGTGTGCGGTGGCCCCCAAATCAGCTTTTAGTGCCAAACTGTCTGAATCCCGCACAAGCCCTTTGGCGGTAGGAGATGCGGTACGTTTTGATAAAATCATTCTGAACGAGCAGGGGGATTACAATCCAGAGACGGGACGATTCACCTGCAGAGTGCCGGGCGTCTACTACTTCGCTGTTCATGCCACAGTGTACCGCTCCAGCTTGCAGTTTGACCTTATAAAGAACGGAAACACTGTGGCCTCTTACTTTCAAATCTTCGGGAACTGGTCCAAACCAGCCTCACTGTCTGGAGGAACACTAGTGCACCTGATTCCAGGAGATCAGGTGTGGGTGCAGATGGCCATGGGAGAGTACACAGGCTTTTACTCCAGTTCCAAGACAGACAGCACTTTTACTGGCTTCTTAGTGTACTCCGACTGGAAAAACTCGGCTGTTTTTGCATAGATTTAAAGCACAATGCAAATGACTTTCTGTCTGTCTCATGCAGGTTTCATGAATTAGAAAAAATCATTCATGGGTAAGACAAAGGCTTTGATTGGCCTTCATATGCAATAATTTCATTAGAATCAGATATGCATTGCACAAATGTTTACGTTCTAAGCACATGTAGTCATACAGAATAAAATGACTGGTGTATTTCCATGCAAGTAATTCAAGTTTTAAAGTTGATAATGAAACATAGAACTTCTTTGGAAATATGGAATAAAAAATGTACTGTACTGAAAAAGAAAAGTAAAGTAAAAGAAAAGCTTCTGCGGTTACAGATGTTTATTCTGGTGTCAGTCTATATTTACTTTCCAACACTTCTCTGGAATATGACTTCAATAAAAAATGATTCTCATAATTACCTAATTCGTCAGTAAAGGAAAAGCCATCTTCTACTGCTGGGAAACTGTGAGCTGTGGTTTCAGATTACGTGGCGCATTTAAAGCAATATTTCATATTTAACAGGAAGTGCTGTAATTATTTATTCGCTCTCAAGTTGTTCCAAACCCAAATAAAGCTTTATCACACCAAGAGCTTAAGATAAGTTAACTATTAGCATCACACCAATGCACAAACACGTTGTGTTTATTCTAAACACGTGCAGCAGTTTGTTCATGACCAAAATGCTCGAGCTCTTTAAAGTCGTGTGGATTCTGATTGGCTGTCGATGTTTCTTTTTTTTTTTTAATCATTCATCAGCTGGGGAAACATTTTCCACACAAGGATTCATTATGGTCACATGGATTCACTTTGTTGTGCAACAGAAAGATGTTTATTTTGGAAGTGACGTCTGAGTAGCGGTAATTACTTTAGTGATAATGGGTTTTTTTCTTCTTCTAGCTAATATGACTAACCCTTAAAATACAAATTGTGTATTTGTAGAAAGCCAGAATCCATGATTTGTATTTGGTTACCTCTGAGGGCTGAGCCACACCGTTAGCAAGCCTCATTACACAGACAAAGCTTGAGCTTTGACTCTTGTCTTCTTTCTCTTATTCTTTCTATCCTTTTTCCTGCTTTTTTTGTTTTAAGAAAGGTTTTTCCAATTTTCCCCAGGCTGCTGGCAGAGACGTCCACAAAATGTTTTTGCAGTAACACTGAGAAGAATGAGAGGTACATTTGTATCCTCCCTTTGTGCAGTTCATTTCCATGAAGTCATGGCCTTCCCCTTCACAGCTGTTAGCAGAGCACTTCAACCAGACAGAAACAAGCTCAGGAGGGCGTCTGAATCCAAGTCCAGAAGAACTCCCAAATGCTTTTATCATTACCATTCAAAACACTATTTATTGGTCTTAATGGCAGGGCTTTTTGGGAGTTGGTTTAACAGGCATATGAAACATAAAAACAGTATCTAAAGGTCCAAATTATGCTACATATATAAATTCTAAAAGCAATTTGAATTGCAATCTAGTTTGGTGTATTTTTTCTATAACAATACTGCAAAGTGGCATAAACTATGTTATATTAGTAGCCAGTATACCCTTCTTAATCGATTAAATTAAATTATACATCTTTTACATTTGCAAAAAATAAATAAATAACTATATAAATAGTATGAATATATATATATATATATATATATATACACACACACACACACACACACACACATATAAACCTAAACTGTATTCAATATAAAGTGAATTCTTTCTTTAATAATACCGGAAGTTGTTATGATTTGCAGCTCTAATGCTTTTATTACGAAACAAATTATGTTTTTATTAATATCAGCAGAGGGCGTCCCTCCATTATCCTCGGAGGGCTCGCGCCTGTCTTAGATTATTTTCCCAGTTCATATTTTGGTTTTGTGTTTGGTTTAATAACAGCAGAGGGCGTGCTTTCATCATCAACCACACTAATGAACGACATTGTATCCAGAAGCAAGAATTAACATGGTCTAGTTCAGAGTCTTACCCAAGAAAGATCTGGGTAAAATAAGGAGGGTTATTAACCAGTTGTTGTAATTGCTCTCATAATGTGATACAGGACTCTAAATATGCTGCTTCCACAAAAGTAGCATTTTTGTTTTCACAAATTACTTTCCGTTCAATTAGTAATTTCCCAAGTGGAATTTCATGTATAACGGAAGATGTAATGGAAGTCCCCTGTGAAGTAGACATTTTTGTGTGGGTGTGAAGAACTGGTGTTTTTCTCCGTTCTCATCCTCAGACACAGAGACGGGAACATTCCTATGGACCCAGAAGCTGGACTTCCTACTTGTAAGTCATATTGGTTCAGTTGGCCCAGGGCCAGACACACTTGCATATACAATGTGAATTGAATGACCCTCTGAACCGAGCTGAGTCTATTCTAGCTGTGCTAAACTTAGAAGATGACATCCCTGCATGAGTATTAGAATCTTGTTTTTCAGGAAGTTTATAGAAACGTTAAGGGTAGAATATCATGTTTGTGCTCTTTCTAAATGCTACAACACTATTATATTTTAATATCAACTGTCTGTGTGAGATTCATCGTAAAAGTTACAAATACAAAAAAGATCACAAACAAATTGACAAAAATATATTGAAAAAATTTCCCATATGTGCTTAGAATTTAATTCCCGTACTCTATAAACTCTAGACTAACAAGAACGTCTTAAAAAAGACATTTAAAAGATCTTAATCTAATGACTCGTTGCAGTGTAGTGTAAATAATGGTCAAAGAAGTGGTGCTTAGTTTTATTTCGAGGAACAAAATAAATGAGGAAATCCTCTTACAGCTCTGTTTAAAACATAGGACACTTTACTGTTAAATTAATTACCGTGCTTCACTTCCTAAGCTTTAGGTTATTTTTAAAAGCATTGTTCTCAGGTATGCAGTGGGAGACGAAAGACGTATCCGACTGCAAGTACTCTGCGAATTGATTGAATGCTGTTTCTAAGTGCAATGTAAGATTCAGATTTCCATTTGCTAAAATGCTGGAATGTGGAGCTGTCCAGTGCTGAATGTGCCTCTTTTTATACTTCTAGAAAAATGCTAGCATTTCACACACATTATTTCATGAGCCACTTAAAATCTTTGAGTTCAATCTATATATCAACACTCAGAGTCAGAAATAACTTAAGGATTTATTTTTCCTTACTGAAATAACTTTCTCAAGTTAACAAATGCTGCATTATTCATAAATAATACAGCAAAAACAGTAATATTATGAAATATTATTACAATTTAAAATAATTAATTTAAAAAAAAATATGTATTTGATCAGCAAATCAAAATATTAGAAAGGTTTTGACAGATCATGTGACACTAAAGACTGGAGTAACAGCTTCTGAAAACTCTGCTTTGCCATTAAATATCAGCCTTGGCGAGCATAAGAGAACTACTTACAAAAACATTAAAAGTCCCACGTTTGATCGATAGTGTAGCTTCGATCAAACTAGAGTTGAACTCTAGTTCTACAAGACTGATTGGGAAGTAGATAACGCTAGATCAGGCTTCAGGAAACTCCCTTCCCATGATTTAACCACTGAAGGAAGCGGCCTCCATTATACTCTCTTGTTCACAAAGTCCTACACCCACGATCAGCAGCTTAAAACCTTGTCTTGTGTGCTGATCTCAGCATAGAAGTGGCATAAGTCATTTATCACAATCAGAGACATTGTTGTGAATTGCATTTTAGTCCAATGACGAAACTGCTACAAGTTGACAAAGACAATACGACCGCAGAGTCAAATACTGTTTATTGTTCATTTGGATAGTCAGTGAATGTGGATTTGATATTATCCAGGCCTCTGGAGAGACAGACATCTGCTCTACCCACAAACATCATCACTGGAGACCTTCATAGAAAACAAACATCTGTGGTACAAGAATACAAAAGGCTTGGGGCTTAATATGGAATGAAATAACAGCTTTTTTAAAAACCTTCAATTTACAATGATAAACCATGGGTTAGTGCTTGTCAGCTGCATTGTGCAGAATTGAGAGAGACCGCAATAATTGGGGAGTCATTTTTTTTATATTTTTAAAAGGGACAACAGCTTGCATGGTCCTTGCAAATGCTTTTTTTCTATTAAATGCATCTGATTGTCTTGCGCATTGTGCCTTTCTGAATCATGTAAGACCAAAATAATTGAGATAAACCAGAAAAGCCTGTACTACCTCGTTTCTGTAATGCATAATATGTTTTCCAAAATAGTGATTTCTAACACAATCCCCTGCTCAATGGTGAGCTAAAAGCCTTTCTGCCTCCGTTTATACCGGAAACAGAATTGAATTACTGTCTCTCAAAACAAAAAAACGAGCACAAAATTTCGATTTTGAAATCAATAGCACTTAAGCAGTGGGAGAGCCTTAATGCTGTTCAATAATAAATGACAAAAACAGCATGAATCAGATTGTAGAATGGGTTCGGAGAATTTTGTAGTGACACTTGTATTTCAAAAGAGTGCAAAACTTTGGTGGAATGATTACAATGTATGCAAAACAAAAAATAATAACGTAGATGCTCCCATGAAAAATTTGAAAAAAAAAAAAAAAAAAAAACCTACTAAGGCCCAACAGTAGTTGTGGCATACAAATATTCCTCATAAACATCACAATAATTCACAAGTAACTGACAAGACTGACAATCCAGCAATTAACACTGAAAATAAGAATGTTTCTTTATCATTTCTGGCAATTTTAACACTTCCTCCAGTTAAAAAGGCCATCCCATGTTGCCCTCTTGCATCAAAATCCACCGACATACTTGTTTTTGCTTGTAAACGTTTGCTTAATCTGTGCATATGTCCCTTCCGATTCGGACTTCAACAGACAAATAAAGATTATGGATAAAATAATCTCTTGGAATGGTTTGAAGTTTAAAATGCCTTAATGATGGATCTGCACATTATAAAAACACAGCTTTATGCTTTAAATAGCTGGACGGGAGACAAGTGAATGACTTGTGGATTACTGTGAGTTTTCAAAAGTTCCCATGAAACCTTTTACAGTCAGGCTAAAAAAAAAACATCAAGTAGACAACAATTCATACTATGAGGCCCAATGTTAGTATCGTCGCACACAAATGTTCCCCATTAACACTTGACAATTATAAATCTTTGATCTTCACAATTAACACTTCTTTATTTTATAATACAAAGCTTACATTCATGATATTGCTGTATGAGAAAAATAGTGTTGCTCCTACAAGCAGATGAAAAAAGTGACAATGAATATAAAACCATAAGAAAGCATGGTCACTCATCAGACTCGCCATCATGATTTATAAAAAGTTGTGATTTAAATCTATATACAAGCAACAGTAGTGGAATGAACAACAGCTATGAAAAAGGAACAAGTGGTTTCCCACATTTCGAGAACAGTGCTGCTCAAAAAAACCTGAGGACGACAGAAACGCATCCGTAAATGCTTCCCTCAGACATACACGTCCATGGTCTGAAGGATCATGTGACGGCACAGGGGGCAGTTTTGTTGGTAGATAGGCTGGCTGAGCAAAATGTTGGTGCAGTCTCTACACAAGCACAGGTGACGGCACGGCAGGAGCACGACAGTCTTGGTGCTGTCCTGACAGATCACGCACTTCTTCCTCTCCTCTTGCTCCTGCAGAAGAGTCAGCAGGTTGTCAGCCGGAGGGCCTTTGCAGCTGTCCTCCGAAGGAAACTTCCGGAGTGGCCTCTGAGTGCTGGAACTGGGAAGTGGCGGATTTGTTGGGTCGTCCACTTGGTGGGCATCCTCAGGTGCATTTTCTGGCACATTTAGGTCAGCTTGAAGCTCAGGGTTGGGATTGGGCAGTCTTGCGTCCCTCTCTGACACTTCCATCCTTGCGGGAACCATTATCTGGCTGCGATGCCATGCCAATCGCCGCCATACATTCCTCTCCAGCACATAAAGGCAGTGCAGAGCCCTCTGGACACGGCGTAGGATGGGAACAGCGTTGATGTAGTTGAGTACACGCATAGATACAAGTCGTGGGAGCGCAGGGTTTAGATACACAGTGGCACTCGCAATTATGATCGACGTGAGCAGCAGCCCGTAAGAGTTGAGCAGGAAAATGCTCACAAACACATGGCACACGGATCCCAAAAACTCCATGGCCAGTCTGCATGGCGTCCACAGCAGGATGGAGGTACCGACAAGACTGCTGTAAAGAAACGTCAGCACAGTCAACGTCAGCTCAAGAGCTTTCTGCAAAGGGCAGGACACCGCTTCCACCGTACTGACCACCACCGAGTATAAATTCTGCGTTCCTATGAGCAGCAGGTTGATGATCGTGTTGATGAAATACAGCAGCAAGCTGAACACAATTCCACAGCCTTCCCAGGCCTGTCGCAGCAAGCCGTGTCCAGACAACAGTCCGCGGTGGAGAAGCTCTTTGGTGCGGAGCAGTAGATGCGAAGACAGGTATCCGATCATCTTGAAGCTTTCCAGGACGCCTCCAAGCAGCTGCATCCAGCCTCCGACCATGTTATAGGTCACAACACTCACTCCGTCCCTCATGGTTATGATGCAAAGCAGACTGAGATTCCAGCACTCCGACAATGAATTTATGAGTAGCATGGGCAGACTATTGATAAAAGAGACCACTGCCACCAACAGCTGAATTACTGAGCCGACGATCACAAAATTTAATTCCAGGAGGAGGCAAATGACATCTATGCATTTTCCAATTGAAATAAAAACAAAGTTCAGTAGACCCATAATAAGGATGTCCGCTTGTGAAACTGTCTCCTTTGTTTGCCAAAATGGACTATATATTATCTGGCGTATTATTTACGCCGTCAAACGAAATAATTGAGTCTGTAGTTATACAAACACACAGCTCACGTAGCCACGTTAGCTCGCGTGCTAACCCATTCGCGTCTTTAGAAACGCTGACGGCTTGGCAAACCACTCGGTGTTAAAATAAACTCAAGGCAAGTCGTATTATAACTGACCATTAGCTGGGAATGACATGTCCTCTGTTTTGGACCCAAACACTCATCCTAAACACGGGTAGCATAGTGAAGTGGCAGCTCACACATGGACCGGAACTGCTCGGCTGATGTTTACGTTTGAAAATCGAAACTGCTGGCGCTGTTTGGTTGCGTAAAGATGTGTCCCTCGTAGACGTTCATTCTCGCAGACGGTGTCATTCAAGCGTCTGCGTTATTTTTTGAAGCTCCGAGACGAGACAAACTTGCGTCGTTGTTTGGATTATTAATGAGTTAAAAAGAAAGCCTCTTCTCGCTGTTTCAGTCCTGTTGTTTCCGCTTTTTCCACGCGCGTTTGAAGAGGATCAGCCCGGCGCTCGGGCTGCGCAGAAACGCGCCTTCTCTTGGTCATTTTAATATGCATGCATGATTATATTTCAAACAATGTCTGTTTGTGTGTGTGTGTGTGGAGATTAAGAGGATGGGGGAAATTAAATCATTCGTGATCAGTAGTATAAACAAATAAATCCTTATCGGTCCTGTTTTCAATTTCGAACAGCACGCTTGATTAAATCACTGCCTTCGTTTATTTATTTGGCTGGTTGGTTCAGACATTTGGGTTTTATCCTTAGAGTAGTTTCCATTTGAAATGTTTTTACAGTTTCGATTCACTAAACATAGGCCCACAAAGGTATAGGCTACAGTAGCTAAATTAAAAGTTAAGTTACACAAAAGTTGTTTCTTACAGACTAAAAATACTTGTTATAATATAAATAACTGTTTAAAATCAACTAAAAATGAAATTACAGTTTTATGATGGCTCTCATTCTGAATTCTTACCTCATTCAGTATGACAACATGCCCCACTATTGTGGCAAAATGAGATGAGAATGTGTGTTCAACAAACTATTATACCTGAGCAAAAATGCTAGAAATGTTCAATAGTGTTTTATAGCCAAGGATTATGTACAGAAAATTACTGTCAAAAACAAACATACGCTGAGAAATATTTATTGGTGTAACTTGCCTGATCTCGCCACTTTTATTGTTATTGTTTTATAAATATTTATAAATAGATAACAACCTATCTGGTTGTTAATATTTTCCAGCTCAGTCATCGCAGTATCTGTTCTGTCATGTCGTGAATTTCTTTCAAATTTAAAAGGTAATAATGTTCTTGTCTGCTCATTGAGATGGACAAACAAACCAAATTATGATTTCTGTTTTTGTCAGTCAAGCTTAAAGAAAATAAATCACTGATTAATGGCTTACAGAGCAAAAGAGAACGCCAACAGAGAAATTAAATGAGCTAGTATTGCATTCACGAATGCCTCTATTAATATTTAAAGAGCAAAGGTCACATAGACACATGCAAACACACTAAGACTGTGATTTGTTGAAACACACAACTGCTGCTTTGCTAAGCATTTGTCAGGGCCAGCAGGTTGAATACTCTTTAACCTTCATCTGAGGCCAAACAGACATTTTCTCAGCTAAGGGGGCCTCTTGGGAAAATAAATAAACTATACTGATCTGAGGCCCCCATTTGGAAGTAACAAAGCCCTGGAGAATAAGTTTACTTAGACAGATTTCCTTCTTCTGGAGCATAAAGCAAAACATATCTGTATTTTCCATTCCTACGGGTCACTTCCACACCATTAAACTCAATGACAGTCCTCAAGTGCTCCTGTCTGCATCTTGTTTGAGCGTTAAAGGAAACCTTCTCTCACAAGGAAAACAAAATACCAGTGACTTGATTTTGTTGAAGGCTATTCTATTGTCTCACTGAGCCATTTCTTATGAAAACATGTATTTCCTCTCATATCTGACGATAGCTGTTGGATTCTGTTCAAAGAACAACATGGAAATATGTTTAATGTGCTTTCTTAGCAAATGTTTTGTTGAATTGGAAATATTGTTAAAAAAAAATTTACGTACAGGGAAACATTGGCTGTTGTTTTGTGTTAAGCGATCTTAAAGATTTAGAAGTAGTTCTGTCACGGAGGTATTTTTTGTGTGGCTACCATTATGGAGAAAAGCTTAGCTTGCTTAGCTTGTTTGCTAATACATACTGAGATTGAAAGGTGTTTATCTGTTTGCTTGCTAGCATATGCATTGTTAGCAATCAGCTGGAAAAACCTCAACAGTGAGGATTACTTTTGCTTTTTCTTAAACTTAAAGGAATAATTCACCCAAAAATTGAAATCCTGTCATCATTTACTCATTTACAAACTTGTTGGTCCATTTTATCTGTTAATTAAATCACAGACCCCAAATAACATGTTTTAAGTATTTTGTTTATCAGTAGAAACTTGCACTACACTGATGGCACACACTATATTTTATTGGTTTATACGGGACTATTTTGCTGGAAATCGAAACTAAATCGAGTAACTTCCAGCAAACTGATCATGAATAAACTGATAAGTAGCACTTGGTTTCAACTACTACAGCAAAACTCACAGAGATGCGTTTTCACACTTCTGTTTAAAATGTCAAGCGTTTTAAAAATGGATATGATACTATTTAGTTTATAGAAAACATTCTTTAAACGTTAGGTACACTGTAAAAAATTGGCAGCTGCATGCCAGTAACTTACTGTAGATTTATATTTATATTATTTAATATGCAACAGTTTGTTCAAAGTTAAATGAACATTAAGCATTAAAAAGTTTTTATCTTTACAAAAAATAAATTAAATAAAAGCCTCATCCAAAGCATTTCTGGAAACCAATATCAGAAAAAAAAAACAGAAAAAGCTTTATGAGTTCCCAGAATGCTTTGCATGAGGCTGTTTTTAATAGTTATATTCTGTAAAGATAAAAACTTTTTAATGTTTAATTCTTTTATCTTTTGTGGCGGGTCGGGATCAGTGTGGCCCTGGCAACAAACCACGGACACCTGGAACCCATCATCTTTACCGCCAAAGGACTATAAAAGAGGCACCACAAGCAAGCTAAGATGAGCAACGACTCCAATGCCGACACGCATGTTCTTACCTGCTCTTTGTTTACCTGCCCTACAGAGTCGCCGTGACCGAGGAAGCCCGGGATTGCACCACTGCACCGGAGCACCGTTCACCAGCACCTGGGGAAGGAAAGGAGAAGAGGAGACGTTTGAGCACTCAGCGCACGGCAATTCACGGACTCACTACAGTATATTCACCTCAATTGTCAATAAATCCACCCTCCGGGGTTTCTTCTTCACTGCACCTCTCTTGTCTTGTCGTGTTCTTCAGCGCCAGTGGCAACACTTTGAACAAACTGATGCCAATAAATGTATATTTATGAATTTACAGTAAGGTATTGGCATTCAGCTGCATAATTACAGCAAATTTACTGTACAGTTTAAAAAATATGTTCTGATAGACTTGGACTAAATTGGACTAACAAAATAACATTTATCTTTTAACAGATGTTTCTATTTTTTATTAATGTGATTTTTATTAATTTTATCGAATCCCATTATGGTCAACTGACTCCAAACATAATGATCTGTGTTGGCTCAGGACGTTTATCAAAACCAATATGAGGAGAATTATTTATAGAATTATTTATATAGTATATTCAGTTAGACAGACTTGTGCTGTAATCAAGAAGCGTCTATGGGAAAACACAAACTCTCAACAGAAGAAACCACTGGTGTGCTGTCTGGTCAAAACCTAGGCTACGACCTCACATACCACAGCAACCCACGAGCTCCAGCCAAGTTCAACACTTGAACCAGCTTAAAAACAAGGATAGGACGGGAGAATGATCGGGGTAGAGAAAATATTGATATGTTCAATTGGACAATCCCTTGGGCTTATAGTCTTAGTATGTGAAAATTTGCCTTCCCAGTGATATAATCTTTACCAGGGCATAATCTTTCTGTATCAGATTTATGCGTAAAAAAAAAGAAAATAAATAAAATGGAAATGCTGCATAGTTGTGCTATAAAGTTTCTGAGATATGCATATTCGAGCAACAAAAGCCACCAAAGAGGGGAAAAATACTATATATATATATATATATATATATAAATATAAATATAAAAAACACATAAATGACCCTGGAGCACAAAACCAGTCATAAGTCGCAGAAGTATATTTATAGCAATAACCAATAATACATATCAAAATTATTATTTTGCTTTTACGCCAAAATCATAAGGATATTAAGTAAAGATCATGTTCAATGGAGATATTTATTACATTTCTACTCTAAATATATTAAAACTAAATTTTTGATAAGTAATATGCATTGCTAAGAACTTCATTTGGACAACAAGGTGATTTTCTCAGTATTATCTATTACTGATAATTTTTTTGTGCCCTCAAATTCCAGATTTTAAATTGGTTGTTTCTTAGCCAAATATTGTCCTATCCTAATAAACTGTAATCAGTGGAAATGGAAAGCTTTTTATTAACCTTTTTAGATGATGGCTGCATCTCCATTTTAAAAAACTGACATTTTTTGTGGTCCAAGGTAACATGTATTCCCAAAAGACCAGGTCAAATTATTTTATATCTTGTCTTTTATATCTTCTTCTTCTTTATATCTTATATTATTTATATCTTCCCATCACCACAGAAACATCCCTCACCATGATCAAGACCATTGATGTCAGTGTCTCCTTGAAACAAACCCTGTTTTTGTGAAGACTCTTTAGTGCACATATAGGACCCTAAATGTCTTCTGCTCCCTGGCCTTGAGCCCCTTCACTCGTCAGACGTTCACAGCCACCACCCTTGTGTTTAACAGACAATAGCCCCTCTCATACAAGCGGACAACTCCAAAAAACATTCCCCAGGGTCCAGAATGGAAAGAATGACTTCTTTCCTATTTCCTTCCTGTCGTTGAAGGAAAGCATGGTTCTTTCCACTACTTCAAGAAAGCAAGACAATGCTATGTGGGATTCACAGATCTTATCATTCTGGGTTATCAACAGTAAAATCCCAACTGATTGTCTATTGTACGTTACAACTTAAGGTCGCACAATAGCAGTTGTACTGTGGTTTTTGCTGATAAAAAAGAACTAACAGGCCAACAGGACTTTAAATCTTCCATGTTGCATTTTCTCCTAGACACGTGAATGGCACTAATTGCAGAACAACATGTTGTGGTAGGCAGAGCGTGTCTAACATGATCCACCTTTAATAGACTGAAAAGAAAGACATGTATGCCCCATATGCTTGTCTAAATTTTGTATTCATCTTGTGAGTCCAAACAGCTGATGAAAACATTACAGTAATCCTAAACACAACCGTAAGTCAATCAAAAACGAAATAAATACACACTTAATCATTTTAACTTTGTCGCTTTTGTCTACTTATAATGCTTCCTCCTATTTAACTGTTATTAGTTTTTGTGAACTGTTATTTAATTTTATTTTTTATGCTTTCTTAAAATAATGATTTTGTTGTTATCTAATGCAGCTTCATTCATACATTTTTAAGTGAGCCAATTCTATTCTGTTCTATTGCCCAGCCAGCACAGGACATCAATATTATGTCAGGTTGATGTTGGACATGATGTCAGACAGACATTTTGCATTTTGGTTGAGTCAATTTTGCATTTTGAGGTTTACGTCAGTATGTTGGATTTTATTTAAACAACCTAAAAACAACCAATATCAACATCAGCTGATGACCATACTAGACCTCGAATTAACATTGAAATTAGAAGTTGAACTCAGATTGAATTTTGGTCCCCTGGCATTGCAATCAAAACTGAACCAAATATCAATGTCATATGATGTTGTTTGTCTGGGTAGCTTTTACTATAAAATGAAATATAGGCATTTCTGGGTTATACTTTAAACCAGTTGGTAAAACTTGATATTCACCTCATGATACTGAGATCTCATGCACAATTTTAATTTGCTATAAAAAGTGATGCAAAATGAGACCGAATGAATTTGCATCTCTTGTTTTTCATCAACAGAGCAGCACCACACTCTCCCCCAGGTGTTCAAATATTACCCGAGGTCTCCAGAGCACGTCTGTCAACATCATACTCACAAACTTCAGCCAGCAACCTATTACTGCCTTCATTTCATACTCTCTGAAACTCTGAGCTCTGAAACTAAAAATTTGCGTCTCAAAAGGGATTTGACTTTGTGGGTCATGTGAGGGAATAAACCATGTCAAATCGATTTTTGACTTTAGTCCCACAGGAAATCTTCAGCCTATTTTCAAATACATATTCCTTGGTTTGTCATGTAGTAAGTTCTCAGCAGTAGATCATTGAATGGCTGATCAGATTACAGGCTCTCCAAAACTGTTTTTCATCCACTAATGGTAGACGGTTCAAATAAAGTCAATTTAGAAACTATTTAAAAAGTCAACTAAAAGCCTCATTATCAAGAGCAATATAATTTATAATGACCGTTGATAAATATAGAAAGCACTGATTAAGACCTCAGGCTCCATTGCCTAAATAAATATCAGGTCAAGATATTGCTCATGCGCTTAGAATGCATGTCAGAATATAAGTCATCTACTCCAGGAGACACGTCCACATGTCTCTCAGCCAAACAGCAGTAACTAAATTTATTTTCATGAGAAAACAATCAATATTTCATACTGTACATTGACACTAGAAATTTTTCTCTGTATTACTGCAAACATGTTAGCGGCATAGTGATCACATCTCCCCAGTTAAATGATCATTTCATGAATCTGTAGAACAGCCCTTAAAAAAAATAAAATTAAAATAAATAAATAACACCGATATTTTGGTTAAAATGATCATTTCTGACTTCTTGTTATTATTATTGGTGATTAACTTGAAATCAAACGTAATATATTACAAATATAATATTAATACACTTTAAGGTTTAAAAAAGAAAAAGAACAAAAAATGACAACTAAAATTAGACAGCCCTAAAAAGGAAAGTTTTGTTAACACAGACTAGTTTTACTTCAGATTAATAGTAGGCCAGGGGAGTCAAACGCAGTCCCTCGAGGGCCAAAGCCCTGAAGAGTTCAGATGCAAATTAAACACACCTGATGCGACTAATAAAATACTGCATAGATGTGTGTTGGAACAGGGTTGAAAATAAACTCTGCAGGGCTCCAGCCTCCAGAAAGAGTTTGACACCCAGTAGTAGACCTTCTTACGCTGTCACTCACATGTTGTTTATGTTGTTTCATTTATTAATAGTAAACCACCTCAGGTTGTCACTCACCCAAAATCAGGTAAGTCTGAAGTCAGGACTTTTATTATTATTATTATTATTTAGAGAATATTTTAAGAGAAAATTATTTTTCTGAGAATATTATAATAATACTATACACAGTAAATCTGATATTTTTAAATTAATTATTATAATTAATTATCTTAATGTATATAATTCTTATTTCCCTGGTTACTTTAAGATTATGGGACAAATTCCTTCAGGCTGATGTGAAATGTATGCAGAAATGTCTTAATCGTTCATAAATTGCGTAATTTCCAGCCAATATGGTGATAATATGTTTACTCTAAAAATGTCCGTGAGTATTTTAGCTAAATACCGCGTTTCATGTGGATAAGCAGAGCGTGTGGCACACAGCTCACTAGGTCCCTCCCTCTCTTCTCTCCACTTCAGGCGCGCTCAGTGCAATCGTCTGCCCTCTGATGATCTACAGGAGACTTCAGCTCTCCGGCGCACTCACTCTCTTCGCAACGAAGCTCGGATCAGAGAGACATGACCCTCCGTTATATCGCGCTCGTGATCGCGGGACTCGGCGTCCTCACGTGCAAAAGTAAGTCAAAGTTTCAACTGAGCACAACAGAATCAGGTACATAGCCAACGACAAAGTTTATGCAGGGATAAGTAATGAATGAGAACATATGTATATGATGTATTCATGCTGCATGTGGGGTGATACAAGCGCAACTCTTCAAATACTAAGTATCATTGTAATTCATTTTAATCCATGTTTTTTTTTTAAAGCAAATTCACTTTATGTCATTAAAAGGCTATAGCCTACGATAATTTTGTATATATATAAGCTTGTAAACAAATCACAAAAAAGTATTCAAGTAAATTTGAATGTAAATGCCAACACCTCGCATGTATAACATTAAAAGAAAGTGAAAAGAATTGTGCATCCAGATATTTCTAAAAAAGTCTTTATTCAGTTGTTTTTTTTTTCAGTATATTAGTATTCAGTTTTTTTTTTTATGGATTAAATTACCGTAAATTGAATGATTTTTAAAAAGCCACCTTATTTAGTTAATAATTAATTCATTCATAAAAATAATAAACGATTTTATATAATGCTGATATTTTATTATTATTGATTAATAACTATTTTTGGAACATTTAAACAAAGATTCTTCAATTTAGTAGACAAAGACACAAGCAGTGTTATAAACACTATAAAAATATGTTTGAGGTATAAAAAAAACATGTTTGGAGTATGTTTTACAAGCAAATTTCAGTTGTTCTGCTTCAAATCTTCATGTCTAATTTAACGTGTTGCTTGCCAGTGCTTAGGAATTGTTTGTAAAATGTACTAGCACTTTTTGCGTGAAAATTGTTTCAACGTCAGATGTCTTCCAGTGTGGGTAAAACATCATCATTTATAGCATTATGTATAATCGAAGGAGCCTTCATTGTGGGAGATGTTCATAACTGGAGGAGCTTCAGTCAGAACACTGAAGGGAGTTGTGCTGAGGACACAGTAGAAGGTTTTATCATTCTCTTCACAGACCATGGGGCCGTGGTTAGATAACATAAGTGCTTTTAAGACTGTTTACCACGAGGTGGTCTCATTTATAATGAAGCACTGGATCATAAGTTGAAGATGTGAATTATAGTCTTGTTGAATACATGATGGAGTGGCCTACTACTTTTTACTGTATAATTAGACACGGCGATCGACAAGGAAGGATCTGCATCCTCTTCAAAGGCATTTTCTTTGTTCAGAAGAAGCATCTGTTAACTGACGTGTGAGTTCATAGCTGGACATTGTTTCCATTCACCCTTTAATCTTCACATCTGTGCTGAACTTCCTCACCGTTTCTTCATTTTTCCTTATTCTTTTTGCGTAATTATCCCCTCTTCCGTTGACCACCATTCATGCTTTTCCTTATTGTACTGACCTCCTGCTTTTTTCCGTCTCCTTTCCTGCACACCTTTGGAGTTCTGACCTAATCTATAGTAGCTCAGTACATCCTTATGCATTGCTGAGAATATGAGTCACAAAATATAGGTGCTTTATTGTACCGCTTACAGAACTTAGGTCTTAGGTTTTAGTGTCTTTTTGAGTTGGCTATATACCAAAAACTTTACCAATTACCAAAAATAGACTCTGGAATGCACTAAAACACTTTTTTTTCCCAGTTCAGGGCATTTAATAACAGCTTACATTATTACAAAAAACAAGGGCCAGTATACATAAGTTCTAATATAAAGTCTAATGTAAATGGATTTGGCCTGTGAATTTGTGTAATATTATCCAGAACTGTCCCTAGTAATTCTAAATGCACAGCACTTTTAGATTTACTTTAATTGGCTAAATCCATGAGCAAAAAAGATAATGCATGAGATAAAATAGATGTAATTAAGGCAGCCGTTTTTTTTTTTTTGGCAGTGTGGTTCTCCTTCCCCATGGTCACATTTCTAAAGGGATTAGTGACTATTTTGTACGAACACATTCTTGTGTGCGGCATGTGTTAGTGTTTTGCAGCTGTCTTGTTTTTCTGTGTCAGATTTTGTGGGTTTGAACATGGCGTTTGTGAAGTGCACACATTGAACGAAGCTTCTGTGGTTCTTTCGAAGCTTTCATTGGTATGAAGTCACTGAAAGACTTACAACACTTGGATCTCAACATTTTAGATGATCGAAGAAAAAAGGGGCTTTCTGGACACCATCTATTTAAGGGTTAAAGGCCATTTTCTGTCTTGAGATTGTGTCGGAGATGATGACTGCGTACTCTTACAAAGGCATGGAGTGAAACAGTAAAGGTCTTTGTATGGAGTTGTTTATAAATATAAATGATGAAGTAAGCATCGTTAAAGCATGCAGCAGTGCTACTGTTGAAAAAAGTCTTTAAAGCGTAGTCTATGAAAGTACTCATTTATGTAAAACAGCTGTGGAATTAGAGATAGAATACCTTTAAATTGTTGTCATCTCTCTTGAGACTGAAACTGATGCAGTTATTAATTCCAAAGGAACTACAAGTACTATTCAACATGAGATTTGTGTGGCACTTTTGGGAAGAAACAAGTTTTTTTTAGTATATGTTTTTCTTTTTGTTGTACTGTTTTGAAAACCGTGAAAGGATTTTTTTTTAATTAAAGTAACTTGATTCTGATTGGCTCGTCATGCTCTTCGCCTTGACCCATGGGAATGTTATCTGTTTATCTGGGTGTTACTTATCCTGCCATTACCTTCTTATCTCTTGTATTGCTCACATCTCTTTTCTCAATCAAACCAGTTATGATATTATAATTTCGGCTCAAATCGATGCTTCACGTCCCCATATGTATTATTTTTAGCCATCTAATTCAACAGTTAATACTTAATTATTTTTCAAACTGATTTTTCAGGGCAGTCTTTAGAACATTATTTAATTTATTTCACGGTCTGTGAAGCTGAAAAGTAAACCGTGGCATAGGAATGACTGCTTCTCATATGACCGCACCCTGATCTTGGATTTCTGGCTTAAAGTCACTTTCCATTTACAGAATGAGCATACGGTCGAACCTTGTGCAAAGAACCAATCATAGAGCATAATTCTGAAGCACATGTGATAATTGCTGCATGCCTTGCATTCAGTGTGTGCTACAGTACAGTGAGTCTGCAGTGTTTGTTGTTGATGAGAGGCATTCTGGGTCTGAGCCCTGGTTTATTTGAGTGATGGATAGCAGCTGACCGTCCATTAGCGTTCAATCACTGTGCACGACTGAGAGTCATTTCCCCTTCATATTGCTCTCTGTCTCTGCTCAGACCTAGAGCTTCTCCAGTGTGGCCACTCTGCCACTCTGTTTCCAGGAATAATCCGAATGCTTATAATGCCTAGGATATGTATTGCTTTTTAGTTCTATCCGTATCAATCCTCTAAAAATCTGTCCTTATAACAGAAGAAGAATCCCGCTTCTACATGTGATATTCTGCGTCTATCAGTGTTTTATAAATATGTGTCTGGGTAATGCAATATTGTTGAGATTAGGCTGACAGTATCCAGATCTCTGCAAGTGGAAAAAGCACTGCACTCTTGTTAAACTAACCTGAAGACCTGAAGTTAGGCATGCTTTCCCATTATTTTCAACTTATTTTATTTTGGTGAGGAGATGTCATTTATTTTCAGTGTTATTTTTACGTTTAAATATTTATGATACAATTCATAGGTTGAATTACCTCTCATTGTCCGATCAATGGCAGCCAGGTTACCCAGGTATAGTATTCTAGAAATATGTTTAAAATAGTATTTATATTTGGTGACATTAATGCATAGGCCTATAATGTTGTACTTCCTGCATTTCTGTCACAAGCATTAACTAAGCAGGCTCTATAAACTAAAGTTTTTGTAAAGGCATGGCGCTTATCAGCTAGGATTTCCCAGAAGGAGCATAAAACATCTTCAGAGGGAGTGAGTGCATTTGACTGAGTGAAAGAGAGGGAACAGAACAATATAATTGTGACTTTAAACTCTTTCCTAATGATGGTAGATGATATTGAACTCTGTAAGTGACCAGTGAGTTAAGAGGCTCCACAATTCCTTTGTAGCTGGATTTATTAATGTTCGATTCCTTTCAGCTTAGTCATTTCCAAAAAAAGTGTGTGTATTTTTCCTATTCCTATTCCTCCATCAGATACGGCATGTTTTATAATATTTCAAGCATTGCAAAAGTTTTTCATTTGAAATTAGGAGTGTATGTGTAAGACAAATGGGTTGTGGAAACATTACATTAAAATTGCACTGTGCACTTTTTAAGCATTTTAAGCAAGGATATCATCTGTGAAGCTGTGAAGGAAACTGTTTTTCAGTGTGCTAAGAAACAACTTTATATTCTGTCAAAGAAATGATGCAGTTCATCTTTCAAACTTAATCTTGTTTTAAGGATGTTTACTCAAAAACAAGACAAAAACACTAGTTAAGAGATTTATTTGCAGTGCTTGATGTGCAGTGTTTGATGTCACCGAACCTGACTTCAGATCTCTGGATACGGTCCCATACTGATTTCACTCTTCTGTAAACAGCTGCCCACACCTGGCATTCAAACATTCACAAAACGTGCTTAAGTTCAGGTTTCAGAATGCGAGTGCTGCCCACCCCCACAACAAGAGCTCTCCTGCTGGGTTACAGCAATGAGCCATAAGATTCATTCTGATTGCTCAAACACAGAGTCTGCCTGTGAGTGGCTGTGATATTACCTTTTATGACCAGCACATACTATTTAGTACAGTCAGCTTTTGGGAATGTGGCTGATAATCTCTATGAATGGTCACGCTCATTATACATAGCTCTGGATCACATAACTTGCGGAGGTTATAATAGAGACCGTCAATCACTGTCTACTCGAAGAATAGATCACAGAACAGATTATTAGAAAATAGTTCTCATTAGTGGACTATTATTTTTAATTTCACGTCTTTTTTCCGTAGGTTTGAGAATTTAGTAGCAGCCTGTAAAGTAACAAAGAAACCAAAAATGTGAAGTTAGATATAGAAATATCAGTAAACAGTAAAACTGTGTGAAAAAAAATGTGGGGACTGAAAGTCAAATATGTAAATATTGTATTATTATATGATCAGAAATGTAGTAAGTACTGTAATATGCTGAATATATTATTACAGTTTAATATAGCAGTTTTTATTTTAATATTGAAGTTTAGTGTATTTCTGCGATTATAAAGCCATGATATTTTTTTTCTGAATTCTTTGAGTAGAAAGTTCAAAATATAAAATCTTTCAATTTACCTTCACCTCAATTTTATGCACTTCTGCTAAATAAAAGTATTAATTTATTTATAAAAAAAAAAAATTCACACTGCCCCCAGACTTTTAAACCGTAAATGTAAAAGCATTATATAAATGCATTCTAGTTTGCTGTGTTTCCCGGTTCATCATTTGAAATTCCTTGAAACATTTCAGTGCATGATAAACATATAATGAATGTAAAGGCAGTCACAGTCTCAGTTCAACACATTCTAACTTTGCATATTGATAAGCTGACTGATGACAGATGAAAGATAGGTACCTTAAACTGATTTGAGTAAGTCCATTTGAAATATTGGAAGGTTTAAGAAGCATCTTATTCCATTTGCAGACCTTTCTTAAAGGGACAGTTCACACAAATATAAAAATTACTCATTTCATCTGGAAAATGAGAAGTTTAGCAAAATATCCAAGTTCCTGTCTTCCATGCAAGTTCATGGTATTCACAGCCAACCATTAAATCGTGATACAACATGATCAAAACTGAACAAAATCAAGTGCGTTTCTAATGACCGCAAATGACAAAAAAAGAGAATAACGTAACTTCTTCTCTGGTTTAAACACAAAAATAATTCCCAGATTAATTTGTTCTCTGGAGCACTTTGGGGAGATGATATTCATAATGGTTTGAGGAAACAGTATTGTGGTCTGAAGACTGAACTCTTCAATTAACAAAAGTCGGACGGGCATGCAGGCCTGAAAGTGGCTCTTGTTCTGAAGGTCTGGAGACTGTGTTGAGGCCTCAGAGGAACTGCACTCTGCTCATCTCTGGCCATGTGCCACAGTCCAACTGCTTTTAACATGCTGCTACCCCTGGCTACTTTAACTCAAAAAGAGCAAATCAGGCTAAACTACAAGTTTCCTCTTAGGAGGAAGTCTTAGGAGGTCTATTATAAAGTTGTATATGAATATAAAAAGTATCTAAATGCTTATGTGCTATTGGAAAAATCAGTTTAAAGCTGTTCTGTTTGCTTGACACACAGTGAATGACTTAAACACTGTATGTGTCTGCAGCGGTTTGTCATTTTCAATGGATATGAGTTGTATTAATGGATCAAGTTGCATCAATGTAATGTTTGCAGATGCAGGGTAAAATCAAATAATGCACGCCACTAAGTCATTGCTTTGACACTTGTGGAGGGCATGGTACCGCGTTGTAGTTGTACATCAGTCTTGAGTTTGTTTGGAGTTCATTCAGGATATTTTGTTGGCAAGTAATATTTTAAAATGTATACTTTAGAAATCTAAATATTTTCAGGGCACGGCCGAGTGACTTTAAACAGAGCCGCAGTCCAGTTTCGCAGAACATCAGTTTGTCAGCATACAAATCCCAAGCCTGAAATATTTTTATGTTTGTAAATCATGTTCTGTTGAATTTGCTGTCTGAGAATCGCTGGAAGCTTGCAGCCAGGTTTTAACAGCCTTGGTTTAATGGTTAATATGAAGGCTGCGTGGAGGCAGTTAAGCAAACTGGCATTGTGATTGGCCTCATTTTTGTGGTTTTCTGAAAGTATTTAGCATTTATGTGCTCTTAAAATAATGTTCTGGATGGTATTGTGCAGCAGATTGGGATGGAAATCATGAGCTGTGGATGGTAAGGCCAGAGGGTGATTGTCTTCTGAATGGGGGTAGTGTCTTTCGATAGCCCTTAAAATGTGAAACACACACAACTGGATATTTAATTATAAATAATCACATGGCAATGAATCAGGAATTAAAATCTAGAGAGCTGAGGAACCAGACAAGTGATCAAATTGGAAAGCCCTACATAGGCAACACTATGTGAGAGGCTGTCATAGTCTGACTTTATAATGTTGCTAAACTAACAGTAGATAGTAGAGTAAAATAATAAAATGTGACTATATTGAAAATTTAAGCTAAACGCACATAATAAGTGGTTTGAATGATGAATGGGTGAAAATATTTATCAATACTTTTTTGCATGGAACGGGAAAAAAATATATAAATCACAGTTCCAAGACCTTGCAATGCATTTTAGAACTGGCGTTTCATCTGTATAAATGATGTGTGACGTGTTAAATGGGGTCTCTGAGGAGCTTTCTTGAAACCGTACTGTTCTTTTTTGTTATGCGGTTAAAAAAACAACACTTTTTGTGGTTTATTTTTAGTCAGGCTATAGACCTCCTGAAGTATCGAGCTGCTGGTTCACATGTATCAGATTTTGCTTTATTACTATATTCTCATGCCTTTAGCATTTTATACACTTTGACAAATGGATGGGAAAATACAAATCACAAATGTATATATTAATTGAGTCTTGATTATTAATGAAAATCATTATTATTTACTGAAATAATATACCATGTCATGTCTGTTCATAAACAGTTTTTTAATCTAAGAACCAACTCACGCCATTAGTTGATCCTGAAGTCGACTGCTGTCAGATCGCTCTAACAGAGCAATGGTTTAAAGCCGCACTCTTCTGGGAAATCAGTTTATGAATGGCTTGCTTATAGTTGTGCCTCACATTAAGCTGGGTAGGAGAAAGTGTTTTAACATTTAAAAACCGCACACTTCAGCTCTAATGGCCACATCAGTTCTGACATCATCTTGATGAAAGAGAGAAATTCCTGAGAAATACGTTTTTATTTGATTAGACACAAGACAGATAAACATATTAGTAAGAAATGTAGATGGCAGTGTTTTAAACGCAGACAGCAAACGAGGATTTCAGGCTCAAACACCTTCATTATGCCCACAGGGTTCAGCCGTTTTGAAACAGATCCCTGTCTGTCTCTGATAGCAGGCCAAATATAAGTCAGAAGTGTTGATTTATATGCTGTGGCTTGCTGTTTGAGGAATCCTGTGTAGTCCAGGGGTGCCTAACCCTGCTCCTGGCGATCGACTGTCCTGCAAAGTTTAGCTGTACTCTATTCAAACACACATGCCTTTACTTTTCAAACGATCGTAAAAAACCTTGGAGTGTTGCATTAGTTGCTTCAGGTGTGTTTGATTATAGTTGGAGCTAAACTTTGCCGGACAGTTGATCGCTAGGAGCAGGATTGAGCACCCCTGGTGTAGTCTATGGCCATTTGGCATATCTGTATGCTAGCATACTCCTATTTGATTGACAATGATTTTGAAGCATTTAAATTTTAAAGTCTATAGAAAACTGTACTATACACAATTTTTGTCTAATTAAATCCTCTATGATAATGTCTCTTACCCTAATAGCAGCCATTGACTAGAAAGAAACAGTATATGCTGGTTAAAGTTTTGATTCTGGGATGCTGGTTTAAGCTGGTCGTTTTGTTGGTTTATGCTGGTCCTTTGTTGGTTTATGCTGGTTCTTTGCTGGTTTAAGCTGGTCCTTTGCTGGTTTATGCTGGTCACGTGCTGGCAAAGGACCAGCTTAATCCAGCATCCCAGCATCAAAACATACCTAACCAGCATATGCAGTTTTTTTCAGCATGGGTCTACACTTTTTTAAAAATAGACAACCCTTTAATATATGAACATTTTCTGTTTCATACAGCAAATGTGTCAGTGCTGAATAGAACACTGCATTTATCAAGTAATTTCATGGGCTCTTCGGACACAGTAGAGTAATTTATGAGGCTCTCAACCTCGTAACCTCTGTCACAAAGACCCCTCCGTGTTCTCAGCCAAGGATTCATGACCTGAGAAATAGTTTTGTCATTGTGAATCCTTCATATATCCTGATCTGGCACAGCCGTGCCTAATCTCTGTAGAATGGTGCCTCCTTTCCCACTTGCAAGTGAAACGAACACTTGTGGGGTTAGTGGCTGATGACAGAGCGTGAATTGTGGAGTGTCCGAGGGTGCTCCATAATGGTCATCTTATCCCAGCCATCATATGGCCAAAGATGCCAAGCATTCCTCAGAGACTTCCCTCTGTTTCCTTCCCTGCTAGAGTCTTGTGTGTTCCTGTTTCTCTGTTATGAACTTTTGACATAAGTGTAAATCTTCCCCAGCAATATATACCACCACAAATCCCTCTGGATGGTTCTTTACATAACATATCAAATCCTCATCCACTGGCACCTTCTCACCTTTATGCAGTAGACCTGAAACCATTAATGTGTTTTCTGAAATTGACAGCTGGCTTCAGAATGATTTCTGAAGGATCGTGTGACATTGAAGACAGTAATGGCTGTTAAAAATTAAGCTAACGATATTATGCCTGCATCTCAGCTATGGGTATTTTCTGTGCAGCAAAATGCAGGGTGTTTTTTATTTCTAAACTATTTTATTATTCCATCAGCTGTCTTTCTGGGTGGGTAAATGCCACATGGACCATTGTATGGTCTCTGCTCATGTTACCCAATTAGAGCAGGTGAAATGTCCTATAAACTTGAGTTTACTGGTTTAAGTAGCTCAAAGGCAGATTTCAATAGTTACTGTAACTTTAAGAAAGTCACTTTTTTGAACTGCAAACATGCAAACTTTTGTGAATCTGTGTGCACCTTTTAAGCTAAAAGCTCCTGATCTTCAGTTCAAACACTACGTTCATGTCTGTTTTCGATTGTGGACTTCCTTTCGTCTTGATGTTGCCCCTGGGGACCTTTTACAGGCTTGCAGGGATCCATTTGCATCCATGAAGAGAAGCAGGTTGTAAACAGCCACTGGCTCATGCTTTGAAGCCCTTAGCTAGCTATTAGCTAGTGAACAGGGATTGATGTTCCTCAGGGAGCTGATGTTGACAAGGAAAGGCAGCATCTTCTCTTCCTTCATTTACGCAACTAAATAATTTATGGGGTTTCCTGAAACACCCATCTCTGCTGATCACAAACATCTAAGAAGCCTTTTACGGCTAGTGTGAATGTCTCCTTCTCAGGCAGACACAACAGCTCACAGTTTTGAGCCAACAGGAATGTGCTGTTTTTGAATCAATGAACCGCTTGAGATTTATCTTGGCATGTAAATGTGAAAAACTCTAAATGTAATCAGTGTCTGATTCAGAGAGTGATGTAATGGACCCTCTGATCATCTTTTTAAGAGATTTGTAAAGATCTAGTGACAGTGTAATGAGTTTTCCGGACAAACTGCCAATGATTTATAATTTATGGACATTGTGCTTTTCTACTGAGGATGGTTTGGCAAGAGCTGGTAGTTTTTCTTCTAATATTGCACTACTGCTGCGTTACACTGGGTCACCAATGCTTGACCCTCCAGTAGAAAACTCCAGTAGTTTCTGTGTTTAGACAAATGTGGGTAATAGATCACACTTAGGAAATACAAAAATATTTCTGAAAGCAATTTTATTTACATGAATGGGCGTTTCTTCAACTATTGACTCTTTTGGCCCTGTGGACTTTTAGAAAATAAACTCTCTTGAAAAACCTTCCACACTTTGACTAGTTTATTTAATGCGTCCATTAGCAGAGGAGTCTTGAATTATGTCTCGAATCTTGAATTATGTGTTTTGTTAATTTATGCTTTTTTGGTTAAATAATTTGGATGACTCCTTGAAGGCTAATTTCATAGCTAGTTTTTTCAAAAATATACACTACAATATTGTCACATATTTTGAAATGGCAGCATTACAGCTGAACTTTGACAAAATAAAAATATTCTGTTCACAAGTGATATTTACGTTTTTTTCTCATATCACACATCTCATATGTATTTTTAAGCCCTGTGATAGCTGTAACTTTGGGAAATGTTCTGGCGAGGTTCTCTCAAACACTCTTCTAGTAGTTAATAGAACATTTGTTCAGTTGTAATGATGCTCTCAAGATGTTAGCACAAAAACTTCAACCACACATTGTTGAACGTTGAGTGTTCCTCTAACTTTTAAAAAATATGAATTTAATACAGGTTTCATGTGGTTTAGACGACATTCAAAAGTAACCTTCCCATAATGTGTTTTTTATGTCCCATAAAAAGTTTCAAATTTTGAAGTTTTTATAAGCTTTTATTAACCCCTTAGAGCCATGTCAAGTAGGCTTTAATTATCATCATACAAAGCACTTTTTTGGGCTTTAAAATAATGACCACCACTCCCTGACATTTATAAAGCTTGAAAAAGCCAGGATTTTTTTTCTTTCTGACTGTATTCTTCTGAAAAAAGAAAGTCATGTACACCTATGATGGCTTGAGGGTTAGTTAACCATGGGGTAATTTTCTTGTTTTTTTTTTTTAACTATCCTTTTAAGTAGGTTGATTTAGATGTATTGTATAACTCAAAGGTTCTGTGAGTTTTTTCCCGGTCAGTTTCCCAAAAGCATGGTTAGCTAACCATTATCGTTAGTTCCACTGAACTCTAGTGGTAACGACGGAACCATAGTTGCTTTTGGGGAACGCACCCCAGAGCAGTTCTCTCTGTGATCTTCTGTTTAGATAATTCTGGCCTCCAGAATATGAGACTTCCAGTTTTTCTGTCATCACAACATTCCATTTCTGAAGATAAAAAGATGTTTAACTTAACAAACATTTTTTTTATCTTTGAATGCAGTGTCTTTAATAGCTATCAGGCATACTTGTGTGTCACATGGTAAATGCTTTTTCTTTGGCACACTGGGAGGCTTGTGATGCAGAACCATCATGCCACTTTCTAGTGCACCAAAAAAGGAATGGGCCACTCTCCAGTGCTCCATCACGGCGGGTTACAGCCTATCTTTAGAGCTTAGATCTGCTTAACCAATGAGAGATCTCCATCGCGTATCCCATACTTCTCAGGGCAAGTCATCACAATCAGTGCAGCATAAATAATGTCTTGCTGCTTGTTCCCATACCCCAGAAATCAGCAGCTATTTTTGCTGCTATTGTAGCATGATTCGTCCAAGACGTGGGAAAAAGGGACAGAAGGGAAGTGGAGGTTCATGGGAGGATTCTTGGGAAAAAAAGTCCACAGAGATCATTGCTAATACACACCAGAGATGAAGCCCATTTGTTATGATTGTTGAGTTTTTATGTGTGTATTTGTGAGCTCAGTCAGATGCTAACCAAACAGGACTAAGTGCACCGTTTATCCTTTTAAATCTCGGAGGATGTCGTGGGGGGCGACGGCGCTGACGTGCCATGTTGTAGGTCACTGGTGTGTGTGTGTGACGGAGTTTAACAGCTGCGTTTGTATGTATTATCTCCACTTGAGAGGAATAAGAAAACAGTCCATCTCACAGACAGTACGGTTTTGCAGGGTCACCACAATTTTGGACTTATAAATAGTGCTTATGTTCTCATTACTTTAACTCTGTTGTTAAACTGCTGTAAAGATCTTGCGATAACATAAAAGCTTTGTCTCATTTGGCTCAGTCTGCTTTTCTGAAGGCCTTCCAACAGTCTGTCCATGTCATTCAGCATTCTGGACTGGAGGAACTCCACTCTAAACCCATTAAAGCCTTTTAAAAGAAACTCTGAACCTTAGGTCTGGGCAATAATTAGCTAGGAAGAAGTGCCTGCTGTTTGAGCTTTAATAGAGAGTCGTACTCATCTTCATAGCACACCTGTGCTACCAGTATGGAGGCATATACGTAAAGCTTTCATGCACATGATAGAAGGCTTAAAGGCTGCTTTTTAAGTGTTGTCCTTGAGATAAGCTCAGTTTTCCTGGACTTGACTGAATACTGGAAACATGAATTTGAACTAGCAGCAGCTGTGTGTCTCAGATTACTGAACAATGAAAGGTGGTTTTATTCATGAACAGGTAGCACATTTAAGATCATAAATGTAGCTAATAATAAAAATTATAGTAATACAATTAATTAACTTTTGTTCCTAAGAAAGCCTACACAATTTTAAATCCATATCCATTCATAGAAATGTTTTAATTTAGAACAAAATTATATTATATTTAAAAACTCTGCACTTTATGAACTGTATGGATTAAATTCAACAACGAAAGTTAATTAAACATGTTTTAAGCAACATCACTCAATTAGGAGATTATTTCTATATTTATCCATTTATAAAATGTTTTATTAAATTAAAAAAAAATTTATTTAAGGTTTTTTTTTTGTTAAAAGTATTTTGTTAAAAGCTAAATATGAGTATGAAAAAATTGAATAAATAATGGTAATAATAATAATAAAACATTTTGAATGAACACCACTTAATTAAAAACGTAATTTATTCAAATATATAAAAACCTCAGACGTAAAGTACTATATTTTGTTAGAAATGTGAATCAAATATGAATTTCTTAAATTAACATTCTGTTTAATTAAAACCTAATTATTGACCTTCATAGAAACATTCAAATAGCTCTGAATGGGTATAATGGAAGCAGTATTTTGCTTTTGTTGCTAATCAGTATGATATGTTGCTATAATTGCTTTGCCCTGCTTTGAAGTGCTGTATTTTTAGTAATGAATGTCTGTGTCTTTGGGCCATTGGATGTAACCACACTGGCATGATATGAAACCTTTTCAAAGTGTCAATCACACCTGATACACTGCTGTTTTATCTATTCTTAGATGTGAGAAAGCAGGACATGTCAGCCCCTGTATTTGCTCCATGAAGTAACGGACAAGAAAATATTCTCTATTAGCACAGTCACTCTCCTGTCTGTTGTCCCATAACAGAAGTCATCGCCTTTGGCAGCAGAATCTCAACTAGCACTAGATAATCAGCAGGGCCAAATAAACAACCCTAATAAAACAACTTATGCAGCATTAGGTATCAAACAAACATCTGTGTGATTTGTGAAGAAAACTGTGGTGGATGTGGTAACTTATACTACGGAGCTGCTGTAGGCCGCCAGCGTTTGTTTATACTGTAACTCTGTGGAACGTCCTATAAATAAAGCATGTGGTGATTGATAGAGTGGCTGATGCAGTCGCAGCTGTAAGAGTTTTTGTATGCTTGTGAATAAAGTCAACTCGGAAGAAAGGACAATTGAAAAACAGGTGCATTATCCATTAACAGTATTAACAATGACTATTTACAGGCCCCTATATGGTTGTACTGGAGCTGAGGGTCGTGAGGATCACAGGGATCATGGAATCTGAAAAATGGAGTCAGCCTGGGGGGATTTCTGTTTTAAAAATTGAATGTTTGGGAAGAAAGCAACCATTTATTTCCTGTTTCAAGGCCCAGTTGTGCTTGGCTGGCCTCAAAGGCTATTAAAATAGAGATTTCTATAAGATTTGAGCTCATTATGAGCGGCTTAGACTAGAATATGGCATGTTTGAGTGTGTGCCTCTCATACATGGTGGACTGTTGAATTGTCACAAAGGTCAGACAAGCTCAAATGTAGCAGTGAAATATGTTGAACAAAGACAAATTCATAAATTCACATTTATATATCAAGAAAACCGATGAGCCAAATATTATTTTTATGTAGTGGAATGGAGCCTGAGCAATGAACTATATTTCATAAAGTACCAAAATACTGTGCATCTTCCGTGTTGTGTGTTAGTGTATCTGCATGCATGTAAACGCACACGTGTGTAATTGTGTTAAGGCTTTGCATAACCTCCTATCTCTTTGTGTGCAGTCAGGATTTCATGGGGTGATTTCTGTTGTCTGGAGGAAAAAATAATTATTTAATTTGAGCCTTCTTTTTTTCTTCTGGCAGTAACAGGATGTGCTATTTTTGTTGTCGACTTTGTGTAAGGTTAAAAAGCTGGAACAGCTGCTTAGAATTGGGTTCATCTGGGACTTGTAGACATACTGGGAAATGTATAAACCTTGAGTCGTGTCTTCCTGCTCAAAGTCTTCTGTTTAAAACCCTGGCAAAAACTATATCTTCATTGTTCAGACATTCATGTTTTGTCCAGTAGTAGTGCTCTGAAATGGGAACAATAGACTGATGACACAAAGCAACCCGTGTATAATCTGCACATCAGACTGTGAAGGCACCAAACTGTCAACAGTGGTCCCGTGGGCACATTACTAGCTCTCACTTCCTTTTTTGGCCGTTCTTTTGGGTCTGTGATGCAAAATTGAAACCACGTCAGACGGTGGGGCTGCAGAAAGATGGACATTTATTAAAAAGTTTCATAAATCCAATTAAGCAATAAATAATAGTATTAGTTCAGTCAAAATCTAAGTAAAGAAACCTAAAACAATCTGGGAGAGTTTATGCCTGCACCCAAATAGTTTGTAAATCCAAAAAAGAAGTATAAAGGAGAACCGAAGGAAGTAAAGAGAGAGGTCCAGTTCCTGTTCTTTTCAAGACTTCCTGCTGAACTGGGGACAACAGGTCACAAAAGGTCAGTCACGATCTAACAAGCCGTGACTTATGAATATGATCATCCTTGTGATGTCTTGTATCACTGGACCATAAATGTTCTAGACAGCACATCTTTTAATAAACCTGGATGAAGGAAACATTAAAAATAATCTTTTGATTGTTTGGAGAACTTATGTTTCCTTTAAGATAAAGACTTACAATGTGTCCTAATGATACAAACAACAGGTGAAGCAGGATATTTACTTTTGCTTTAAAGCACTACCTTAGGAGGCATATTCAGGTAGGATAATGTATAGCTTAATTAATTTCAGACACATAGCAGGAATCATAAGGAATATTTAATCTTTTTAAATACACTCAGCTAAAACTGAAAAAAGCATTACATGGCTTATTAATGTTAAATAAATCAAAAGAGATAATTCCTAACCATTCCATAATGTATAAGATCTACATGAATAAGTAAATGCTTCAAAAGTGGATTCATCCATCTGAGAACTTGAAAAGAGTAACATGCTGAGTGTGTCTGAGATGCTTAACTATAATTGAAGCTTGTTATGATGTTCTGCTCAGTTGCTGCTGTGGCATCTTGGCAGACTTTCATTTGTCTGCAGGTTTTTCCTAGCTTGGCAATGTGTTGGAGTTCACTGTTATTTTTTCTTATCTGTTTCATTTCATCCCAGTAAGCTGTGAGGTTCAATCAAAGGAAATCCTGGTTGTTTTTTTGCCAAATTCTGGATGTTTATGTTTACAGACAGAGGTGGACAAAGTACTTGAGTGATAGTATAGTTACAATTGAAAGTTGTCCACAAAAAAATTTACTTAAGTGAAAGTATAGAAGTACTTGCTTTTAAAAGCACTTAAGTATCATGAGTAAATTTCCAGTCAATGCATAGTTTTATTATTGTATGTTATACTTGCAATACCTCTGAAGCAACCTATACTGAATACACTGTAGTTTGTAATATCTGTGTAATAAAGAGCTTTTAAGAATGTTAAAACAACATGAACATCTTGTACTTGGTGAAATCACACTCACCCATCCAGCACAATGAGAAAAACCAAAGAATATATTTCTGATGTGCAGCAAAAGAATTGATCTTCATAAATTAGCAAAGTGGCTTTAACACTCCTACCCACCATCACAAAACAGCAGGGTAATGTTCTTACCCAGCTGTAGCAGTGTGCACACACATCAAAGGGTATTCATTCATCCACATTTGAATCAATTGTACAGTGAAATTTCTTTTATTCAAAAAAAATTAAATAAAAACAAATAATCCAACCTGCTAACTTGACTACACAACCATAGCAATATAACACTGCTATACGTCTAGGCAAAATATTTTGAAAACAATGATACTCAAAAAGTTGTACAATACTCAATGATTCTAAGCTGAAATCTTAAAGTTTTTTATATACAATACCATGCAAACGTTTGTGCCTGAATTTTCAGCATCATTATTCCAGTTTTCGGTGTTACAATGATTTTTCATAAATCATTCTAATATGCTAGTTAGCTGCTCAAGAAAGGTTTCTTATTATCTTTGTTGAAAATATAGTTATGTATATATATATATATATATATATATAAAATAGATTCTATAATTGGGGGTAAATTTGGTAACAATAACAATCCATAACAATATAACAGTTTTTTAAAAACATGTCTTAAATAGCTGAAAATCATGATTTTTTTCTTGTCTAAATTAGTGAGTGTATCAATGTGCAATCAAAATATTTTATATTACTTTTCTTTTGGCAACATTTTTTTCATTTTATTTATAAAAGCCCTTACTTACTTACTTCTAGAACATTCAATTATTTTAAATATTTTTGTTTCTTAGAAAAATGCGTGTCCATAAATCTTGTGTCAACTCTGTTACCAAACCATATTTGTCTTTAAATTGGTGGAAGAATTCTGTAAGTTACAGGAAATGATGTCACTTTCACTCATTGATAAGATCTGAAGCCCTGAAAAGTATATTTGCACTCTCTGAAAAAAAGATCTCTTTTGTAGATCGTCAACTCTGTTACCACAATATCAAAAGAAAAACATTGGGTTATTTAAAGGTCTTTTAATCATGTTTTCATTAGTGTCATGTTTTCTTAGCGTTTATCCTAAGTTTTTGAAAATGTAATAAAATTGTCAATTCTGTTACTCAGAGAGTATTGTTATTCTACCTTGGTAACAGAGTTTGACAGTAACAGACCTCGGACACAAAATGTACCCACAATTATAGAATCACCCATATATATAATTTGTTCTAACATTACAAATGCCTTTACTTTCACTTATTACTCATTGCATCCAAATAAAAATATTAATTTCTTAAAACCTACATATATAAATTGCCTGTTCAACAATATATATTTTGTCATTGTGTGGGCACAGCATTAGCATGCCAACTAAACAACCACTACAAAAATAAAAAAATTAAAGATAGTGAGTTTCATGGCCTTATTTCAGCTAGTTTTATTTTCCCAAAATGTACTAACCACCCGTAATATTTTTTTCATTAATTCTGGTCACGGATATTGTAGCACAGTTTCTGCTGAATACAAAAACAATGACATGTTGGTCAATAGTATGTTTTAAGTAGCTGAAATGACCACAAATATCAGAGCATGTCCAAACATCTAAAGGGCCCCAAAATCGCCTCAGACCCCAGAAGGTTAAAGTTTTATTTAGTTTTGTTTGAAAAATTATTCCAAAAATTTCAGAAGGCATTATAGATACCTCAGTCCTACCTTTTGTACTCCGTGAACAAGGTGAATGTTTGATGGCAAAAAACGAAGAGCGTCAGCCTTACGCTAATGTCGCTAATGCACAGGAAATGCCTTTGTTGGGAGAAACTAATCAGATTTCTGTAATGTGAAAGCATCCTTCATACTCAATTATCTCCTTGTAGTGCCCACAGGACCACATACAGGCCAGAAAGGCCATTTACAATATATTTGAAAGGTTACTGAGCTGCACGGGGGCAAAATCAATTGGAAATGTGAATCTCGATTATACACCCTCTCAGTGAAGTGTGTTAGCAAACTGTTCTCCTCACAGAACAAACAAACAGCATGGATGTTTTTGTCGTGTCTTTTAAATAGTTTCAGCCTCCTCATGATTCACAGAGCTTTAAGATGCTTTAAGGGAGAGAACAGCTCATTTCTGGCAAACAGTAGGTCACTTATTCTCTAGATAAATCGAGTCTTTCTTCCTCTAAAGATGTGACATGCGGGAATGCTACACATGAATTAGGACATGGGTGGGCTAAGTGAATACCACTCATAATATTTTCTCCCCCAAGTGCTTTGCTCCCACTAGATTGGGCCTTTGACATGGGAACATCTGTGGTGCGGTCCAATCAGAAGTGGTCTTCCCCGTGCCCTATTTCCTGTTAAGGGGTCACTCCATTGAAAGGATATTATGAAAGGACTTAGGCATCACAAAATCTGTCATTGAAATGTTGACAGATTTGAGAGTATAACATTTAGGTCAATTAAATCTATGTGTGTTGATGTGTTTTCAGCATGGGCCGTGGTGGATGTGAACATGGAGGACCGGGTGGATGTGTCACTAAAAGGCCAGGCTGAAATCTCCTGTATCTACACTCTGAAGGAACCAGCCAAAATGATAGTCTGGTTTACGGTGAGATACAGGCCCATTTACACTCAACATTATTTTTATTCACAAATATCAGCTAAATGGGTAAATATAATGAAAATGTCCTAAATCCCTAAAACCAAAATGAAGAAATGAAGCTAAGAATATAAACAAGGTTTGAAGGCTTTTAGGAATAGACTAGCAATTAAGTGCATTTCCTCAATTTATCATAACTATAACACACAAATAAACTGTCTTTATTATTTAATTAAAATTAGCTTAAGATCTGTATAACAATTACTACAGCAATGCATATTGTAGTTTACTAATTAAAAGAATTACATGTATTTAGAATAAATGGAAAAGGTCCAATTCCTGCATTAACTATGACTTTAGCATTAATAAATTCATCATTTGCTGCTTATTAACAGTTAGTAAGGTAGTTGTTTAGTTTAGGTATAGGATTAGGAATGTAGAATATGGTTATGTGCTTTATACATACTAATAAACAAATAATAATAATAAAATAGTAATACGCATGCTAATAGAGAGAATTGGTCCATAAAGTGTTACCAAAAATAATTATATTAAGAATATTTACTACAAATACACTGATATAATTTTTAGTTAAATATTCATTAACGATCATTTTTCATTAATATTCTTTAATTTTGGGAAATGTTATCAGTAGAATTTCATATACTACACTAATGTAATGTTCAAAGGTTTAGGTTGTTTTTTTCAAAAAGAAGTCTCCAATGCTCAAATAGACTGCATTTACTGTATTTGATCAAAAATACAGCAAAACAATACTGTCACGCCCCTGTCTGTGTTCAATGTCACTAGTTCTAAGTCTTTGGTTTCGTTTATGTGTGTCCTTTTATGGTCTTGTTCCTGTTCTTGTTTAGTTGATTAATTAACCCGTCCCACCTGTGCTCCTCACCTGTCTGTAGTTTCCTCTTGTGTATATAAGCTTTTGTGTTTTGTGGTGTGGATCATCAAGGTTAATTTAAGGTGTTTATACTGTATATCTTTGTCCTGTTTCATTTAAAGCTTCAGTTAATCACAGCGCTGAGTCTCTGCCTTATGCTTCCAGTGAACACACCCTGACAAATACTACAATTTAAAATAACTTTTCTGATTTTAATATATTTTAAAATGTAATTTATTCCTCTAATGGAACAGGTGAGTGTTCAGTATCCTTACTCCAGTCGTCATTGTCACATAATCCTTCAGAAATCCTTATAATATGCTGATCTGATGCTCAAGAAACATTTCATTATTGTCAGTGTTGTGCAATTTTATTAAAACAATTTTTTCAGATTTATTTAAAAATGTAAAGTTGAAAACAGCCTTTATTTCAAAATATATATCTTTTTTAAGATACTGTACATGTATTTACTGTAATTTTGATAAACTCTTTGCAGCCTTGCTAAATAAAAGTATCTCAACCTATACTTTTAAAGGGTAGCGTACAAATGCAGTCTTAGAATAAACATTGAAGCTTTTTTGACTTTGTACAGAAATCGCCAGGCAAGGACCAAAGCAGATACAGAATCTATTACCACGATGATCAGAGCGATATCATTGAAGAGGGCAGTGAATACGCCGGGCGGATTAACTTCACACACTCTTATGAAGCACTGAACGCACGTGGAAGTGCCCTTCTGATCATCAATAACGTGCAACTAAGTGACCAGAAGGAGTTCATCTGCAGCATACATGATGTGTCGGCAGGCAAGGGTGAAGGAAAGACTCGTCTCCAAATATTCAGTAAGTCAAATCAGACTTGTCTCACCTGTTTTAAAAGAGCCTGTTCAGGCTAGAGGATCATAATAATAAGCCTCTTGAGCTTCATCCTAACACCAAAGCTGTCTGTCCTTTAGACTCGCCATCTCTACCTGTGATTGAAGGTGTAACCCAAGGGATTTCTGTTACTGAAAAGAAGCCGTCAAAGGTAGGGCTCAAAAACCTAAATGTTTGTAAAGGCAACCTGGTCTCATAAAAATAACGTACCTCTGTGCACTTTTTGTGGAAAACTGTTTTTAAGTGCCTTACTGCACATTTTGCCGCAGTTTCAAAGAAAAATGTCAACTAAGTGGCACTAAAACACAGATTCAGTATGTGAACCCTGGCATGTTGATATAGGTATGTATTGTGGTGGTTTAGATTTAAAAAGATTGGAGACTGTTGCTTAAAGTTAATGCTGGAAACATGCCCTACACCAAATCCAAACCTAAACCTACCCCAAAAGCAAAACTGGTATAAAATCAATCATGCAACCGTGCCATTTCAACTTCCTTTTACACGGATTTGAACTGATTTGTCAAACTGTAGTTGCACAGGATTTGAAACGGAGCTCCTCGCCTCTCAAGTGCATCTCTGTACTCCATGAGCTACTGAACAAACCTATCGTCTATTAAAACCCATAGTTATGAAGCTGGATATGTGTGATGCTAACGTTCAAAAGCATCAGTTTTCAAATATCCCAACATATTAATATTGTTTTGAAGTCATAACATGATATTCTTCAAATTATTGTGCAAACATGATTCTTTATTAATCGAAATTCTGTAAATTTGTGCGAAAAGGAACAAAAGTTGATGAAAGTAGCAGTGATACGTACTTATTGGTATGTGTTTGTATAAAAAGTGCACCCAGGTACATTTATGCCACGAGACCAGGTAGTTTAATAGACTGCATAATAATGATGTTTTCACTCAGGTTGCACAATGCAAAGTGGACAACGGATATCCCAGACCCAACATCACATGGTACAAGAACAGATTCCCTCTCCAGCAATCAGATGGCGGTAAATACAGGACCATTAAGTAAACATTCTCCAAAACAAAATGTTGTTTTATGACTAACAAAACAAATAAACCAAAAAATCTGAATCCCCTTTAGAGGTAAGGATCTCGGAGTCTGAGACAAACAAAGCTAACGGCCTGTTTGCAGTCGAGAGTACTCTGCACATGAAGGTTCGCAGGACAGATGAACATGCCCTTTTCTACTGTGAGGTCAAATACTTTGTCCCCGGTGCAGTAAAAATGACAGAATCAAAGGAAATCAACATCACAGTTCACTGTGAGTTAACATCCTTCTAGCCTAGATTTACTTTTCAAACTTGTCCATGACTTTCTTCTATTTCTTCTGATTGATCGATTTATGGGCATTCGGTGCTCTGTGCTGCCATCTGTTGGATAGACGAAGCACAACAGTATCTTACAATCTCATTTCATCTTTCAGACCCTACGACAGAAGTAACAGCGTACGTAAATCCACCTGATAGGCTTATAAAAGAAGGCGACACTGTGGAGATTCGATGTGAGGGAAATGGAAACCCTCAGCCCATTATTTCTGTCATGCATAAAGGGGTAATATTATGAGCTGAACTATGCCTGCTTAAATACATGATACTTAGTTACATCGACTTATTCTGATTGATAACAGAACATTTTCTGATCGTAACATTTTTTGCTTTGAAAAAACATTTGTAAAAAGTGCTATGCAAATTACCTTCAATCGAATGCCAGCTGTTCTGAAATCTCTGAACCATGTGAAAAATATTTATCAGCTCATCTGCAGTTCTAATTATTCTCGTTTTCTTTTCAGGAAGAGTTGAGCTCTGATAATAAAATGCTTTTGAAAAATGTCACACGGTCAGACAGTGGGACATATGTGTGCCAGTCACTTGACTTTCAATTTGATTTCAACACTGAGGAACAATCACAGGATGTCAATATCACAGTTCACTGTAAGAGCACATTCCTCTGCAGTTTCTGTCACATGCCAGATGTTGGTAAGATGATGTCAGGTGTCTTCATGGTGACTAAAACCTTTTTTTTTCTTTCTTAGATCTGGATCAAGTTGTAATATTACCAGATGAGAAAGTTCTGAACCAGGGAGAAGACCTCACCTTAACCTGCAATGCCTTGTCTTCTTTACCCACACTGACAACATGGTATAAGGTACACTGATGATGCCACCATGCTCACCTGTAATAAAAATAAATAAATTATAGTTAACATAAGTTTAAAAAAAAAAAAAAAAAAAAAAAAAAAAAAAATTTGCCCTCCAAATGTTAATATTCAATAACTATTAACTAACTATTAAATAACTATTCATTCACATGTCAAATCTTGAGAGAAACTAACTTTAAATCATATTGTCTATAACACGTAAGAGCATATAGCACATTTTAATTAAATTCAGCAAGGACATTTACAATCATTCAATAAATAAATGAATATTTAAATATCTAATCAGTAATCAATATTATTAATAAATCATTATAAAGCTTGTTTATAATATAAAAACATTTTGGGTTATAGTTTTTATATATGAATGTCAACACAAAAAAAATAAATAAATAAATAAAATAAACATAAAAGTGACCACAATACCATTCATAAGGGTAGATTTCTTTTACATAATTTTCATAAGCACACATTTTCAGAGAGACATTTCTTTACCTTTTTAAAGTGTGGCATGATCCTTTTATTCTAATACAATGATTTGCTGCTCAAAGAACATTCATTATTATCGTATCGTATGTAATGTTGAAAACAGTTGTGCTGCTTAATATTTTTGTGGAATCCATGATTGATTTGTCCAGGTCTCAGATATTTAGGACATTCTAAACAACAGCATTTGACATTTATAATGTCTTTACTGTAAGTTTTGCTAAATTTATGGGTCTTTCCTGAATGAACATATTGCATTATTAAAAACTTTGCTGGCCCTAAACTTTTGGAAGGAAGTGTTAGATATCAAAACCCCAGATTTTAAGTAATAAGACCCAAATATAGACCAATACCTCATTTATGTGGTCTCAAAAGAGCTCAAGGCCTAACAACAAAACTAAAAGATATAAATGATTTCCAGCTTGATAAACGGTGCTCTTGAAATGCTTGAGAATGTAATTTGACCTGTTTAATGGTGTGTTTCAATGCAGGATGGCACACGGCTGGTGGAGAGGCATGTTTTGAAGCTACACAATGCCTCCTATGACACTGCTGGATCGTATTTATGTCAAGTTACAGTCCCTTCCCTGCCTGAGCTACAAAAACAAAAGCGTGTGAATATCAGTGTGCGAGGTCAGTCTTTGCCTACATTGTCAATACTTATAAACATGGAATAAATAAAAAAGGAATATTAGCTCAGTATATAAAGCACATCAATATTATAAAAAACGAAAAAGTGTGCTTTCATGACTAAACATCTGAACCTGCTTTAGGGAAGCCTAAGATTACAACAGAGATAACAGTGGGTCCACTGAATAAGGCTGACCGCTCTGTTAACCTGACGTGCTATGCAGTCGGATACCCAGTCCCCAACATTACCTGGACCATCTCTGACCAACAGGTATACTTTATCACTCTTATCCTGACCAATCTCATAGTCACAAACATCTTTTGAAAATTGAGGTTGAGACGCATCGTTTGATAAGAAGGTTGCTAAGGCGAGGTGATTCTTGGGTAAATCCTGATGTGCACATGTGAGTTAAAATAATTTAGATTAATGTAATGTACACTGACATTTCCATGACAATATATATATATATATAGACCGGGAAGCCTGTTTCTGTGCCGGAAGCGGAGCACCAAAAGACGGACACTGGTCTTCTCAGCATGATCTCTGTGAGAGCCACGTCTGAACTCGCAGCCAAGTGCAGCGCTACCAATGAGCTGGGGACCGAAGCTGTGTCTCGCAAGATTGAAGCATGTGAGTTTTTATTTTTCAGACTCTTTTTAAGATATGTTCAATACATTTAATTTTCTACATCTGCATATTCACAATTCTCTGATGTTGTTCAATGGATTTTAAATGATTTATCTCTAATGTGCATTTTTACAACTGAATTAATTCAGTTTGCAGTTCTGCAAACCCTGTCTTGTTTATTGCACTTCATGGTATTGATATAAAATAATGGAATATGTATTTTTTCTCTTTGCTTTTTTTTAATATCAATATGGTACATTTATCGGTAAGTTTAAAAAAAAATAAGTAAAAGTAATCCAAAATGAAATTTAAAAAATAGTCGGAATACAAAGTCATACTAAAATTAGTAACCTAGATTACATCACTAACTTTAATTTTCATTATGTAATCTGTAATTAATGTGCTAAGTATTAAAAAGTAAAGTAACTGACTGCAATTTGTAACCCTGCACTCATGGACTATCAATTTATTTTTTTGTTAATTTTTTTTTACACAGAATTTGTTAATCTAGTTTAAATAATTTGCTCAATATTTTGACCATCTTTTGTAAAAAATATTATTATTGTTGTTGTTAAAATAATATTACACTAACATTAATTATTTGTATTATTGTATTAATTATTGTAGTATTTTTTTGCATGTACAAGGCGAATCTGAATTTTTATTTACCATTAATCCAGTCTTTAGTGTCACATGATTATTCAGAAATCATTGTAATTGCTGAACTGGTGATCAAGAAAATATAATATTTTTTGGGGAAACATTATTTTCACCAAAGATATTCAGGATATAAATAAATAATATATATATATATATATATATAAGAAATCTTTTGTAACTTTTGCATAAATTTGTTTCCTGTTATTTATGCAATTCAATGCTTGTTTTCATTTTCAATTATTTTACCTTTTTGCTAATCACAAACTTTAGAATAGTAGTGCAAACATTAAGCTTATTAATTAACATTTGCATTGTTAGTTCATGTTAACTAATGCATTAATTAATGTTAACATGTGCAAACTAACTTATGAGGTGCTTGCCAGTTTTAACAGCAAAAGTTTATTATTATTTAATATTTAATATCTCATGTCATATTAATTTTGTAAAGAATATATTAGTACTAATACTAGTACTAGTACTAATACATTCTATACAAGTGTTAACTAATGTTGTATTTGCAAACGAGTACAATCTTAATCCATACCAATTTTTCTTGTATAGCTGCACGTGTGACAACAACTACAACCAAAGCGACAAGCACTAAAGGTATGTTTCTGAAGCTTTGACTCAAAATACTTTTGAGATACATTTTTACTTCCGTCATTGCAGTGAAAGCAGTGTCTGCTTCATAGAAACACAGTCATCTGAGAGGGCTGACGTGGCCTTGTATATTTATCCTGGAGGTGCAGTCAAAATCAGCGTGTGTTTAAACATAAAGCGGTTTTGGTTGATGGTGAAAATACTCTCATGTTGTCTCTGAGCTCTGATTAGGACAAAGGCAGGCTTCTTATCAGGCCTGGCTGACTGCCTGTGACCTCATGGGACCAGAGCACTTGCATCAGGGCAAATGAGGCATTGCAGCCACATCAGCTGACCTTTCCGTTTCTAATGCCGGTCCTCAGAGCCCATATCTCTGATACTGTTTATGGCTGTAGTCAGGAAAAGAAGAGCAGGTTTAGTTGTTCTAACCAGACACAACACAAGTTAATAGCAAGTAATGTGTCTGTCAAAATATAGCAGCAGCACTTCATTTGAACATCAACTAGTTTACCCCCGGTTTCACAGACAAGGCTTAAGCCTAGTCCCAGACTAAAATGGGTCTGTGCTGTTTTAACTGAAAGAAACTTGGACTAAAATGTTTAAAAAATGGACTAAACGTATTTAGTAAGGGATAATGTAGCGGCAGCCGCTAGTTATCGCAGAAATAAGCCCCGACAGTGTGATTTAGGTCTTGTACCACGCTGAACGGGCTTATTTCGCGATAACTACAGGCTGCCTCTGCATTATCCCGCTTATTATACGACTACTTGCCACATAAGGAAAATGAATTTGAAACATTTTATTGGCATATTTGTTTAAACTAACATTTTTATCCTTCCGCGAAACGATATAGTACCACGTGACTAACATTCACGAACGATAGTAAGACAATTTATAACAACGGATGTATTTTAGTTATTTACAAGTATTAAATTGCACCTTATGTTGTCCAGTGTTTGTCACAAGATGGCGCCAAACGGTAATCTTTGTGGCGCGGAGGTATTTGAAACATATAAGTAGTACCGGCTATGCGTTATTACTTTGGAGCGGCTATTATTTGAAAAGAACGAACCTGCAAATGTCTCAACTGACCAATCAGAATCAAGCATTCCGGAGAGCGCATAATAAATAACAATAATATATTATTTGCTATTATATTATTATTAGTTTTAGTATTAGTACTATATTATTATTCATATTTTCTACTATACTTTTATACTCCAGATTATGGAATAATTGGGTTGTAATTGTACTAAAGCCTCAAGAAAATAAAAGTGATTTATTTGGAAACACATTTTTATTTACAATGATTTTCTGAATGATATATTGATATTTTAGTAAAAACTATTAATAAAAAAAGAAAAAAACAAATGAGTGAAAACTACATAAATAATATTAATTTATCTTCTATCTATCTATTGCTTAATTTGAATGAAAATAATGCCAGATTTGATATACTACTTTGTAATTGTTTGTTCTTTAAACCCCCTACACTCTTATAAGAAGTGCAGACAAGATGCTAAAATGTCCAAAGCGATTTCTGAATATAACTTATGTTTGGTAACACAAACCCTTGTCGTCACAGGACCAGGAGTAAACGGTCCACCACAACAACCACGTACAGGTTTGTTTCGTGATGCTGAAGAGCAGCCTGACCACTCATGCTCCACCATCACATGATCACTGTTACTCAGACTGTGCACAAACCATTTCTCTCACTAATCTGCACTGGCCGCCAAAGTTTGACCATCTTTCTGGAATACTTGGCTTTCTGTACAATCGCCCCTATGATCTAGTCACTCATCAATGCTTTTCTCATTCGCTCAGCACTCCCAGAACGCACTTAACTCACAGCACCTTTGGAAATGAAGCGTTATGGCGAAGGCTTTGTATATTTCAGTCAAACATAGAGGTACTGTATTTCAGCTTGTCCTCTGTCTGTGTGCTTTTCTTCTCTTACCGCAGGAGGTGGAAGTGGAGTCATTATAGCCGTCATCATCATCTGCCTCCTCCTCATAGCCATACTGGGCAGCGTGCTCTACTTCCTCTACAAGAAAGGGAAGCTGCCCTGTGGACGCTCGGGAAAGCAGGATTTGTATGTTTTTCTTTTTGCAAAAACACATCATTTGAATATAATAAGTTAATTAACATTAGCTTAATTAGCTTTAAGCAGCCGTACTTTTATAGTAAATTGCTTCTGTACCATATTAATATATAGAAAATGATTGAAAAAGCAGTTTATAAGAAATATGTAATTTGTAGATTTATTTGATCATTCAAAACTATTGAAAATGTTTGTTTTTTTTAGAAATGTGTTTTGGGCATTTGTATTTTTTTCAGTGATTAGTTGAAGTTAAAATACATGAAAGATAAATAGCTAATCAATGTAAACACATGTTTTGTCAGTTTTATTAGTTTTTAAATAAATAGATAAAACTGACACATAAAATGACAAACTAAAAACGAAGCTAAACAGAAATGTTGTCAGTTTTTAACTCTTCATTTTTAACTGGTGTATTCTATTCTATTTACTTATAATATATATCTTTTTATGTATGTTTTATTATATGTCTCTCTCTCTCTCTGTTAATATATATTACTAAATGTAAATATAAAAGTATATAAATAATACAAAAATAACACTTTACCTTGAAATTAAAGCAAAATATTCTCATGTTTATCATCGTAATGCCCTAGTATCAACACTAAATGTCTGGATAGATGTACATGAATAAGTATTTTCCAATACACCATCATTCAAAGCATTAATATCTGTAATTTTTATTCTCCAGCATGAAGGAAAAGGCCAGTGATGATGTTATTGTGAGGGAGATGAAAAGCGGTAAATCTGAAGAGACAGTGCTTCTACAAGGAGTCAACGGAGACAAAAAGTCCCCCACCGAATAGGTCATTACTTCAGAACAATGATGGCCATTATTAGCTCTTTTATAGTCCACTGAACTCAAATCCAATCTTAAACAAGACCCAAGACTTGTAAGGCTGACACTTACCTTACCTGCTACGGAGACCTGACGATATTTTCTTTCAATTAAAGTCAAAGACTGAAAAATACATGCATATGTGGAGAGACGCTAGCGGCCTCTGTCCTACAGCGCTCCGTCTCAGGGCGAATCCCAATCTGAGTGCTCCGAGTCCTCCCCTCTACCTGAATTCCCACTTAATACTGCTTTCTTCTGCCCATGTGCTATATTTGAAATGCTATAATCTGATTCAATATACAGTAAGAAGATTCAAAAAGCGCCAAGTTCATTATGGACGACTCCACTTCAGTATTTACGAATTGTATATAAATATGAAATACTGTATATATTTAGCTATTTAAAAATGCCTGGGAGATTTGAAAGGTTGCGCTCGAGTATTTTTTGATAATGCAAGCCTCTTTGTTGAGGGGCATTTGAAGAGTGCCGAAGGGTCTTTATGTGTTGCGCTGTCCATGTGTCTGATCTGAACCTGCTCTCACCTCTGCCGCACCATAGTCCATGCACTGAAGCGTCTTTACCACTGTAAACACTCATCTGTCCTCTGGATCAGCACCGAAACTGCCCAATGATAAAGCGTGAGGGCAGTTTCTCTACAAATAAATTGTCAGGGAAAGTCTCTGACATGGCTGACCTTTTTTCCATATATGTAAGCAAAACGTTGGGTTCATGTCATGGCTCTGATTTTATTTTTATAATATTATTAGCTTTATCAAATTAAGCGAGTGAGTGACATCAATGTCAGTTTGAGCTAAAAATGTCCCTTTAGCCTGAGAAAAATGGAAGTG
>JAUYWG010000050.1:9480282-9496793 GCA_034779775.1 Enteromius afrohamiltoni | reverse complement strand
GTTGAGCTAGGTATTCTTTTTTTAAATGCAAACCTGCTGTCCTCATCTTGCACTGAATGTAAAGAATAAAGAAAAACATGACCAACCCTCCCATTTTCAAACCTTACAGGAAGTATTAAAATGCATGTGACTGCATTCATTTATTAACAGCATATATTTTATTAGATTTTTTTCAAACCATATTTTGAAGGTTTATAAGTTGTACCAATCTATGCAGTATGTACCCTGTAGCACACAAAGCAGACCCACAAGTGGGATACAACGGCCATTATTACACTGAAGTTCACCTGTTTAATTTCCTCTGTTTTTTCACATGGTTTTTGTGTCAGTGGTATTTTTGTTAATGCTTGTTTTTGAATTGTCCTGGTATTTCTATTAAAAAGGGCTGGCTTACTCAAGCCTTAATTTTGTCACTGTTTGGCTTATTTATGTTCACCAGAAACAGCTCATCCACATAACAGTTTGAATTTTTCTTAAGGTTTAAAGAAAGGATAAAATCAAAAACAGATACTGCTTTTTAAGTTAGAGTTTGGGTAGGCTTCTAATAAATGAAAAATTACAGCATTTCACACAGAATTTAATTATTTATTTCGGGTAAGACCAAAAAACGTTAAACGCCGCGCGAACCGGATGGTGCTACCGATTTTTTTTTTTAGCTGTCCCTTACAGTAAGGCTCAGTTCTGCCATGTCGAAGTAAGTATTTCTATAAAAAGGACAGGATTTCCAGATTCCAGATTTGTGAAATATGTTCTGGTCGAGTTTCAGGACTTTCCGTTCTGTCCACTAGCTAACTAATAACGTTACTTGTTTTCAGCTGCTTCCCACCAAAAATGTACATTTGAAACGTTTAATATTTTTTTTCTTCCAACTAAAATGTTCAAAGTATATAAATAAGTCTCAAACACACACACACACACACACACACGTTTACTTAGCTATCTAAAAGAGGACATTGCATAGGTGTAATGGTTTTAAAATGTACACCTACCCCTTATAGGAAACCGTGTCCATTTCTAGATTAAAAAAAAACCCTAACAACTTTGTTTAGTTTATTTTTAAACACGATTTACAAATGGGGGCGTCCCCAAAGGGAGATTTTGTCAGGTTTACCCACTGATCTGCATAGAGATTATAAATATAGATCAGTGGGTTTACCTCACTTTTGGGTACAAAATTGTTTTGTTTTTTTTTACGCACACATACACGCACACAGACAAAAACACACACTTTAAGCTTTAAGACAAACACTGTGGCCATGACGTTTGTTCTATTGTTTTAATTAACAGTATAGCGCTGTGCATTCTTCCAAAGTGATATGAGAACTAGCACAAAAGAAAGAAACCCTGAAATACTCAGGCAAGTTATGGCAGAATGAGGAGCGAGCTCCCTCTTGTGGTCTGATTCGAGACATTCCAGTAAACGGACATATTCACTACGATGTCACTGACCAAGCCAAAGAAGCGTTGAGCGACAATGGAAACGTTTTCCAAAAAAATCATGAGGGATATCATTCACTCTTTACACTAAACAAGGCCTTTTTTCCGGGTAGCAGAACAAAACTTACGGACATATCTAAACATATGGCACTGCTCAGTAATATTCACATCAGTAAACAAAAATAAAATTCTGACATGTACAGGAATGCAAAAATGAAACAAAACATTGCCATTTCCACGTATTCTATGTATAAGTAACTTTACACGCTTGATTTTAAAGTGACAGTATCACAGCACAAATTGGTACTCTGTGCCAAATATAGTACACACAACCTCACACACATCCATCACACATCATCAAGAAATAGTAGTACAGTAAAATGAAATGATAAAAAAGTATCACCTTCTCATCTCTAAACTTCATATGGTGCAGTAAAAATAAAAAATCCGTAATAAACCATCATATGCTTCTTCAAGGCAACAGAATCTACAAACCAAGAGACAACAGCCTACAACTTCAACTAACCAGCCCGCCTTATCGTAAGCTCTCAAGGTTGCATGTGTACCTACAAGATTGAGACGACGTGGAAGTACCTGCAATTCCAGTGCAACATTTTCAAGAACACTAGGGGCTAGAAGCACTACTAAAACTGGGCCAGTGTTGATGTCGGTGACATCAATCAGGAGTCCTCCAGTCCCACACGAGAGACTCAAACTCACTTTAATGTATTAATAGTGCATTCAAATGTGCTGGTGCAATAACAAACAATAACTGGAAATTTTAAAGGCACAGTTCTCCCCAAAATAAAAAATGGCATTATTAAATTAAGACTCGTGTCATGCCAAAGCTTTATGACTGTGTACAATGGAAGTCAACAGGGACCAATTTGATTTTGACATTCACAACAGATTTGGAATGACCTGAGGGTGAGTAAATAACGACAGAATTCATTTCTTTGTGAACTGTCCCTTTAAGGAACACAGAATAAGGAATCTGATGCTGATGTCGTTGAGAAAGTAGTCTAGAAATGTGTTCACCCTGAAAACGAGACGGTCTTGCACTGGTACGGAGTCACTCATGTAGATTCTGTTGAAATGTACGGTATTCCTGAGTACAAAGGGGAGAGCGGGAAGAACCTTCTCCCTAACAGCAGGCGGACTATAGACACTGCGATCATGGCTTGAACAGGGCTGCCACTAAAGGAGCGATCCAATCAGGGCGGGCTGAACACCAAAACCTTGTAGTACAAGGAAAGAACTGAAAAATAAGGCCTTCTGCGATGAGCCTTGTGACGCATTTCACCATTTCGCTAAATGAAAAACGCATGTATTTCAAGCAAAATGCAACGTACCTGGATGAAAACAAGACGCCCCCCCCGCCCCGCCACACACACACACATACACACACACAGACTGAATAAATCAGCTGGGCTCACACCTGCGCAAGTTGCTTCTGATTTCAAGTATGCTACATTACCAAATTACACACAACCGATACTGTCACTTTAAAATAGGTTAAACACAGTATTCACAAATGTACATTTAAGGCTTAATTGTTTAGCACTAACAATAATAGCAGCAGTAAAGCACTTCTGTATTAATAACAATAAATCAAAAAAAAAAAAAATTACATTAATAATAATATATTAAGGTGATCAAATGAAATGGTTTCTAAGATGAACAGCTTCATACAAGAGTCCGAACCTCCCCAAGAGTGATTTCAGTCCCCAACGAATACAGAAACTTGGCCATGCCTTGGACCTTTTAAGCAAATACTTCTCTCTTTTTTTTTTTTTTTACTAAGTAGATTCACTTGCCCTTTATCTGTTAAAGAACACTATCTTTAGTAAACACGCTACTTCACAAAAGTCGAAGACCACCATATTAATGACACATTCAGATTAGAGCAAAACAAATGACATGTCCGCTGACATCAGACGCGTGTACCCTTCATCAGCACGTTCCTACTGGGAATCTGAAGGACTGGCTGTCCTTAAAACATTTGGGAAGTCAATTCATGGTACAGTACAGTTACAGTAATGCTACACAGATGTAACAAGGCTGACGGAGAGCCCATTTCCGATGCCAGCCACCACCACGCGCCTTAAAAAAATAAAAAAAATCCCATAGTACCCTGGAGGTCAAGGTCAAGCGGAGAACGGGTTGCTTTGGGCTGAGCGGTATTTTTGAAACAGGCGACTGCACTGGGGGGACCGACATGTACGGCATGCTACAAGACAGACGAAAAATGAAAAATCACACACTAGAAAACAAAACGTACCAAAGCAACACAAGTAAAGGCCATTGTTCACGCCAGAAAATGCTCGGCTGCAGTCTGCTGTTTAACTCCCTTTAGCTATTCGAACTCCGAGGCCTAATACTTCACACACTCTGATCTCTGCAGCTGAACCTCTCCAACATACATGTGTATATATTAACTATACTCAATATTCTGATTTATATATTAAATCATATATAAACACATACATGTTCTTGTCTTTTTTGTTTTTTGTCCTTAGGGGACATGCGTTGCTTTCGGGCTGAAGAAGCGGCCGCAACGAACCCCTCGCTCTTCTGCACGCACGGGGGAGGACAGAGAATCCGAGAAGTGTTATGGAGAAAGAGTCTCTCGCCATCACTAGGGCTAGAATGCAAGGTTTGCACTCTTTTCTTCCGGAGTCTAGACGAATGCATGACGAGCGTGGCTGGGTCGCGACAGGATGCTCGGAGAAGTTTTGCTATGTTAAGATATGTGCAGTAGAAGGGATGGACACAAACTCCCTCAGGATGTTCTTGGCCATCTCGATATTGTTCTGTGCAATCATAAGGGCTTTTTGGATGTCCTGATGGGAGTAGCCCTGGCTCAAGAGGTGCTCGATCTCGCTGCTGATCTGTTGGCTGGGCCCAGGGCTCGCTCCAGGGGGAACTGGGCTGGGCCTGCGATCTGAGTTGATGCGACGGGGAAGAGGCTTGGGAGGTCGCTCGGGGGCTTCACTGGGGTCCATGGCTGCTGAAGACACAATGTAGAGTAAAAACGTCAGTATATAGACACTGAAGTATGAGATGATGGCTATACTGCAGTTGCTGTTCCAAAATACGGAAGCCATGATGCTCTCACGGGGTTGAAATACGAGCTAAAATAAATATAGGTGGAAAAAGGAAATGGCAGTGCTATATTTGCTCTGTAAATATATTATAAAAATATTGACTACAATAGATATCAGAAGGCTGGACTGTGTATCCTCATCTAAAAAAATCTTTTGATGTTAAGAGAGTGCTGGAAGCTGTTGATTTATAAAGTAAAATATAAATATTACATAACTAAAACATATATACAATTAAATACATAGCAACTGTCTGCTTAATATACAGTGTAACACTTTATTTACCAAAAAGTGCTGTTAGTCCTGTTACACATTTGTACTTTCATTACCAAAAAAAGTGTTGTTACCAATGTCCTGTTACACATTTGTACTTATTACAGCTGTAGACACTATGTACCGGTGTGTACTTACACTGTGGTTACATACTACATACACATCTACTTACTATGGAAGTGCACAGGTATTAGGGACACTTATGCTACGTTTACACTAATCAGGATAAATTTGAAAATGGCGTTTTCATCTAAAAACGCTCCACGTCTACACTATCATTTCAGACTTGACCATCCACACTGAAACAACTGAAAACGCTAACGTTCCTGTACTGCGTATGCGTGAAACGTAAGACGATTCGATCTGCGTCATTGCCATCTGCCGTTTATTTACTTGCATTACGTCTTCTTTTAAGAAAAGCTATCTGGAGCATTTACAAACTGATATTAATCCTTAATAGGGCTGTCATAATTGAGAGCAAACAAAACAACTGCTGTACAATGCCGGCCGTCATCAGTTGAACTGGTCACATGACTGCATCATAGGACTAAAACGCGTCATCGTTTTCGAAAGCCTCCGTTTTCACAGTCCGCACTGCAACGCAAAAACGGCATTACCAGAAATCTCCACTCGCCGAAGTTGTTAGAAATAATCGTTTTCTGTGCTAAAAACTGGGTTTTCGTGTAAATGAGAGGCCAAACCGCTGGGAAATATCTGCATTTTCCTTTGTGTAAACGGGGCCTTAACATAAAGTGGGACCCAATATGCTAATACATATTATATCCTTATTATTTACATAAAGAGTATTTGAATAATATAAATATAACAATTAGTGAATTATAATAATTATAAATAATAATTTGTTCTGTCATTTTTTTTTTAAGGCACAGGAAGTGTCCTCATAAACCATGTTAACGTTGTAGTACCCATGTCATTATACGCATTTGTGTCCTCGTAAACCACAAATGCTTGTACACATACACACAAATAATGCTAAAATAACACTTGTTATGGCTTACTTGCTGTCGCTCCAAGCTCACTGTCAATTGAAAGGCGGCTGAAGGCTGAGGATGTAGGGTTAATATCTGAAAGTGTGCGTCGGGCGAGGTTGGTGGGTATATGGGGCTTGGGATAGTCATAGCTATTCTCTTCTTCCTCCTCACCACATGCACCAACAGGATCCCTCGGGCCATTAGAGCAGGTCAAAGGAGGCAGTTCAGAGTAATCTAAACAATCAAGAAATACCACACTACACATTGCAGAATACACTAGCAGAATGCCTGTATAAAGATGAGGAGCTTTAAACATCACAGTACCTGAGTCTCTGGCCTGATGTGGTGCAGAGGCAGTAAGGGCCTGGGCTTGAATGTTGTACATGGCTTCGTACATCTGTGGGCTTTCTGATTCCATTTCACTGAGCATACTCCTGCAGATGTAAACATGAGTGTCAGTACGCTGAAAGAGATCTGATATCTAGGTCTAGTCTATTCAGAGTGGCTGCTAAAACAAGTTTACCTGGGACTGAGAGAAAGTGGAGGAGGTGGTCTAGGCACAGCTTCACCTGCAGCAGAGGGCAGCACCGGCCGAGAAGATGGAGTCATGTACTCCGACTCTTCATCGTTCTCACAGTTGTCCTCTCCGGCCTGAGCCTTGACTGCTGGGAGTGGCCTGTCAGCACAGGAGAAAGAGTCAACACACATGTGACTGCTCGCTTTACTAACAGGTTCAGAGTCTGTGGAGGAAGTGAGGGGGTGTTTTTATGATCAAAATCATTTTTTTATTTATAGAGCAATTGTAAAATGACTATTCTAATACTAACATCCTAATTTTTTTTATTTTCAGATTTTGAAGCATAGTTTAAAGTTTGCCAGTTTCAGAATTAAGCTTGGCACTTTATTCTTTTACACACAAACAGATCATGTGTTTCAGCTTCTCAGAACAGCTTGTTTCACACATGTAAATGAAAACAGCGCATAAGTGTTTAACTATTGCATTAAGTGCAATTTCCTTTCGATATGCAGCACTTGTCTTTTGTGTGTGATGTCGGCTCAATGGCACCCACCGTATTGCCAAGGAATAGATGGCATTAGCCGAGGCAGATGGCTTTACTTTCGGGCTGTCGTAATCTGACCCAGGATTGGATGATCCGAAACTCTGCACATGAAGCAAATGAAAGTTAGGTAAAAGTTCAGATTAGGCTTCTGTCAATGTGTAAATACGGCATGTGCGTCCTCACCAGCTGGTGGTCGAGGCTGGGAGGGCCGTTGTTCCGCGGGCCTTCTGCTCTGGCGTCAAGCGTGGAGGGCAGTTGGAGAGGCAGAGAGTGTCGGTTTGAGAGTTCACGAGACCCACGGGAGTCTCCGCTTGCTGGTGGCTGTGATGGAGCTTTGGGTACGGGCCGAGAGTTCCAGTCTGGCATGTTGCGGTTTGGTGGAGCAGGAGGCAGTTTGTCCCGAGGAGGTTCTCCAGGCGTACTGGGGAGAGGGCGTCTCGGGAGCCGGTTGTCTGATCCGGTTGGGTGTGGTCGGTCTGGGGGAGGAGGTGGCGGCAGGTCCCTAAGGGCTGGGGGCAGCGGTAATGGCTTGTCCTTGTGATGGGATGGGGCCTGGGGATGGGAGGAATAAAGCAGATATTACATCAACAAGTACTCGTCCAATGCAAATTTTTAAAGTGTTTAAAAAGAATGCTTAACACATTCCAAATTATGGCACTTGAAGCTTGGCGAAACATTCCTTGCTAGTGCATTTACCTTGGATGTGGCGCCTGGACTAGAGGCCCCGGGAGGGTTGGTGGGTCTGAGAGGAAGCAGATCCAGCCGAGGAGGTACTGGTGGAACGACGGACTGAGGGGCAGCTGACAGCGGTGAGGGCGGCCTCTCCACCTGAAACAAGCAAAACTATTCAGTATACAGCTATACTGATGCTAAACGCCGACATTTCTGAGCCTTTACTACAATCTGAAGCTGAGTAATACAAGAATCTACAGGAGAAGTTATTTGATTGGGATTTGTATGGGATCCCTATATTACATTTCAAAACAGAAGCCTCAAAAACAGTACCAAAATAATATTCACTGAGACAGGTGACGGCTTAATCGATACTGTTCATTGAAAAACGGGTTTTTGCAGGTTTAGCAAAGCCTAATTTCCATAAATTCATAATGAAATCAAGTTGTTCTTACTTTAGCACCAACCAACTTGCTAATCATGAAAGGAGAGTCCTCCAAGCGATCATCATCGTCATCATCGTAGCTGGGCGAAGGGGCTCCCTCGGCCCCAAACATCCCCCGGCAGCCTCCGTAGGAGCCTCCACTATTGGGGTCTTTGGGATCGAAGGGGTCAACAACGATGGGTTCAGTACCCTTAATTTCACAGCGACAGAACGGGCAGCCCTGGCCTTCTGACTCCTGAGTGAGAAAATTGACCAAAAATGAGGAAACCACACGTGCTTATCCACATTACTGGATAGCTGAAGGTTCTTCTGGTTTACCTGCCAGGCTGTGAGACAGGAAGTGCACATGAGGTGGCCGCAGGGCTCGATCTTTACATCCTTGTCATTCTCAGCACAGATCTTACACAGCTGGAAAGTTGAGCCCATCTCACAATAGAGCTCGTATTGCTCCTGTAAGCAAAGAAAAAAAGGGGGTTACACAGACTATCCAAAACACTGGATGAATTTAGCTGTCTGAGATAATAAAAAACAAAAACAGACCTGTGTGACTTTGATATGGTCTTGAGGCGAGGGCTCACACAGCCCCGTGAGGTCAGGGTTCTGTGTGCGGCCATCAGGGAAAAGATAGCTAAATGGGAATAAAGTCAGTCTGTAAAGTTAATCTGAAGTGTGACATCTGATGCTTCATTACACGTCAAAATATTTAAAATGTGTGGTTTAGACTGAAATGCTGCGTTGACTTACAATCCTTCCCTAAAGCCGTCAATGAGGGCCTGGAAGAGGGGTTTGTTGTGAGGAATGGTCTGCAAGATATTTCCATCAGCTGTGACGTAACCAATAGCCCACTGGCCTAGCCGTGTACAGCTCAGCCTAAAAATATAGCTGTAACCAAGAGAAAACGTGACTGTTACAACAAATACTTACGACATGAGATAAAAAGAAAACAAAACAGTACAATCTAACAGTGTCAGATCAAGTCATCATTGAGAAACGTGTCTCGTTGCGTTAAGGGTGGTCATATGATTGCTTTCTTTGAATTGAGAGCACTTGTGACATCATGGTACTTTTACAATACATCTATTGATGGGAGGTACCATGCTGTCCTTCGGGCCACTTAGAGTGGGGATTCAAGCAACTAATGGTGCATTGTCCCATGTCAGTCCTGTCACTGTTTATTTAAAAGTCAAGGATAATGCTGCTGTGACAAGGCTGATGCCATGAACACATCTGAATATAATAACTTGGGTGAATGGCTGAAGCCCAAGACACTTGATTACTGGAACTAAATAGATAGCTGAAAGAAAAATCATAATAGAAGATTGTAACCACACTATTGTCATTATATAAATGACAAGGTGATTTTTTTTTTTCCGGAGAACTGTCCTTTAAACAGTGATGTGTGCTGTGTTTGTATTACCTGCCGGGCTTGTGGATGAATTTTTGCAGACGAGCTTTGACTTCATCATATGTGAGAAAGGCCATGTAGCCCGGATGAGTCACTGCCAGGCTGTTCCAGTTTCTTAGCAGTGATGACCATGGCTATATATATATATATATATAAAAAAAAAAGACACATTTCATAGTTATTTCCCCAAACACCATTCACACTGTGAATGAAGTTGCATGTATATACAGATTACATCTGACAGCAGAGACACCCATGATGACCTCTAATATCCATTTAAGAGATGAAGAGAGTCACAGAGACAGAGTGTGTTGTGGATGGAGTGGTGGGTCACTTTGTACAGATCTCTGTATATAAACATCACTAACGTCAGTTCAATTAGTAAAACAGGCATTTCGTTAAATGGCAAGATTCCAATGTGAAGCCACACCTAGTCACATATACTGACAAATTTAAAACACACGGCAATCTTATTTTCCCTTTCTTATTTCCCTAAAGCTCATCCAAAACCACAGTACTGCTGTTCACAGACACAGTTTATCAATAGAAACAAATGGCCAGTATATATTACACATGAACAAAGTCTTTTAAAAGCACTCTGAGAAAAACTGTCATCTGCTTAATTGATGCAGCCTATAGATTATAATCAAATGAGCACATGACTTTTAGGGTGACAGTATTATTTATGTACTAGTTTTAAATGACTTTGTCCATGTGTTCATGACATCTTCCTCAGGCAAAACTAGCACTTCCTCTCACTGACAAACACTTCTGAGAATTTGTCTTGTTCCTTTTTTTTTTTTTTTTTTATTTATAAAAACACTGATCAACAGCTTGCCCTTACGCAATTTTTTTTGCCTTAAGACGTCAGAGAAAAAAACTTCCCAGCCTATAAAATCGCCTAGTGTTCTTTTTCTTTCTTCCAAAGCCATTTTATCAGCTGGACTAAGAATCACAGAGTTCAAATTAAAAGCTATAAACAGACCGACTACAACGAAAGTGTGTGATTTAGTATGCATTCAGTCGACATACACCACAGTTCTGATGATTGCGATTAATCTGATATCATTTTATTGATATATTTGAAATTTAAATCAGTTTTGACTTTTTCATCAAAGTCAGCTTGTGATATATATATATATATATATATATATATATATATATATATACACACACACACCCACCTTCACATTTCTTTTTTTTTTTTTTTTTAGAAATCTCATAAAGGCTGCATTTATTTGATTAATAGTATGTTGCAAACTATTAAAATAACACGTTTACAGCTTCATATATTCTAATTTCCTTCCTGCGAAGGCAAAGCTGAATTTCCAGCAGTAATTACTCCAGTCCAGTCTCATATGATCCAATATGCTAATTTCCTGTTCCTTTCAAAAAACTCTGCTGGTTAATGTTTTTGTGTAAACCATGCTACATTTTTCTTCAGCACTGTGTGATAAATAGAAAGTCAGAAAGAACAGTCACTTTCATTTTGATGCATCATTGCTAAATAAAAGTATTAATTAGTCTAAGCAAAGTCCACAATCCACCTTTTTAGTTTGCGGACATGACAGTAGTGGCTCCGGCACAGTTGGTGTGAAAAAGTAGTTTCCATCACTTCAGAGCGGGCTGCATTCACACATTTTCAAAATGCATTGTGCATCAGCTAAAACACCTCCTGACACTTGCGTCAAACAGCTACAGAACAAATATGGGTCAACCAATCTCTCAGATTACATATTATCATTATTAGAAATCTTCGGTATTTACTACCCTATTCCAGGACGGCTAATAATGCTTGTGTATGCTGAGCAAACATATAAAACAAAACCGGTTTTCATACCGAGCCACCAGTCTCGCAAAAGCCCACTCACAGTCAAAAGTCTGTTGAATCGAAGGAATAAAAAAAGGCCTGTCATTAGTTCTTCAGCGGGACTGGTTCATTTAGATGCTGATGAGAAGCGTGACCTTGCTACGTGGAGCTTCGTCAAAAAGCTTTGCGGGCTCTCTGTAAACAGACGGTCTATTTCTGGCTGCATGAATGAAGCTGAGGTGCGGTGCAGAACAGTCGCTCTCTACTGCAACTAAAATGAGTGCAAGGCCAGCCGTGCCACGGCCGTTTTAAGTGCTCTAACAGACCAACATACCGTCTTGAATTATGACATGCTGTCAGTGTTAGCTCGATTATTAGCTGTATCAAAAAATGATCTTGACCCCCTTTTTCCCCCCCAAATTAGCTCAGATGTGAAGTAAGGAAGGCTAATTAAAGGATAGATGTGATTATGGCCTATTGAGAAGAGAGGGGAAAGAGAAAGCTCTGGGCCGCTGTGATGTCTGTGCTAGGGCACTCTGAATAATGAGCTCATTACATAGACAGCACTGCACAGCCAAGCATCCGTCAGATGGTGCATTCAACAGCTGCTATATTATAGATTCATATTCTAATCTGTTCCATGGAAAAATCAACATGACTAGATTTTTACATTTTCTGAAAACAACGCCTAAACTCGGGATGCGAGGGTGTTGTGGATGGTTGCCAGGGCATTGCTATGCAGATGTTAAGGTACACTACAATTCAAAAAGATTAGGGTTACTTGGATTATTTTTTTTTTCTTTTTTTAAAATTTCATTTGGCAAGAAAGCATTCAATTAATCAGAGTGACTTCTAAAATATATTTGACAAGATTACCGTTTTTAATGCATTTTTGAACAAAAAGTGCAGTCTTGATGAGCATTAGAGACTTTAAAAACCAAAAGAAGGTGACAGCTAAGTATAACAGCTTGAAATAATAGCATGATTGAACTATGACTCATGTTTGTAGCACAGAAGGCTTGCATAAATCCTTTTCCCTACTGGGTTTAATTTACACACTTTCGATTTGGAATCGGATTTCGATTCTGGTGTCGACTTTGGTTATCATCTGTTGACTAGCTAAATACTTGGGGTTAGGGATTTGAACCAACCTCAAGTATGAGCAATAGTAATCGTAATCTTGCCCTAGCAAATGCCACTAATTATGTGGTTCCAGAATAAAAAGTGTGGGTACGCACAAATCAAGTAGAAGAACAGAAAAACCTCAGACATCTCTGTTCTGCATTGTTGCTCTCGAAAGTGTATATAATTAGAGCAAAAAAAAAAACCCAGAGAGGTTAGCAGCAGTTGCCATTAAAATAGGTCAAACAGCTTTCTTCTAAAGCTGAGGCACTTTTAAATAATCTCTCGCCCCCTACTCTCAGGAAATCGTGTGCTCGGAGGAGAGCAGACAAGCCTTTTCGAGCTACAAAAGGCGATAAGAGGCCTCCATTCAGGCTGGCTTTCAGCCATGAGAACTGAAGCATCAGCACCGACTCAAACAGCGCCTTTATACCCACAGCACACAGCCACACAACAATAGTCATTGTCAGACCTTCCTCTACACAGAGCTCAGGCACAATAGAGCTAGTCTGTGCTTGGAGGAAGTGATGGAGTGATTAAATGACGCACCTGGAAAAGCCTGGTGAAGATGTCGAACTCAAAGACGGAGATGTAGTCGTTGCAGGTGAGGTCGATGGTCGATTTGAGGGCCATGGCCTCCAGGCCCGAGCTGATGGGGTGAAACTCATGCAGGGCCTGCCGGAACACCTTCCAAGGCACGATGGTCCTGAAATTCAGAGAAATTCCGATTATAAGAATCAGACTGCTTGCTGTTCCTTAAGCTTGTCAAAGTCCAACTTCTTTTGTTTTTCCATGAAAATGTGGCGTGTTAATCTGTTACGAGAACAAAGAACACATTAAGCGTCTCACTTGTCCCCGAACGATTTTCTCCAGAACTCTGCGGCATCCGCTTTGGTGATTCTGAAGTTATCCCCTTGAAACAGGCCGTTAGGAAAGATGGCTTTGAGCTCGGCGAGCATGTGACTGAATATCAGTGACAATTTCGTCAGGTTCCGTCTGAAAGAGGAAAAAGAAGAGTGGTTTGAAAAATGCATAAAAAGACCAAGAAGTTGAATAGAACACAATAAATCAAATATGGTCTGTATTAAAAATGCTTCAAAGTTTGAAAAAGCTTCCAAAAGATTTTTCCACCAATTCATTAACAACAAAACAAAACAATAACCTTATGGCTTGAATACCAACTACTACACAGAGATAACTTTCACTGTATCATTTGATAACAGTATTTCTTAAATATTTCTGTTCTATTTCTGTCTTTTATGCAGTGCAAATGAATAAATATTCTTAAATTAAGATATTGAGCAAAATGACAAAAGAGAAGGTTGTAATTAAAAGGTATTTTGCCACATTTAATGCAACGACTATGTGAATGTAAGACTTTCTTCTCCAATTAAATTTTACAATTCTACATTTCATGGAAGGTTGAACTAAGTATTAAGGCCATTTTAAGTCCTGCAGGAACCTGTAATAACAATTAAGGGCCATGTTTTTTATTAAACTTGTTAAAAGAGACCTCTTATGCTTCTTTTTATCTTATATCCTTTTAAAAAAGGCTGTTTTTGTGCATGTCTCTTTAAATGCAAATAAGCCGCAGCTCATTTCCCCCTTTTCCAGAATAGTCAACATGTACATCAGAAAACATATCCGTTTAAACTTGTGATATATTTTTCTGAGCACACACATCCAAAGCATGCACACAGAAACCTGCCGAGTACTAAACTAAGCTCTCATTCATGTCTCCTTGTGCTTAAAAAGGGTCAAACACACACAAGTTCATCAAAAACAAACCAGGTTAAAAAAAAAGAAAGAAAGTGAGTAATGTTGAAAAAAGTTGAAAATGTTTTTCTTTAAAAATGTAAGATGTGTTTACAAAAACATACATGGGACTGAAATATACTGTGTACCTTGCACCATTGCCATTTTTATTGTGCCCTCGTTCAAAATGTTATGTTTTTTTCATTTAAGGTTGGCATGTGTCGGCAATAATTTGCATGTGTTTTATGGCACTGTTTCATTTAAGCCCATCTTTAAAACTAGTTAATTCATTAAAATGATATGCCCTACATAACGATCTATGATGCATTTATTTGTAAATGAATATACAATAAAAAACATAAAAAAAAAAACACTCAGTGTTTGTAGTTCACACGCTTAAGTGTATCTTTCACTAAGGCTAATGGTTTGGTGTTCTTATTAGGTTTGTATGTAAGCTAATAAAACTCATCTTTACATTTAAAGGAAAATTATATAAAAGTACTGTTTGTTCATACACACACACAAAACCCCCCCAATACATTTATCTCTTACTTGTTTAGTATCCTATCGACAAAGATCTTTTCTAAAGGCAGTGGAAATGCCCGTATGGGTGAGGATCATCTTCATTTTAAAACAAAAACGCACCAGTAACATAGCCTTTCGAGGTTGTTAGGATGTTTTCACACTACCGCTATATGTGAGGCACATCTTTGACTGTAACCGGCATAAACTATGCGTGTTCATACAATGGGAGGCCAAAAACCCCAAAATGCAGGACGAAACAGCACAGTGTTAAAGAGTTCACATTTAAATCTGAGCATGAAATATGATGCGTCTCATCTAGAGTGATAATACTAAAATAAAGTTATTTCTCTAAAATAAGCAAAGAAATGTGAAAACATCAGAAGATTCTGATAGGCCTGTATCAGCAAGGACTGAATGCCTGCCGCATTTTTCTGATTCCACCGACTCTGGGCACATGAGCCCAAGGCAGGCAAGCGCAGGGAGGGTCGTGCTGCACGGTAGGGGGAGGAAGTGGAAAGAAAGCCATGATTTACAGGGCAGCACAGTGGGGGATTGTACAAGCGCTCCAGTCTGGGGAATTGACATGCACAAGAGAGAGTCTGAGTGTGGCAGCGCCGCAGCTGCCTCCAAATTCTGAATCCTTACTTAGACTACAAAAAGGTAGAAAAGGGGTGTAATTAAAACAATTCCAAGAGTGGATGTAACTACAAGAAATGAGAGCAAGCAAATGAAAAAATAGCTTACTACGCCTAGTAGTTCATATATAAACTACTAGGGTAGATGCAATATTTAGTTTGATGCATTGCAACACCTTAAATTCCCCACTGGCTTCATAGCTTGAGTTTACATACTTTTTCATCTAAGGCTTTGGGAACAGTTGTTGTTTCTGGCATAAGGGTGCCAACGTGCCTTCTGGGGAAGCCAGCTGTGCCATGTTTCCCCTCTCCAAGAGGACACATAAGAGGACTTTGGCGATGACATTTGTGTGGTGAGGTTGCAGGACTTTGGTTTACTACCCAGTGGCACTATCAACCAAAATGTTTGCGAGCACGTGCATGCTTGAAAGAGCGACACTCACAAGTGAATAAAGTGAAGCATGAAGGAGATCCAGGACACGTCCGACTCTGTATATTTACGTAGATTTAAACCATAAGGGAGAAGAGAGGCTTTCGACAGGAGATTCAGACTAAGTAGGGCACAGATGCACAGAAAGCCCAGGCTCATGCAGCAGAGCTCGCTCAATCACTCACTAAAGCTGTCGTACGAGGACGCCGTTTGAGAGCTGCACTCAGCTAATCCTGGAGTCAGAGGTGTCACTCTTCAAAAACAATAACTCAAGCCCTCATGCTGACAAACAATCAATTCTTTGAATTGGCTAATTCACATCAGAAAGGGAAATCCAACACATCCTATGTACAAATAATATGCAGGAGTCGTCAAATGTCAGATTATATGAATGACACGCTGCATCTGCTGAAAAATGTACAGCCAGTGGACACCTAACTATTCCATAAGACCTTAATGAGTTGTTAAAAATAAAACACCACCATAAAATTGTTGTTATTATCATTAAAAAAATAAATCAATTGCGTCTTCAAATACACACACATCTCTACTACACAGTAGGCCTTTTGGAGCAAACAAACAAAAAATGCCATACTGAATGCCTTAATTTAATTTGATGTAAACAAAAATGAAGCTTTTTATTATTTAAACAAATAAATGATGTGTTTAAATATGCATGCATTTCTAATGCACAGTGGGCCTTTTAAGAGGTGCCGAAATTAATCGTTTCGTTGATGCATCGCGATGCAGACGAGGATGATTACATATCGGTTATCGATAGTAGATCAACCGTTAATAATGTATTGACGCTTTTCTGATGTCATTTGTCACATATGTTCTTTAAA
>JAUYWG010000050.1:9415722-9480182 GCA_034779775.1 Enteromius afrohamiltoni | reverse complement strand
CGGTTATCGATAGTAGATCAACCGTTAATAATGTATTGACGCTTTTCTGATGTCATTTGTCACATATGTTCTTTAAATGCCATGACGATGGGAGGTGAATACATGTAACTAGAATTGCTCCAACTAGGGCCTCAAAAGTAGGCTTTCGGTACCTAAAAGTCTCGACCTCGATACCGAGCCCTACTGATGATATGAAAATATACATGTGCTGGAGTTTAGCAATCACTCCACAGCGATTTTTGCTTACATGCAAGTGTCATACAGCCGACGTGTTTTTGTTTGTTTGTTTTTCACAAGCCATTTGTGCAAACTTTCACAGTTGGTCATGGAATAAACCTGCTTTTGCTACCTGTGGCAATACAATAGGGGCGATGTACAAAAATGTGAATTATTTGAGGATACATTAGGAGTTTCCAAAGTTTTTACCAGTTTTCATAATATTAATCAATTGAACTTGGCACGGCAATGTTACTGAATTATTGATCTTTGAGCAAATGTACAACTCAAACTGAATGGATTGTCTCATTTGTGAACAAATGGCCACTAAGAAAATCTAATGTGAATACAGAACACAAAACGCTAAACAAAACCATGAATATTATCAGTTGGGTCAAAAGAGTCAGTGTAAGTTTGGTAAAGGTCCAGTAAAACTGAAAATTGAGGATGCAGTGCATTGTCAATGCAACATGATGCATTGTGATATCAAATTGAAGTCAAAATCCATGACATGACAATAAAAACTACAGCAACAACTATAGTAAAATGGCTCCAGTTTTTATGCCTAGGAATCCTATTTTAAGGTTCAAGCATTTCAGTATGGGAATTCGGACACAGCCATAACGCTTCATTACTGATGTTTCATGACTGCTTGCATTAAAACAATCCATCTGACCCCTCCTCCTCCCCAATCTCTCGGTTGGCCAGCCTCTCCTTGCAGTTGCTGTAGGCCAAGCCCTGCCTTGATACAGTGCTTTTGTCAGCTTCCCTCCCCTTTTGGCCTGACCTTTGACCTGCAGCTGGCTGCTCCCTTCCGGTTTCCTGTTTTCTGTGATAAAACAGCCAAGCCAACTGGAGGAAGCAAAAGCGGTCGGCTCGTGCCCACGGCTGATTGTCAGAGTCTATAGGCAAGAAGCGCCACACCTTCAGTCTCCCTTCAGCGCTGACCTCTCATAAAAAAAAAAAAAAAAAAAGAGATGTGCCAGTTTGCACTAGCTTACACTGGCATTGCTCAACTAAAGTGCATTTCAAAAGCCAACTTCCCCATAACTTCTAACATTACCCCAAACATTAGACCTGTAGGTGTCTAAGGAAGTGACTTTCTCTGCCGCTAGACACTATTTAGGTCTAAACCCTGTGTTCATGAGAATATGTGAACAGATCATCGATTCAGTGTTTCCTTGTCAACGCAGCCACCCTTTGCCAATTTTAACTGTCCGGAACTGGCTTCACACCGGATCTCTGACAGGAAGTGGTGGTGACAGCAGTCATACACCCAAGCAAACACACACACACACCCCTTTAAATAAAACACATTCACACAAACAAATGTGGTGATCTGACTCTGTCTATTTCTATTCATTGTGTCATATTGGGTGACTTCCAGAGAAGTGGTCCTTCGGTGGGATGCAGGATTATTTTAATAAATGCAAATAACATAATGCAACTAAGCATACAATCACGCATGACTGTGATAACAAAATAAACAGGCTTTAAAATGGTGGAACAATATATCCTCTTCCAGGTTATTCATCTGACACATCAAGTAAGCTATTCAAATAACATGGACAGATTATGTGGCATGCTATTTTTTCCCAGATTTCCATATTCACAAATTCAACACATCAAGAAACATTTCTTTTTATCTAAAGCAAAATTAGTCGGGCCTTAAGTAAAAGAACTTTTTCTTATATCTCAGCAAGATTCAATGGGGTCCAACGAGTTTGGAATGACACGAGGGCGAGCAAATGATGACAGAATAATCTTTTTCAGGTGAACTATCCGTATTTTAGAGGAAGAACTAAAGAACAGAATGAATTTAACGCAACCCTCGAACAGGAAACAGGAGAAGTGTGACTTTGAAAGCTAAAGACATGGCATGCTTTCTTTCTGCTGTCTTTACACCGAAGAGGAGAACAACACAGCAAGAGTATGAGAGCTGCATTATCAGTTATTGTTCGGTCTGCCAGTGTGTTCAGTAGGCCATAAATAAATACAGTCCCACTGCTTGTGTGCGGCTCTCAAACGTGCTTAACTGGGCTCGGCTAGGCTCTGTGTGGAGCGAGATGCAGGACGTAGTAACTCGAGCTGCAATACAATCCTCGGACGTGTTAACAGTGTTTCCATCCGAAATGCTCTCTGTGTGTGCTAACTCATGAAAAACAGACAAAACCATCTCTTTGACGGAAGTTTAGATGTGATTAATGCTTTGTTCATGACACTCCAGCACTGGCTGCTCAGCTCCATTGCTTTCAGGCTTGTTGGTTCCTGCGATCCCTTGAGAACCATATAACACACTAAACAATGAATGATTAATACAAAGAAAGCTTAATTAACACCCCACAGATGTGAGCCTTGAGCTACACCCTCCAGCATGATATTTTAAGACTTTAGATCTTTAGATTATTTTTTATTTTTTCTTGTTTGATAGCATCTTTTGATTGTGTTGTTTGATGGCACTTGTGTTTCCTCTGATAAGAGTAGGAGGTACTACATTTTTAAACCACAAAACATGGGTGAACATCACTGTCTACAAGTTAAGTCATATAAGTTATATAAGTTACGTTTATCTATAGCTTTACGACTTGAAAATGTACACAAACGAAGCAAAACAAAAACAAAAAAACATTTCAAAACGAATGAAACAAAAGACAAAACAACACACAAAAATTCTAAGTATTTTTTATTTGCTGTGTAAAAGAAACAAAACTTATCGGCATGTTAGGCCTACTGTAAATTCCCATTTGTTTCTCTCTAGAAATCAATGGAAACTAGGCACTGTAGCAAACTTGAAACGCTCCCCTCTCCTGTCTGCTGCATTTATGTAGTCTGAAATGTTTCCTTTGTTCTATTCCAGATTTTCTGCTACATCTCATTTACTCTTTCCAAGTTCAAAACAATTCACAGAAAGAAACATGTAGAAGGATGTTAAGAATTTAAATACGCAACATGAGCGACACGTCTTCGCCACAACAAACGACAGCTCATCTTATGACAGAGCTGCGACAACAACAAAAAAGGACACATTTCAGTTATGCACAACTGTAAAACGTCTTAACACAGCAGATGCACAAGTATCAGACTTCACCTATCTGCTGTGTATTTCCCTATTGCTATAAATGCTCCTTTCATGCAGACCAAATAACATGCAGATAAGATGAAAAGATAACCAAACTACATGGAGAGGGAAACATGAGTACGGAAAAGTCACAGTCCAAATTTAGTGACCCGAAGAAAGCGTGGATGCATAAGCTTAGGACAACGCAATAAGATAATACAACTACTATAGTACAGGATACAGCTGTCAGAAAGCGTGTACAAAATTAGTTTGCTTAATTGACAAAAGATGCGTGGCACACACATAACCTCAGGCTACCTAAATTGAGAGCACATGCAATTTCACAGAGATGGATATCAGAGCGCTACGCATTGCTTCAGAAGGAAGCCCTGCAATGAAAGACAAATAGAGAAAATATGTGGTAGAAGATTCCAACTGTTTCATAGCATGGCTCAAAGATTTAAGAGACATGATGAAGCCGCTTCAGTCACAATTATAATTGCTCTGTAAAAATTTAACAGGACAAATCCAGTCATTTCAAAAGGAAACCACACGTTTCATGTGAGGTTTTTTTTTTGGCTTATGTTCAGTTGGTCATGTGAAATAGGCACACTGACCAAGAGGAAGTTATTTGGTTTATAAAAAGGGACTTCCATACATTGCTACCCTATTTACAATGGAATTTTTTTTTGTGCCAAAGCTTGCTGAATTGTCACTAATGGCATATTTTTTTTAGTTCAGCCAATTGAGATTGCTTTCATCAAGCGTGAAAGCAAAGTTAAAGTTTAAATGTTCAATAATGCGTCAATGCACAATTCAGATTTTAATAATAGATGACAGTAATTACAATCTTATTCAATGTGTTACAGAAACCGTCCTACATTATATGCATGACTTAAAGAAATTAATGTGTGTCATTATCATCGTTACTTGGACGCATCAACTCCAACAAAAGCAAGTTAAATGTTGTTATTTGCATGCTCAATTATCACATGCTCCTGTACAAGATTTCAAGTTTGCTGCAAATGTTACTTTTCATCAGTTTGTCTGTGCAGCAGCAAGTATATAGTGGTATCTTGCCAACCCTAGACATCACTAGAAATGGAGAGAAGCAGTTGATGAGCGCATGAACATCTATAACAGTACTACTAAGGTGAAAGTGATTCTGCGAAGATTAAATTGTCTGTCAGTGTGAGTGGCAGGTTTTGTCTAGCCTCAGCGACGCATGTTGAGGAGGCCCAAGAGAAACAGGAAGGGGAAGTGAGCGTGTTAACAGGAAGAACAGTGTCTGTGTGGTGCAAAGTATGACTGGTGTGTCAGAGTTAATCATTAAATTCTTCTCGCTCGTTACGAACACCTCCACCCCCTCAGTACAACTCCAGGCACCTAACCACACGGAAAAGCTTTGGATAAGATTCTTGAGAATTTGCCACCAAAGCGGCTCAAAAAGAGGCCCTCGTCATGCGAAAGGTTTTCAAGCGAATGCTCTTGCGCTTACAAACGTCTAAATGTGCATCTTGCCGATTTTTTGCTGGTTCCAGAGAAGTGAAATACAATATGAAGTGACAATACTGCCTGATGCGAGAAGCCGCTGTATTACGGGAAGTGAGATTATGAGAATGACGGAAATAAAGTACGGACGTTTTTATGATGTTTACTAAATGAAGCGTCTGCTATGAAATCATATTGTAGGGTCATCCTTGTTCAAACTTAAACTAAAAGCATATGTAACCCATCACATTGGGTTCAAAGGTTTAGCAGGCGTTATTTTCATACACAAAAGAAACGCTGGGTATGATTTTTATACATGACATACATTGGCATCTATGGGTATGAAGTATGAAGATATGATATGAGGGTTTTAATGAAGGTTACACCTGGAAACCCGACAACCTCTTGACCTCACTTATGCTCTTCCTCTTTTGACTGGTCTTATTTGCATTATACATTTCTCCTAGATCTGTTCACACGAGTCCAGCGTATGCAGGAGAAGCAGAAGAACCACCGTTTTGATACGATCTCAGACCACTTGCGTGCTCTACTTCATTTGCATCTCTGATATACAGCTTGAGCTTTGGCTTAACTCAACGTAACCTCTACTCAAATTCTTTGAAAAGACCGGTTTCACATGATTCTAGGACTGACGAACCATGTTCTGCTGCTTCTGCTTTTGCCACCCACACTGAATTAATATGCAGGCCATTCCAAAAAACACGAACTAGCTCAGGAAACGTCTGAACAGAGCTTGCTTGAGATCTCTGAGGTCTGATTCCACACCTCCGTCAAGTGGAAAATGTTGACACCTTATTTGGTCACTATAAATAACGCATCCTTTTGAATGTGTGTAGGTTACGAAGGCACTAAAAGCGGCAACTCGGTCACCTGCCGTATCATAAACAGAGACGGTTTCAGAAACTCACCTGGGTTGAGAGTTCTCCTCGAACATTCGCTCTTTGCCGTCTTTGAACAGGCTTATGGTCTGTTTGGTCTTCTTGGTCAAGTTCTCCATGAAAACGCGAAAGTACTCGTTGTCACCCAGTGTTTCCATCTTGCCTTCGTAGCGGGATAGGATCGTGCGGAGATGCTGGTAGGTGTCTGGTAACAGGTCCAGGATGTATGGAGGACTGTTCTTCAAGGCCAACTTGGGGTTCTGGCATAGCCGTACCACCTACAAAACAACAGAGAAAGCAGAGGATGTTAAATCTTGTATGTTTTCAAAACAGTGAGCAGTAAAAGTGAAAGCAGTAAAAAAAAAAAAAAGAGAAGCATTTATTTGAAACTTTTCTGTCATGCTTTTCTGTACTGACATTTTTTTTGCATCCTTGCTGGAAAAAAAGTAGTTTTTAATAAACAAATCTTACTGACCCTTAAAGGCAGTGTACACAAAAGCTAACTTGTTCACAAACTCGTTTATACTTGCGTTGCGCTTCCAAAACTCACAACGCGTAACTCACTTTATTTTTATCGTGTGGTGCTTTACAGACAAACACATAATATGTGTGTCTATATCCGTCTGTTAACACAGCAGCCAACAGACTCTGTACAAAGATTTTGATCCAAATATTCTGTACAATTCTCCAAAGGCGCATTAAGTTGACTATCGATCAAGAAAAGAGAACTGCAAACTAACCTCATATCCTCTGCGGGTCAATGTTTTGCAAGTTTTCCCTCACTTCCAGTGAGGGAAAAATAAAAACTACACTGACAAGGGCTTTAAAACTGTTAACTGAACCATAAATACGCACACAAAACTTTTAAGGTCACACACCAGAACATTCCAGAGAGAAGAATCTTCAAGTCCAAAGGATTTTTGTGAAGTACACTATGATGACAACTGTGTTTGCACAAAAGACACAGTTCTGCGATCTACAGCACTACGCTGTCATCTCAATTTCCACAACATTTACAGCTGGTGACTGGGAATGACATTGTGTACTTTGCAGCTATAGGAGTTCAATGCGTGAGATTAGGGCTGGGTGGCATGATAAAAATGCTGTTTATAAAAGGTATTGTATGCAATAGTTTTTTTTTTCTATCAGCTCGAATGAGAAATTAATAATTAATAACTGTGCAGACCTACTTTTGCCTAAAACACTTCACAACAGAACTTTAATCAAAGCTGAAACTACAAATGCTTTATTATTTTCTATTCTTAAGACCTTCATTTCCTGTTTACAAAAGGGGTCTTTGGTGTCACACGATCACCCAGAAATTCTTCTAATATGCCGATTTGCTGCTCAAGAAACATGACTATGGACCAAAAACAAGTCATAAGTGTCAATTTTTCAAAATTGGGATGTATACATCATCTGAAAGCTGAACAAATAAGCCTTACATTGATGTATGGTTCATTGGGATAGGACAATATTTCAAAATACTGAGAAAATCCCCTTTAAAAGTTATTTTAGCAATGCATATCACTAATCAAAAATTAAGTTTTAATGTATTTACAGTAGGAAATTAACAAAATATCTTCATGGAACATGATCTTTATTCCTTTTGACGAAAATCATTAATATATATCGATCATTTTGACCCATACAATGTATTTTTGGCTTTTACTACAGATATTTAAGACTTAAGGTTTTGTGGTCAAGGGTCACATATTTAATATATTATCGTTCCATCCAACCCTAATGGAGGCCACAAAGCTGTTAAAATCGTCCAAGATAAAAAAAAAAAAATCCAGACAATAAATCATTATAATTAAGTGCATGGCCTCAAACCACTTCATTAACCAAACAACTTATTGGCCAGACTGATGGTCCAATAGGCTTTTTTGAAATCAGACATAGTGTCTCTCTTCTGTCTGGACAAAAGCTATGCATCATCACCTTCTGAACTATTGATTAAGACGTGGGTGGGAAATTTGAGGAAACGGGAAACTACTCAAATGTCACCACCCCAGCAGTTTGAGAAGCGCCGTGCCGTGGACGCACGTTCCAGCAATAAGAGGCCAGCTGCTCAGAGTGCTTGCAGGCGCTCTTATCTATTTTGTCTTCAGCACAGGACCAGCTGTGATTGGGGAGTGGGGAGAGCTGACGAAATCACTGGGGGTTCGGGGGGGGGGGGGGTTGGTCACCATCCAGTCAGACTTGTGCTCCAAAGCTTCTGGTTCTCATGCACCCCCAGTCCTGACAGCCAAAAGATAAGACTGTGGCGACATGACGTCCCGAGAATTATCAGTGAACATGCATGCATATACACGTGCAGACGTGCGTTTATTAAGGCTTCCAGCGATACCCTAAATTCAGAATAATAATAATAATACAGATGTGCTGAGAATATTCAGCTTGGTCTCAAGCATGAAAAACTATACCAGGAAGTAGATTAAAAGACATAATTTAAGATGAAATGGCCTAACGCACTCAAGAATGCAAGAGCGCCATTCATCTGCATTCTAAGTATAACAACAAGCTATCAAAGTATGCAGATATTATTTATAGAAATTAACAACAACTACAAAAAGACAGTTTAATGATTACTAAACAAACAATAAACCTGAGGAAAACAAAGTCTAGATCATTTGTGTTTGTAAATAAGCTTAACACAATAGACACATGCACGGGGAAAACCCATAGTCAAATACAGAACTTCTATGTTAGAGGTTTTGACTACATAATGGTTTTGCAAGTTAAGATTCACAGGGAACAAGCACAACATGAGTTCCTATGTTTTTTTGTGAAGAGGTTTAATATTTTCAGAGGTTTTACAGAACGTAACTAAATGGGTGACATGAAAATGTTACTTTGGATAATAAATAGTCGCGATAAACCCTAACCCCGAGTCATATGAAGATACATTCCTTTCAGAAAAGTCTGTTTTGCAAGTGGAACTTTTAATGTCACGGTTCCTGAATCACTGATTATGATGCGCACACTAGGTTTTATAATCCAAGTCTCAGCGGACTTAACAGAAAAAGGAAATTTACAATGTCATGTTGCAAAAACAGGGAGATCCGCTTATAAAGGCAATGTGATATGTCACATGTGCGCTAACCAAACTACCCAGTGTGAAACTAAACAAATAGGAAGTTGCAAAGTTACCAGTCAGCAAAGCATTATCTGCTCTCCTCAGGACAATTTCATCTCAAAATATAAAATGTAAATTAAAAGCCGTCTTTGATATCGAAGCATCAACAGAATAAGATTAAAATGAGCCCCCTGTGACAGATGCACTGTTTCGCTCATGTATCAGTGTGAAGATCACAGGAAGTGTGAGGTCAGTAACCACAACTTTTTTTCCATGAACTGCAGCTTTAAGTTTTGTATTGTGAGGCAGCAAATTCAACAAAAGAAATCCACCCTGGTAGACAGATGTTCGCATAAACGTTTTGAGTTTTACTAGACAAGCTGGTAAAAGATTCTCCAGCAGATTAAATTCTTAGTTTACTTGTTAGTACATTCACAAGCCTGAGATATGAAAAAATGTTTCAGTAGAACGAAACAGTTTATTGAAAGGTAATTTACAAAATATCTATATTTTTGAAATCTAAAAAAAAAATCTACAAGAATGTGCATATGCGTTGTGTGTTTTGCATCGTACTTAAATTACATTTTTATGGCTCATAGTATGATATAACGGTGCTCACACTGGAAGAAAACACCTCAATGTTATTCTGAACTGAAGAAAAACATTACATTTGGTACAGTTGCTATTTATATTGCCAAATTATGAAATTCTGATGTACTATAGCACAGCATTAAATGTTCATCTTGAAATATTACAACCACCTTCCATTTGAAGGTGGACATCATTACAATTTGACTAAAAGGCCTTGTACTTGCAAAAAAGGCATGTACTATCAATCAGAGGACCGAAGGCATGTAGCAGATTGTGTGTGATCATTTAAAAGTCTTAGAAACTCGCATAACAAATGATACAGTAGACTTTATACTAGGGGTGGGCGATATACCGGTAGACACGATTAATGGGTAGAAACGGGTTTAAGAAAAGTGATACGAACGTGATTTGCAAGGTATGCAAGAGCACTGTTTTAGCAAGCGGTGGAAACTATGTTAGTACCTGTTCTTAGTGTATGAATTTTTATTTATGAATTTTCAGATACAAATAGCTCTATTGTGATATATATCGTTATCGAGGCAGATAATCGCTTCTACCGTGATAGAAGATTTTGGTTATATCGCCCACCCCCACTTTATACTGTAAATCAGGTGTGAAGCAAGGACTGTGTGGCAGCTAGATTCATACCTGATCATGAGACCAACTAGGGATGTCAATTTTCTATCATTTCCACAATCTACTACCGTTGTCTAAATTAACAAACAATTAATTGTTAACCTCAAAAGGCAGGGGCATACAGTCAACGGCACGTGCAAATAGCTCTCCAAATGCCAGCTTCATCCCCCAAGTTTTTTTTTTAAAGTTAAATACTGGGTTTTCTCAGGAAACGTTAATGAAACATGGTAGTAGCCACAAATTAACATGCTCCTTCATGGTCACTCTCGCATGAGCTGCACGCAGCCCAAAAATGAAACCGAGTAATCGACCATGATAACTTTAATCGGTTGCATCTCTTACCGACAATTAATCGACCATCGATTAATCGTCGACATCCCTAAGATCAACCCAACTTAGATCTGCATTAGACCGCAAAAGCTGCATATTTGGCTTCATATGATTGGGACACTATTCCACTTTAAACAGATCCCAATACTTAACGATAAAAAGTGATATGCCACTTTCTGTTTATCCATGAAGAAAAAAAGGAACAAGAGCAGCAAGGAGTAGTTTGAAAGAGCTGATCAATCCACCAACTGTCCACTATCCACGTCTACACGAAGTAAATGCAATTTAACCAACTGACTGACCAGCAACAAGATCAGAAACGTCACACACTAGTTGCTTAACCAACTTTGGTGTTTCCACACTGTTCGTTTGAGCATCCTGGTGGAGTCACTTTTGAAGAAATATGCCCAAACCATTCGTAATCGTCTGACCAAATAAACAATATTTAACGTTACCAGTTAAACAAATAGCAGAAGCTATAAAGCTAGCACAACTAGCACGGGACCCAGTATCACATTCACGAGTCCTACTGGGCAAGCTGAGGTGTACGCGTACGGTAAACGGCCTACTGTCTAAAACAAGATATCCCCAGAGTATTTGGCCGGCTGAATATAGTTTATTAACCTGCAAACCATTCAGCTAATTGCCTTAGCAGAGCTGCCCTGCCATATTGCATTAGGACTCCTCCGTGCAGGCCATCCGGCTAAGCTAACAAGAGACCGAGGCTGCTAACTTAGCTACAGCGTCTCTCTCTCGTATCTATCTTTTGTGTTTTGATTAATAGCCACCCACCTTATCCATGAATTTCCAGCATTTCTCCACCGTCTTTTTGTCCACGGCCCCGGGCTGGTGATGGGAGTGGTGGAGATGATGGTGAGGCTGAAAAGCGTCCTTCATCATACCAATAAGCCCCCCACCTTTCTTCAGATTTCCTGCCATATTCGGACTCCGGAGTGGTCTTTTCCTAGTCAAAATATAACTGGGATCGGATACCCCCCGGTGAGGACAGCGCTCGAGTCCGGTTCGGTTCGAGCGAGGGTCCGTCAAGGGGGGGAGAAGCGCTTTATCGATGCAAGACTCCCATTAAATCCCCCGTGCAGGAAACCACCGTTTCACGCTGTGTTGTGTACGCTCGACTAGTGCGGCGGACCCGTTAAAAACAACGCGTAAAAATAAGTTGTGATGGGTGTCTGGACGTGGAGGAACAACTGCTTTCACATCGACACCCCGTGCGTTATGTTCCCTTTTCCTGCAGCTCTCTCTCTCTCTCTCTTTCCCTGTCTGTGCGCTTCTGCAAAACGATGTCCGATTCGTGATGGTTCATTTGAGTCGGATCTTTTTGCTGAACCAGTTTGTTCGGATCTTTCAAGGGAATCGGTTTACCAAACTGGCTGGACTGAAATAGTTTGAAATTAGTATGGGTTAATGTACGAAAATTATTTGAGTGATGATAAAATTATTGTTACAATAATCATATGAACTTGACACAAGAGAAATTACAATAAACACAATAAAGCAATGACAATGTGCGGCTTCGATTTTGTTAACCGTTTATAATCCCTTGCAAATACAGAATAACAATATGTTGAACAAATACATCTGAAAATGCTTAAAAACAATATTGGAAACGTTCAAAGCCTGTGTGTTAAGTGACGTGCAAAAATAGTTGAATCGGTTCTTTGAGGGCAGCTGTCCGAAAGAATCGATTCGCTAAAACGAATCGGACTTCCCATCAATACATTTACAACGGGAAGTTCAGGCTGAGCTAGCGGAAAAGCGATCACACACGTTTATTACAAACCCAGCACGTATCGTCTTTATTCATATAAAATGCAATATTACATCGCGAAATCATATCATATTGAAATGAGATAAATAAACCAATTAGGAAAATAAACACCGCCTTCCACCTCCCCCTCCCGTGCTCGTGTGATTACGCTTCCTGTTCCGCCTGTAAGTCCTCGCCCTCTTTCACGTCTCACATTCGCTCCTCCTTGCTTTTTTCTCCCTTTGCGAATATCCGAATCCTTACTATGGGAAAAAGCACGACTGATGAATATTAAACTGGGCACGTAACCGGAGCGCTAAGAAGGTTACCAAGCAACGTATGCAATGACGTAGTTAATATTCATGAGAAGGCGTTTGCAGAAGTAGCGTAACGTTACTTTCGCCGCCCTCTAAGTAAAAGGATTCGTTATGCAGATTTTTTTTTGACAAATTTCACGAGTTGGTGGTTGGTTCGCTGATCATTTCCTATTTTTACAAATGAGTTACCCAAAAAACTAAACAAAAAGAAAAATAAAACATATGAATGACAGTCGCCTCTGCAGAGCTACGTGCCCAGTTCGTCAAAATGAAATGGTGAGATTCCATTTAAAGACTCTGGGCAATTCAGTAACACCTCAAAAGACTTTATTGTCCATAAAACTAAACGACGCGCTTAGCAACTATACACACTTCCAAGCAACGATCGGGTAACGTAGTGCAATGCGGATGCGTAGTGTGGCATTCTGGACAGCTGATTGGCTAACGTCTCTCTCTAACCACGCCCACGCTACCAGGCTGCTCTTTATACACAATACAGACACAATGCACCTTTCCCTTCAGTTGCTTCAGTAGAATCTTTACACCATGCCACCAAAAAAGAAAGGGAAGGGAAACAGCAAAAAGGACAAGTCCAAAAAGAGCACAACAGAGAAAGGTGTTATATGAAATTATGAAACTGTATTTGTATTTTAACCCCTATTTTATTGACATGTTCCTTTGTTTTCTCTCGAATCATATAGATGATGGACTTGCAGAGAAGTATCGGAGAAGTGTCTTAGACGTGGCTGTTTTAAAAGAACAGCTTGGTAAGGCAAATTGAAACGTTAAACTGTTTGTTGATGTCCAGTTCTGTTAAAAGATTAAAAAAGGAACTCCTCTACGAATCCTGTCAGCTCTGAGGACCAGTATAACTCGTCAGGCCACAGCAGTGAGAGATGACTTGAAAAGTCAAATCAGAGATCTTGAGCAGGTGCTCAGTCAGGAACGATCAGACATGAAGGACATCACTACAGGTCTGTATGAAGTGCATTTCTTTATCTGAGGTTTACTGATATAGCACGCCTGCATGAAACAATGTGTACTTCATAATAATCATGTTTTCTGCTGTATTGTTTTGGAAATATTTGAATGAAAAAGCGTGATGAATACATTTTTGCTTTCTTCAGACAGACACTTCATGTCTCAAAAAGTTTCATTTAATTAATATCTTGAAGCTTCCCCACAGATCCTTATTTCTAACACATAGACAAAATGAAGCTATAGGCAGTTTCATAGTTATTTCATAAACCTGCTCAATTATTTCTATTTTAATGTGTTTTAAAATGTAATTACGGCAGTCTTCAGTGTCACGTGATTCTTCAGGAATCATTTTTATTAGTGCCGTCAAATGATTAATCGCACACAAATATTTCTTTTGGTTTGCATAATGCACTACTACTACTTTAAATACACACACATACAGTATATGAAAATATTTACATATGTCTACATTTATATTCATAGATATATATCAATACATTTCATTTATAAACATACATTTTTCCTGAAATACATACATGCCTGTATAGGTAAGAAATATACACAACACATATTAAGTAAACAACCTTTATTTTGGATGCAATTTATGACAATTAAACATTTTATAGCACACATTTTTATCAGTTTATTATTATCAATGCTAGTCCAAGATATGAGAAATTGATTGGAAATGGAAATATTTTGTAGCTCTGTAAATATCTTTACTGTCACTTTTGATTCGTTTAATGCATACCTTCTAAATAAAAGTGTTAGTGTTCTCCTTCTAATATGCTGATTTGTTCATATTATTATCAATGTCGAATATAGCTTAATATTTTTTTGTAAACCATGTTATTTGTTTAGGATTCTTTGATAGAAAGATATATATATATATATATATATATTATAAGATTAGATTTCGTTGCATATAACAAAACAAATCTCATTATATAAAAATGAATCTTCGCTCTTAATGACTTATGCAAAGGCATTTTTCTGTAAAGTTACATAACTGATTTCAAACACAATGTGTATTGCATTCTGCACAAACTTTCAGATCTCAAGCGCCAATATAAGTCCACGGAGACAGACCTGCAGACTAAAGTAAACAGGCTTGAAGTGAGCGTAGACTTGCTTGAGACGCAGCTCGGTAAGTCCAGTGCTCATCACAGGCTTTAACGCTTTAACCATGCTAATGACAAACAAGGCCTCTGTTTGATTAGCCGAATGTCAGGTTGAATTAAAATCGGAAAGAGAGCAGCGAGAGAAGACAGAAGCGGAAAAAGACGCCATCATTTCTGACCTCCGAAGCAAACTGGACAGTATGGAGAGAGAGTGTGAGAAGATCCTGCACGTAAGTCAGAGTCACGGCTCTGTGAGTCATTACGTGAAATATCAGCGCTCTGTCAAAATATATATTAGATGCTTGAATGGATGACATATTTTATCAGCATTACACAAGGCTTAGCTTAAATTGCTTGGTGACATTTCAAAGCGTGACAGACTAATCTTCCTCGTCGAAATGAGGTGTAATTAATGCTATAGTAAAACAAATTGAACTGACTGTTAATTAAAGTGTTAACAAATGTAATTGCCATCCACAAGGTTATCCATTTCAGCATTTAGTATTTTAGCACAGTAGAGACATCTGGACCTCTAAATGCTCGTGCCAGATGGCGAGACATGCCCCATTTAATAAGCTACTTTTCATCTTAAATTGAGTAGGTTTTTAATAATTGGTGTCTGTTGGACTGATGCAGGGCTGTCTGGACAGTTTGCTCTCTCACCTGGCTGAGACGCGGCTGCAGTGGGAACAACAGAGCACAGTCATTCATCAGGAAGTTAAGGACACTCTCAGAGACTTTGGGATAAACCCGCTTCACATATGAGGACACCTTCAGTTGAGCACTGTGAGCAGCACCGAGATATTTGACCTTTGACATCCAAGCAACTGCACATATATTACATAAACCAGGAGTTTTGAATTTTTGTTGAGTCAGTACTCATAATAGTACTTGTAATTTATAATAAATAAATGAATAGTTTTCGTTATCAAGGATGCATTGAACTGATTAAATTTATAATGTTTCAAAAGAGTTGTACTGTTTTCGATTTTTTTTTTTTTTTTTTTTTTGAGCACCAAACAAGCACTTTTTTTAAATGATCGTGTGACACTGAGTATTTGAGTAATGGCTGCTGGAAAATTCAGCTTTGCCGTCAGAGGAAAAAATTTAATTTTTAATAATATATTCAGAAAACAATCATTTAAATGTCACTATATTTTACAACATCCCTGTTTTACTGCATTCGGATTATATTAACTCATTAATGGGTAGAAGAGACTTATATAAGACTTATTTTTTAAAAAGAATATGTATATACATATATTCATTTATACAGGGTTGGCAACGGTACTAGCTTGTGCCGACATTAACTTCAACTGAGGTTTAAATGTTGATCTGAAAGTTGATCGGAAAACAATAAATTTTTTAACTATCACTTTACCATAAAAAGGGCAAGCTGGCTTGAATTGAAATTAGTGACTTTTAAAAGTAGTTTCACATGAGGTTGCAGTTGAAGGTTATGAAATAATTTTGAAAATGAAGACTCAGGACGTCTAATTTTACAGTGAATTTATCCTAAAGTGAATACTGTTTACATTACCTGATATTAGCATAACTTGATGAAGCAGTTTTTAGGTCAGCTTGTGTTATGGCGTAATTTATGAAACAAAGCAGGCTGAATTACCGTGCAGTTCATTCTGCATCCAGCAGGTGTCTCTGTTGCTCTAATTTTCTGTCGCTATTCCAATTTGCACAGCTTTTTTACTTTTAAATTACAATTAAATTTAAAAATTATTTTACTTACAACGTAACCTTTTATGGTTTATTTGTGGTTTCATGGTTTATTCGTTAAAGAATGTGTAGGATGTTTACCTGTTGTGTTCTTCTTAGTATGAGTCCAGGAGTAATGCTCTAACTTAACGGCCCTGACAGACGCCAGCTGTTGATTTACGGATGTGAGATTCCCCGAGAGAAGTTAATGTCTGGAATAAGCTTTACAAACATCATCTCAATAATCAAATCTTAATGACACAGATTATTGCGTTAAAGCAGTAATATGATAAATAACTGACCTTGTTATGTCACAAATATGCAGCAGTAGGCTAAATCTACCTGGCAGACAGATAAGCAAGGTCTCACAATCCGAGATCGATCAATAAACAGAAGAAAGCAAACACATTTTTTATTTTCCTTAAAACTACTGTGAGATTAATGTGGTTATTCTACTCATTTAGGGACTGCTGGACAACAAAAGGCGGCAAAAAGAACAGGACATGACGCATAGGGATGTTTACATTTCCGCTGTCAAAAAGAAAATGGGAAATAACATTTTGAGCTACTTACCTTTGACAGATACATTCTGCTGTATAAGTGACAAACCAGTTATCAGAAAAAGATTTGTAGCAGCATTGTACAATTAAAAAAAAAAATAAAATTGTATAATTTTGTATCTGCCTGCTTTGTTTGGTATGCCTTTGATAAATAATTTGTGACTGTGTAAATCACTAAGATGTGGCAAGACAACACTATACATAAACGTAACAATCAAATATCTAAGATTGCACATAAAATTGCGTTTGTGGATACTTGTTTTTTTAAAAACACAAAATGCAAAAAAGACACAAGAAACATTCATCTACCACAAAAGAAGGCAATTTTAGGTTAAATTTTAGTTTAGTGTGAATGAGTTGTGAGTGGTAGACAAAGTCTTAGTGGTTATATGTACCGTTTTAAAGAAGTTTCTAGCTTTGGCCTTTTTTTCTCAGAAAGACATGAACCATTGGTAGCCCGTGTTAAACAATAGTATCATTCCTGTTGAATATTATACCCTTATACCCTTATTAAGGTTAATAGTGCCCCTGCCCCATATGGCACCGTTGAAAATGCAAAACGTGCCTGAATTGCGGTGTGATACATTTAAGACCACAACAACACATGACATCTAGTTTAGCGGTGTCATTAGGTGTAAATCAGCAAAAAAGTCCTTTTCTTGTATTGGACAGAAACCAGTTGCGACACTAGAAGGAATTAAAGCTAGAGATGCAATTTCATTCTGTGGAAACAGGTTAGAGCTGAATTAAGAAATAAATGGGTTGGAGAAGGGCAGTATGCTGAGAGAGATAGAGGCCCTGCCCTTGGGAATGCATCTGGACTGATTAGGCTGTGAGCTTTGCGTGTCTCGCTAATAAGTCCTGTCTTCAGCCATGACATTTCAGTCTCTGAGCAATTCACACTCATTACTATCAAACCATCATAGCGTCGGACATCTTAGCGTTTCAACCCTTGAATGGATTTCCATCACTTAGACATCTGCAGATGTTAAATATTTTCTTCAGTTTGAAAATACTCAGGAAAACACAGAAGAGTTGGTGGCTAATTCTCATGAACTGTTCTCATATAATATGCTTTCACCCTATATAGAGGTGCTTACTTTTAATAAAAAAAAGTACATTGCAACCTCATCAAACAATTATGTTTTTTTCCAAGCGACTGGGTGTCAAGTTCTCAATGAACCAAATATTTCTATGAATAACGAAGAGAAATGAATAATGCAATCAAAAGTGTATAGTAAGCCATTTTGCAGTCACATGACAAGCCAGATACTACTCTCTTTATCCTGTTAACCCTCCTATTATTGGTCACTTTGGATAATGGAATAAATTAGTCATGTCTGAGAGCAAATTGAGCAATTCAGTGACACTAAAAGCTTATATCTCTTACGTGATGCTACAATTCTTGTGACAGAGGTGAATAATTGCTGCATGTACATTTTTGGCAATATTTTGTGCTATTTGTACACTAATTGTTTTAATCTTCCTGTGTAAGCAGTCAGTTGTCACTCCAAGCAGTAACAAAGTCTCCCAAATGTTTTTGCATGTTTGTTGACACTTTTAAACCAGCTTGTGCCTCTGTGAATCTAATGCAGATGTGCAGCTGATGCCATGCCCCACATAGTAAATGTGTCACATCTCGAAGTTGCCCCAATAGAGTTGTCTGCAGGTCTGTGTTCCCAGTGAAAACCCACCTGCACATACAGCTTTGCCATTGTTCATCAGAAGCCTGAAACACACACACTTGCCCAGCCGTTCCAGTCTGCAATAGGAAATGAATATCGTATTTGCACAACCTAGAAAAATAAATGTTTATAGAGAGGACTGACAGATCCAAGAGACAAAACCTTCAAGAACAAAGCCAACCTTTCACAGAACTGAACACAATGCCATTTATTTTCATCAGGCACTAACACTGTATTGAAATATCATGTAGAAATGGATTCAGTTCAATAGAAATGCACAGAAAAAATCAACATGGGTAGTAAGTAACCTCTAATGAATCTCCAAAACGTGAAGGCAATTTATTACAATTTGGCACTGCAAGTTGAGGGTAACATCATGCCTAATAAAATAATTTCATTTTGGTATCCAAATCCTGCTTCAGCTGTGGAAAAACTGATTGGTTGAATCCAGGTGTTCAACAGAAGCATGAAGACATCACATAAACAAATGAACGTTTCTGGTTTCAAACAAGAAAATAAACATTAAACGTTGTGAGATGTTGTGTAATATAATGAAACACCTGAATGTATACAGGCCTATGATCTCCAATGTCTCATCACACATATGTCTAGATGGAGTGACCCTGTCTGTAGTTGACTTCATCATGTATTGAGTGGTACAGATGTTCCTCAACGGGAACAAAATCACCTCAGATTCCACTTTCCTGAAGCTTTTTTGAAACCGAACAGCTCCAAGCATCCTGTTGGAATGGCAAAAATAAGGTTAAATGGAAATTGGCGTGAATCCTAGTTAGTTTCCCCAATGCAAATTTCCTAAACGGGAGCATAATCTTCCACTTTCCCACAACTATGTGCAATTTTCATATCCGAGGAGTGCAACAGAACGAACCGAAATAATGAAAAGCAAAATATAGAAAGTATATCTTTAACCAGAAAAAATATAATTTCCATGTTCTTCTCCATTGAGTAGCATCTAAAACCCTCGTACATGCACATCAAACATTCAAAAACATCCCAAAAACCTTTTTAATAGAATATGACTATTAATAAAAATGGATCGTAGTTGTTTTTGTGTTCAGTTCTCTTAATAGTTACTCCTTCAGGGGCCCGAAATGAGACGGCAACAGCACAGAATTAATACAAAGTATTTTGGCCCTCTAGAAAAGGTTGCTTGTGGTTGACACAGTCTGCAGCCGTCTGCGTGTAAAACAAAACTGAACGGGTGTCGTGAGAAGGAGATAATAGCAATATAGTGGTATCACAACATAAGAGGAATAATTTAAAAAGAAATCAACAGCACAGTAAGACAAATATACTGCATAGTACAAAGCCCCTCTGCAGTGTCCGCCGAAAGCAGAGGGCCGTAAGGACAGTGTACAGAAACCAGATGCAGCTCCTGGGCCGAATCGAGCAGCACGGGCAGCCGCTCTCTTAGCTCCTTCCCCCGGAGCCCATACGTTCCCATAATCCCTGGGTCCAGCAAAGCCGCCGTTTAACGTCTATCCGCCACAGATCCGAGAGGTTATTCATGTTCACTGTTGTTGGTGCCCTTCTCCCACTCTATACTCTCTTCGCTGTGGCTGGGCGATGCTCCTGGAGGGCCGGCCGGGCGCACTCGAATGCCCTGAAAGCGCCGGCACTCCGGGCAGATGCGAATGTGACTGCACCCTCGCGCCACTAGGGCGGCCTCCTGCGCAAGTCTGTGGGAGAGGGGTTCTGGCAGGCCGGTGCCCGTGCACAGCTTGCCGTTGCTGAGGCTCGCCGCCGCCGCTCGCGCCCGTCGCTCATCCAGGGGCAGAGGCTGCGCTCGCAGTACGCTGGCCCCGCGCCTGCGCCGTAACTGCAGGCTGTCTTGACACAGCACGATGCCCTGCAGCTCTCGTAGCATCTCCTCGCACACGGACAGCTGTGAGGCACAGACACGGAGACAGAGGGAGAGAAAGAGAGAGAAAGAGAGGCCAGGGGGTCTCGCTGACACACTGCTCGCTGGGGGTGGCAGGCAGCACAGCCAGAGCATTGATCAGAAATAACACTATTTATCTGACTGATGCACTGCAGAGAAATCAGAGAAAATCTCCTGAAGCGCCTGGTGATCGCAGTGTGTTCATTACATTCTCAACAGGTTCGCTTCTTTAAATGTATTCTGTTAGATTTGCATTACAAATAAAAACGTGATAAGTTGAGATGAGTGGAGCTGCTGCATTTGGGTCATTCTTTGTATGCAGTGCCTTTCGCGTTGAAAAATTGGGCTCAAAAAGGCTCCCAAGAGGATGGTTGTTTACATGAAACAATCCGATTATTTGAACGCATACATATATTTTTAATCACTTTATGAACAGAACGTGTCCTCCGGTGCAATTTGTCATCTAAATGGAATTCTGTCATAAATGGAATATTATCGCACAGTATTACAAAAATAATGTTTCGATTAAGGGCTGCTAAATAAATCATCTTGGTTGTTTTACAGTTGCATTTTTCTTTTGTACTCGGTAGTGTTTTCACAATGTTAATATTCTGTGGTGACAACAAATTTCAAGGGAAATACTATGCATATCCACTCAAAGTAAACCAAAATTGAATCAGTCCTCAGCACAATATCATTTTACCTTTTAATTTATACCTTGTTAAGCTACAGCCTGTAAGATGAGGTCATAAAAAGCACTTTTGTTTATAGTCAATCGAGTAGTGTTGTGTGGAGCCTTCCAAAGCAAGCAGCTTTGAATCCAAAGCAAGTGAATCCATGTGACCAACTTGAACCTCTTACAAACTCTGTGGTGAAATTGATCACCCTCATCCAAATTTCAGATTGTGTGGCTTCTTACCCAGATAGCACATGTATGTCTGCTAGATGTCTGTTAAAGATCTCTTGATCTGGAAATCATCTGCTTTCTAAAAACGTCTGGCAGACGTCTTTCAGATTTGAAATCATAAACATCTTAAAGACATCTAATAGACATCTGACATCTAAAAGGAGACGTGCAATAGACATATTGCAGATGAGCAAACAACCTAAATAATACGTCTTGCAGGTTTAAATGCAGACGTCAGTTAGATGTCTCCTAGATGTATGTGTGAATTACTACATTTTTGACCAACCAGGTCAAATGTCTGTGTGACAAGTAAAGTATCTAAGCTACAACTGAAAAAATGATGTTTTGATGCTGGGATGCTGGTTTAAGCTGGTCCTTTGCTGGTCTTTTTGCTGGTTTATGCTGGTCATGTGCTGACAAAGGATCGACCAGCATAAACCAGCCAAACGACCAGCTTTAACCAGCATCTCAAAACATCCCTAACCAGCATATACTATTTTTTTCAACAGGGAAGGCACTGTGTCTTTACAATGGCAGGCACTGTAGAAAGGTCCAAGTTTACATACATTTCACAACTAACAACTTTTAAAACTCTTTTACGGAGTTATCAGAAAGTTGTGCTGTCAGCTGAACAGTCGGTATGTTGTTAAACAACAGTACAGTCCATTGAACACACTGTACTTCAGTTCCTCACAGCCTTGTTTTCATCCTTTTCAAAAATTCAATATGGTGCTACCTTGTCTAAGGTCTCTATCAGATATACATCACATACATCCATACATATGATGCAAAGTTAAAAATTGGTTCAAATACATTTTCTATCATCATGTTGTAAAGTTAAAAAGGCACTGCATACAATGATGTGATTAATGTGTAGTAGATATTTAACTGGTAGGGCCATCTTGGTGTTGGACCAATTTAGTATGCATAAAGATATGTACACTAATTAAACAGGACGCGACGAGCCATGCCAGTGCGGTTACACATACATGCAGAAATGGACCTCACACACACATAAGCAAACAAACACAGACAAATTATTAGCATTTAATGCTAACACACAAAACTATATTTCCCTCAGGGATAGTGCAAAATTCACTCTACTTTTGAAAAATGGGCTAAACTGCACTGCACTAATCATTTAAACTTAATGTTGAACACAAACACACAAACACATATTCCCAAGCAGTTTTCAATTAGCATTTAGTCAACTTAACACACCCACATAACATACAAACAAACACAAACATCATTCTTTGAATATTTTCGCATTATGCTCTGTCTATGAATATGGGCAACCGCAACTAAGTCATGAAGACATTATAAACAAACACAGCATGCATTTGCACCCTTCAAAAAAAGTCACGTCTTGGGGTTCTACTGAAACATGCTGAAGTGTTTATTTCGTTTAAAAAAATCACAGTGTTTTATTTGAAACAATGCAGTCACACAACCATCAATTTAATTCAGGGAGGAAAATGAAAGACAAAAACAAAGGAACTTCATTCCATTCAAACTTTAAAAAGCGTAAAATCTAAAAGCGTCTGGCACCTTTTGCGCGTGATGGTCTGTGTAGATCAGTTTGAGGTATATTCTTTGGTGTGCTGGTGGTGAGGTGCAGGATGGGGTGTGGGGGGTTCAGGGAGGGAGACGCGAGGGCGGGGAGAAGGACAGAAAGCAGAGGCAGGTAAAATAGCCCTCTCTCACCTCTGTTGCTGGCGTATGACGCAGCATCCACACAAACTCCAGCACCGCCATGAAGATGGCCACCAGAAGACCACAAACAAGCACCACGAAGATCCCACCGATGTTCTCCATGCCCAGACCTTCACAAAAAAACACAACTTAATAAATGGTTCCTAAAGCATTTTGTTTTTGACTTGCAGTTGAGTGAATTCACCTTTCGCTCGATGATCCTCCTCTTTTGGACACTTGCCACCATCCCACCATTTCCTCTTCAGGATCTCTAAGCGGTTTTCCTCCTGTAGTTTGAGAATGGCCAGGTCAAACTCATCTCTGTAGACCGAACCTGAAACAAAACATCCATCTTAGAGAGCCAGAGCTGGATGTATATTTTCTGCTGCGCTGACTCCTGCTGCTCTAATGGTGATCATTTAGCTTATTGTAAACTAAACCCTGCCATCAATCATATTGATTAAAACATCTGCTGGACATAACTTGGTTTAATTCAATTCAGTGCCATTTATATTCAGTCAATGGATTCATTAACTTCAGTTATATGATTAAAGCCTGTGCACTGTGCTATTTTGCTTATGATTTTGCCATCTGAGAAATTTTTGGTGAAAATAAAAGATTTCTATCATTATAGAAAAGGATAGGCAGCCTTGGATAGCTTACTGTCACATGCTCGCTGATTTATTCAATGCATCAGGCGAAGTTCTGACAGTTACTGATTGTAATTGTAAAGTGGGACTGTTGCTACAATGCTTGTACACATTTTTACACTACTGATCAAATGTTCAGGATTTTGTAAATAAATCAATACATTTGTTCTGCAAAGATAAATTGAACTAATCTAACTTTACAGTAAATGCATTTATTTAAAAAACATATTTTACCACTAAATGCTGTTCTTTTGAACGTCCTGTTCATCAAAAATTACAATATTACTGTTTTTACTGTATTTTGATCAAACAGACGCAGCCTTGAAAATCTTACTGACCTCAAAGTTTGGAAAGCTAGTGTATATATAACAATAAAATAAATAAAATGAAATAAAATAAAAGGGTTAGTTCACCCAAAAATTAAAATTCTGTCTTCAATGTCTTCTGTTTTTAATTAAATCTGGGAGCTTTCTGACCCTGCTTAGACAGCAACTGAACTATCTTGTTCAAGGCCCAGAAAGGTTGTAAATACATTGTTAAAATAGTATGTCACATCAGTGGTTCAACAATCATTTTATGAAGCTACGTAAATAATAAAATAACACCTACTCTTCCGTGTAGTCGTGCCTGTCTTCAGTGCACATTCACGACAGCACCATGACGCATGTACTGTAATTTCACTTCTTTTTTTCTCATGAACATGCATATCAGAATACTGACATGGAAAAAAATAAATATTTGAACAATGTCTTTACTTTCTTTCGGGGCCTTGAACAGTTCCGCTGCCGTCTATGCAAGGTCAGAAAGCTCTCGGAATTTGTGTTCTGAAAATGAATGCAGGTCTTATGCAGGCTGTCCTCCAACAAAAACGACTCTATAAGTTGTTTCTGCAATTACTTTATTACGAGCTACTAGAACCCATGATCGCATGGTCACATCTCATCTTATAATGCATCTCTCTACAAACTGAGCTACACCAACCCTGAATCACATGGCCGATAAAATAAAAATAAAGTACAAAACATTAATATGCAAATGTTCTGTTGCCGATAGGGGCGCAATTGTAGTATACACTCTGATGGGTCGTATTAATTGGAGGACATGTTGTCTTATGGGTTTGGAATAATTAATGACTGAATTTTCTTATTTGAGCCATTTAGCATTTCCTGTTTGCTATGATTAAACTACATCTAGTTTCAAGGGTAAATTCCTTTTTTTTTGTCTCCACAGACATTCAGACATTTTCTTTTCTTTCAGATAAAATGTAAACATTTGTGCAAGGGTTTGCTTGGGTGTACGGTACCATTTTGCATGTTAATAAGTATGTCAGATTGTGACACCATTGATGTACCAGTCAAAGCTGTCAATATTGATCAAAGTGGTTTGTCGCTCAATAGCATAAACGCCATTGACCAAAATCTCCTGCGATCAAAACATACAATCTGACTAGAGATGATCTGTGTGAGATTACTTGCTACATTTCTTTTACACTCTAAATGAGTTGCATTTCCATCAATGAAAGTCCTGCTAACTCATAAACCTCTACTCATTGTTGTCTCTTCTCTTTCTCACCCAGAGGCATGCCAATGCCATAGCCCTTGGTGTCCAGAAGGCCTCCTATCTGGGTGAGGTTGCAGTTGCGCTGGCGGTAGTACTCGTTCATGGTGCTCTCCAGCAGGTAGGCATAATTGGAGTTGAGCACTCGGGCGATGCCCTCCTCGGTGCTCTTCACGAACACGCTGGGCTGCTTGGAGTACATGAAGTTCCACATGCGCTGGTACGTCTGGTAGCGGGAGTTCTAAATGGAAAACAGGAGATATTGAAATTGTTACGTTTGGTCTTCAACTTTCGTCTGGTGTCCTGACAGCCAATCACTAGAGCTTTCAGGAGGCGAGACTGATTGTGTTGTCCAAGGACTTGGCGGATGATAAGCTGACAGTTTGACATGTTGATGTGACAACTGAATATGTGAAACAGTCTGTGCTTGCAGAGGGGCGGGTCGAGAAACGGCCCTCCGAAGCATCAAAGAGTCTGAAGTAGTCTTGGACAGCCCTCTGGAGAGGGCAAGATATCGAAGGGCATTGATATTAAGACAGCAAACAGATAAATCACAAAATATGGAAGAGTGCTAGCGACACAGTCAATAAACCTGCCGACAGGCCATTGATTTGTGGGTGGAGTTTCTTTCCATTTTGTCCTTGGAGATCTCACCTGAAAGAAGGTCATGGTGGACCCGCCGTGCATGGTGCCGTATTCTATGGCTGTTTGGTCAGCCAGATCGTCCACGGACTCGATGGGCACCTCCATCCTCTGCACAGTGAGAAAGGCCGCCAAGTTGGCTGTGTAGGAAGAGATGATGATCAAGGTGAAGGCCCACCTGGAACGACAAACCAGTTTTAGACGCGAGGAATGCAAAGCTCTGACCCAACATCAAAAAGAGCTCGGTGCTACTGTGGGCTCCGCATCCGAATGAGAAGTTGAAAGGCTCCTTTGTATACTGTATGCCCGTTCAGAATACTCAAAAATAGCTTGCCTTTATTCTCTACTGACCTGGGTGTGCTGCAGTCGCCGAGGCCTCTAAAAACTATAGTACAATAACGCAGCAGAAAAACAGAGGCCAAGTGAGAGTAGCACTTTTATCTGCTATATCTGGCAGCTGACAATGAGATCAGGGTGTAGCAGAATGTGATACTCTGCTGCTGAACATCTCCTGCTAGCTGGTTAATGCTGGTCGGGCTGGTAAACTAGTTTAAGCATGCAAAATCTAATTCAGTGTTCACTAACTCAGGTTTTCTGTGAGGTCTTGCTGATTAAGCTAGTTGACCCTACAATTAAACTCAACATGAATGCATAATGAATATATAAAGGAGGGAAGACCCAAATGTGTTAACCTTACAATTATTTGTTCACTTCTAAAGTACAATAATAAATAAATAAATAAATTCAACAGTTAACAATCATTTTGTAGATAAAATAGAAGAGCTTGGTTTATACCTTGAGTGCAATTCCACTTTGGACAGAAGAATTCTAATTTTCTGCCAATTGATTTGAAGATTATTTTGACATGATCCTTTAGACAGTGGCATCTTATTTCACAACAAAATTTTACTCAACTGCCTTTTAAATAAATGAGACAAGAATCTGCCTAAAACATTAATTATGGTCTTATGGGTCAAATAAACATTTATTTCAGTGCATCTAAAAATAAAAAAAGCATATAAAATCAGTTTTTTTCATACAGATAGAACAAAATGAAAATGAAAAAGACAAAATCCTTTATTTATTTGTTTTTACTGTAACACTACATTTCAAGTAGTTCACTTTACACATTCTACAAGCTGCAAGTTTGCAACTACATGTGTCCACAATTTAGTTGCAAATGAATAAGAAGCAGATGACATGTAGTTGGCATTTAGTTTCAAAATTACTTACAATAAATAGAATTTCTGGTAACACTTTGTTTTAAGCTGTCCGTAGTACAAAGTAATTACGTAGTAAGTACTTAGTAATAGCTGTTGTACTTACCATGTAACTAAGCTATGGAACAGTTTGTACTTATAGTTTGTAATTATGTAGATGTAATATGCTGCTACAGTTACATTAGAATTATAGAATATTATACAGGCATAAGCTACTTAAAACAAAGTGTATCAACATTGTACTTAAGTGTACTTTATGTGTATCTATACTGTACACCTTCTCTGGTTTGATTTAATCCATTAAGACACAGCTTAATTACACCTAATACCTTTCTAATTATATTAAACTTACAGAATATTACACAAGCATAAGCTACTTAAAATAAAGTTTATCAAGTTTGTACTTAAGTGTAAGTAGCTGTGTTACATACTCAGTCTGTTACAAATATGTAACAGTAGCTGCCTGTTACATCTACATAATTACAAACTGTTACCTACCATACTCCACTGACGCAGCGTGTGGACAGGGCTCTGGGGGCGATGGTGGAGCCTTGCTGCATGAAACCGCCCACAGGAAACCAGAAACTGTTGCCCAGTGAATACTGGTTAATGAGCAGGCTACAGCGCCCCTTCAGGCAGGGGTGAGGGTTGTACCATTCATAAGGTGTTAGCCTGTGTGCCAAGAGAAGCGTGAAAAAAGAAAGAATAAAAAGCAGTAAACATAAGTGAGCCAGGAACAATTTTAACAGTTGGCAAAGCATGAAGTCACCAGTGCTCCCTGTTGGCCATGTAACCTGGTTTTTGTTCCCTGAAGGGGCTGTGCAAGCTTTAGCCGTGACTGACAGGACACTAATAAAAATGCACTGCACTGCAGGACGCTGTTGAGTTACTCTTCAAGGTGTGCGACAACCTCACATTACAGCTCTGTTGAAATGGCGAACACAAGCAATGCAGAAAAGAAAACACAGGTCGTATTTCAATAACAAACGTGTAAAAATATACACATTATAGAGAGGCAAACAAAGAATAACACATGCATACGCAAAAGCTTCCAACTATGAATTTATATAAAACGTCTTGACAGGTAATGTTCACAAAATAAAAACGCACAACACCCCCGTTGTCCTGCAGAATGCTGGAGAATCAGCAGGCTACTGTGAAAGAGTATAAAACATGACATTTCTTTTGTGATCCAATGCAAAGCAGGAATAAAAAGTGAGTTTAAAATGAAATGTCAACAAATACAGGCATGCTGATACTATAACTGCATTTCAACCAACCAATAAGATTTCAGGGTTAGGTTTAAGCTCATGACTGTTTCAAAAGACAGACAAAGTATGTTGACCTTGCAACAACAACATTCATATGAGCTAACAATCCTAACCCTTAAACCTTCCCCTAAAATCAGAGCACAAAGATGCAGTAGGAATGTTCAGAAATCCTATCAGCTAATCAACTATCAACTTTGCCCTCCAGTTTTAGGTTTGGTTTAGGTACAGGGCCAAGTGTTTTCCTTATGTAAAGCTAACATATGACTTCAGAAGATGTATAGAATTAATATATCGTGTTATGTTCAACGTTTATGTTGCTTTTATGGAATATTTTGTCAATGGTTCAGTTATAATAAAGTTTAAAGTTAAAGTTTGGATTGACAGTTGAGGAAGTAATGAAACTGATACTGTACTGTATGTTTGTAAATATTTAGGAGACATATTTTTTTTGCGGTATTCAACTGCTAGCTTTGAATGTTTAAAAAGACTTGAAATATAGTGTAAAATCCACATGTACAGCTTTTATTTAACATTTTTAAAAGCCATTTTGTAGCTTTTCACTTTCACTGTGTGGCAGCAGAGTAAAAGTTCCTTCAAATATTCCTTTAGTCAACAATTTTTTTTTTAAATGCACTACTAGTGTTGGTGCTAATAAGATCCTGCAGGTGTCAGTGTGGAGCTGAGTATTTACCTCGCAACCAGAAAGAGCACGCAGCTGACTGCCAGGTACGCCAGCAACATGAAAAGCCAAACCCCAGGAGAGAACGGATCCAAAAAGGAGAAATACCCCGGTCTTCTTCCCTATAAAAACACACAGGTAACATCAAGACACCGAAAACGAGCATCCCAACAATCCTATAAGCCTATATCATTCAATTCCAGTAAGTAAACATTCAGGTTAAAGATGTTTAAAGGCTTTTACGGTTGATTGGCTTGATCCAAACAAAGTGCTTGATTTTCTGTCTCCTAACCATTTTGGCACACTCTGAAGATCCAATAACCGTTGGAACAGAACTCAGGAGCCGATTCTGTACACAATAGTCAAATCCAATTACCTCTCCTGGAGGTACTTTGACAATCAGTGGTCAGCAACAACTTAACAGTCTCTTATCAGCGAGAAACTAAGTGTGAAAGCACCATGGCTAATCTATCTACAAGCCACAGGTGTTTGGATCTAAATAGTCTCAGCAATGGATACACTCGCAACCCCCCCAAAAGACTACAAAAACCATACCATAGTGGTGAAATGAGTAATTATTCCACTATCTATCCTGCACCAGGCTGGAAATTCATTAATGTGCCTGCAATCTTCTCCATATTAGCGTAATTGAATGACATTGCTGTTGAGCTGGACACTAAAAGCTGTAATTATAGCAATAAATAGAGGCAAGCCTGTCTACAGTAGATACACAAGAAACTGATGGACTCTCAATGGGGGGGAAAAAGTGTTCAGGTGTGGTTTTATTCTTAGGCAGGTTGCTTTACACTTTTTAACGGAAGCTGCCGTCGAGGGAAGGGAAAATTGGGATGTGCCTGGAGCCTGCATGTGCCAGACTAACTCGTGTGAGATTTGAGGAGATATTTGTATCATGATTTACAGCGAGAGGGACTTGCGGATGGTGCTCACAAGGGGGTGCGTTAACTGGGGTGTTGGGTTTGTGCAATTTGCTTCCAGCTGAAGCAACTTGCCTTGTTTACAGCCTCTTTGTAAATTTGATTTTAAGGTTTAGATAAAATCACAATCAACATTGCGGACTGCGGAAACCCGCCGGAAAACAAGTGAGAAACTAGCAGGTGAGCTACGCAGGTTATACACGCGATTTAACAGCCTTTCGAACATGTAACACCCTCAAGAGCCAATCTTCCCTTGATCATTTAACAAAAGAGCGCAGATAGATCCTCCCCCAGTATGACTGAACAGGAGTGCAGTAGGGCAGTTTTTGCTCGTTCCCATAGGCTCTGATGTGTCTCTGTGGTGTTATGTAAGTTCTCGTTTCTGGCTTAGTGGATTTGAGGTAAGAAATAAAGTTTCTCCCTGTGATATACTAAAAATGTAGCGCTGCTGCTGCTGCTTTGGCTGTGGAAATAAAACCTGAAGCAGCTGCAGGAGCCTGCAGTCACACCAGAATCTCACACCAGGGTTCCCAGTGTCTGGTTAACCAGGTCCTCATTAACATTTCCACTACACAACATATTAAATTATAGAGGAAACTGCAGAGCTGTCATTGCATGCGTGGTCTTACCATGTTTATCTGTTTTTACTGATTATAGCTTCAGTGTTTCTTGTGATAATTATATTCAGAGTGCTATGTATGGGAAGAGTTATTTACTTCTACTTTTTGTAGCTGTCTGTTTATTAAAACAACAAATTATGGCGTTAATGTGATTGATCTCGTGTTTGAATTTGCTACTTTTTCCAAATGTAGGGCATACACGTCTCGAATAATAAATACAACTACTGCTGGCTTTCTCATCAGTGGCGTGTTTCCCTCATCTGTGATGTTTCATACTTGTTAAGTTTTAATGATAATTAAATTTCACCATTCAGTGACTGCAAATTGATTTTTTACTTTTGTTTAAATTAGGCTTTGATTATAAATAATTTTGGATTTTGAAAGAATGTAAAACAAAACACACTGTTTAAGGAGAAGAAAACACTATATACGATTCTTGAAGATGCAATAATTATTTTCATACCTTCAGCAAAGATGCATTGTATTCATCAAACATGACAGTGAAGGTAGCAAAAAACACATAAATGCTATTCTTTTGAAATTTATATTAATTAAAGAATCCTATATAATCCTACAATATAAAGGTGTCCACAAAAATATCAAGCTGCACAGCTGTTTCAAAACATTTGAGCAGCAAATCAGCATATTAGCATGATTTCTGAAGGATCACATGACACTGAACACTGAAGCAATGATGCTGGAAATTCAGCTTTTCCATCACAGAAATACACACACACACACACACACACATATATATATATATATATATATATATAGTAAACATTTGAGACTATTACAGCTTTTTCATAAATAAATGCAACTTTGGTAACCATAAGACTTCACTTTCTGAAACATAAAAAAAAATCTAACATACTCCAAACTTTTGAAGATCAATTTTTAGACCATAACCATGCTATGACAATATGTTATTTCTTCCACTGAAGCAAAAAATGCTCTTTCATTTTTAAATCATCCTGGAGAATGTGATCATCAGTCCATGTCAGCTCAAGTATATGGTCTCATTAAAGCCAATACCACATGCTAAACAAAATAAATATTTAAGAAACAATGACACAAAACAGTAGGGAGCTTATTTCTGCCTCAAAAGAAAAATAAAACAGGCCATTGTAAGGTAAAGCTGAAAGCAAGTCACAATAAGGGAAATAAAATTGCAACTGTCAGATTATAAAATTAAATTGTGGGATATATAAAGCCAAATTGTGAGATATAATATAACTGTAAAATATAAAGTCAAATTGTGAGATATAAAAGTCATGCTGTCAGATGTAAAGTTGCAACTGTGAGATATAAAATTGAATTATAAAGTCACACTATTAAATATGAACTTAAAATGCAAACTGTGAGAAGTTATTTTTATTTATTAAGTTTTATCCATATTTTTTTACTCTAAGGTGGAATCAGGCTTCCGGTGATTACACATACGTTTAATTTTTTTTTTTTTTATACGATGCACAAACTTCTGCAATATAAATGGACTATGACAGTATAAATAACTTCAGAAATACTACACAAATTTAATCTCAACATCCCTGTACAATGTGTAAAATGCAATCGAGAGATAGGAACTTCATATAATTGTTTATGGAAATGTCCCCAATTTTAATGTTTTGGGGAAAAAGTTAATGTACCATTATTTTGGCACTTCTGCATTGTATAAGTGCATGTAATTATATATTTGTAATTTTATTCCCTCTCCCCTCCCCCTTGTCTTATTACAAGTTTCTAAACTCAATAACGACACTGTTGAAAAAATATATACATAAAGGGTTGTGCATGTGATCTTTCTCTTCTCTCACACACGCTTGTTGTTTGACTCAGAGATCACTGTTCGGATGTGTAGTGAAGCGTCTGCAGTGATTTACTGTCAGCACATGTTTACCAGCCACTGTCACATCGACTTGAGCTGAAAAGATTTGAAAACATAATGTTCCATTGAAATCCGCTGAAAGACAGTAACATTTACAATATTTGTCTGTCACTTAAAATATCCAGATTAAAAAATCGTGCTTCTGTAGGCTCATTTTAAGTGACCGTGACAGATCGTAAACACACCTAGAGGTGAGATGCATTATTTCAAACCCGAAGTACGTCACGGAACCACGCGCCCTGCTGTGCGACGAACGCTCAGTCATGAGGGCTCACTGCTGCCGGGGTGCAGAGTGGCCTTTTGCAGTCGCTCACACCTTGAAAGTGTGTGGCTAGTGGGAACAAGGTCTTGTCACAGCTGGAGTACTTCAGAGGGACTGACTGCCCTGACTTCATGTTCTGAGTGCAGCTGCTCTTTTTCCTTCTCTGTAACGCACACAAGCTCTGTTGCTGCTCTTTTGTGGCTGTGCACAATCTAATTAACATGTTGCACTAATTATTCATCCTCATCCACACCTAGTGTCTCTTCTTCTTCCCTGTGCACGCTGCACAAGACCAAGGGACACTCATTTTCATGCATTCCTGTGTTTATTCACACTCTCCAGAGTATACTACGATGAAATGGCACGTTCCATGAGTTCAAGTTTACCAGTGCGTCCAATTACACGCTGCGATGGAGATACCACTGTACTCGCAAACATGTAATTAAAACAGGGCCGAAGGCCACATTTTATTCCATTTGCCATTGTTATTGATCAAACGCAAGATTTCATTTAAAGTTTGAACTAAGCTATGGGGGTCCTTATAGAAATCAAAGCAGGCTGGATCAATAGTAAGTGGATTAAATCCAAACAAGTGCACGCACAAGAATCCAAATATCTAGAGCACCATGGCTGTAGGGTATAGATGAGTGAGAAGAGATTATTCTGAGCAGGAGAAACTGAAATCAAGGCCGATCCCCATCTTTAGCACATTCAACCATGTTTAGCCGGCTCATGTCTTATATATCAATATCAAAATAAATTAAATGAACGCATATTTATATTATTCATATATTATTAATAGAAAAACACTATAAATATTAGAAACTGAAATTAAAAATGAGAAGTAATTAAATCATGTAATGTTCAAATAATAAAATAAATAAATAAATAAATAAATAAATAAAAATTGTATATTTGTATACATTTTCACTTTTAAGTAAATAGAAATTATTAACAGAAAATCTGTATATAGTAGAAAATAAAACACAGAATCTGAATAAAGAAAAATCTTACATTTAAAATTATGTTTTTTTTCTAATGATTTATTCTTTTTTTTGAACAATTTTTAAAAAATGCGTTTTTTCATTGTGCATTCCAAATGGTCTCAATCAAATTGCAGCTAACACAATAAAAACATGATTTTTTAAAATGAAAAAATCTGTAAATAAACTCTTTATATATTATTGTATTATATTTATTTTTCATGTATATATTGTTGATTTATTGATATTTCAGTTTTGATAAATTATTAATATGCAATGTGATGAGCATAAATGCAAAACTGGTCTTATATTACATCTGACAAATCAATGCATCAGCAACACCAGTAAAAGCTCATTAATATTCATGCGCTCAGCCTTCTTTATGTAGTGACATCACAACCTGATATTTTCAGCCACTCCAGCTTTATTCTGGATCAGACAAGAGCAGAAAGGGCCACAGAGAAACAGACAGAGAGAAAGAGAAGGAAAAAGAGACAGAGAGAGAGCTCAAGGCTTTCTAACCCGAGAACAGCTCTACACTGTACAACAGCCTTTTATCCTCTTTACCTGTGTGAACTCGTTTAACACTCCTCTTATGTCTTCTGTCACTGTTCTCTCTGTCTGCCAGTCTCAGAGTCACTCGCTGTGTCTGCCTCTGTACCTTTCTCAATCAACTTTCACTTCTTTTCTTACTTTCTCAGCCACCTCTCTGGGGTAGTCGCAGCCTATGTTTAAAGGTGAATTACAGTGTGTAATTTCAGCAGTGTTTGAAAGCTCCACAGTGCTCAGTGTTTTCAGGGAAAATCAACCTATAAATGAATTATTTATTATGAAAGCATTTTAACACGGAAAATAATTAACACTTCACTAAGATCTGAGCTCACTGTGGGGCACAATCTAATATAACCCAACACTCTTTCTTGGTTCTGGAACAGTTTTCCTATTGAATGTTTATTGGCTGTAGCCAGTAATGGTTCATGGAAAAAATCTGACTTATTTGATTAATCTTGTGGAGCTTGGTACATAAGTTTAAACAGCAGTGGCTGAAAATCACCTTCTTTCATCTGAAAATATAATTACAGTAAGTGCTAAAAAGTGCTTGTTATGAGACTATTGTGTGGGCACAAAAGTATTTTAGCACATAAGAAACTTTTATGAGAGTATAAAAAATAAAACAAAACATTAATAACAGTAATTGGTAAAAATGCCCACATACTAAAATTCTAGCAGATACAATGATATGGCCAACAAATAGCTGATTTAAAAATTCTACAATATTTAGTTTGAAGAAATTAGAAATAATACTTACAAAAGAAAGATTTACAATACATGTTTTAATAAGTAACACTCAAAGTCAGTGTTTGAGTTAAATTAAGTGTTTGAAAACATTATGTTAAATGTAATTTTAAGGCCAAAAATACTGGAAAAGAACATATCCAATGTCAACCAATACTTAAAATAATAAAAAGAAAAAAAAGAAAATTATATGAATATTGCTGTGTTGCAATCCGCATACATTGTCATACATCTGTCCTAAAATAGTCTTAGTATGTCCCAAATGTCCTGGACGGTGTACTTCCAGTTAGAATAGGAAGTGAAGCGTTGGACAAGCATAAAACTGTTAAAAAACTACAAACATGGCGAGATATGCAAGACCAATAGACAGGTAGGGAAAGAGGTTTGAGTGATAAATAATGAATGTCTAACCTGATGAAAAAAATCTATTTAATGTTATCTATGTTATATATCTACAACATTTTTATAAAGATAAGTTTGGCCGTTGCCTTTTAAATGCATCATTATGCAAACATATGCATAATGATGCCTAAACATTTTTTCTCTCGATCAATGGGGTGACTTTTCTAACTCCATATACTCTGTAGCGGTTACGGCCTACTTGAGTTGAGTGACAAGCATGTGTTTGCATGCCGTAGTTGAAAAATCTGCAACACAAGTGCTCTTTCCTTCTGAGTTAACAGCACACCTGGTGTTATTGATTCCCCCAACTGTTCTCAACCAATGAAGACGCACGCAGGAGCATCTATTAGCAGCATGAACAGAGCAGGGGGGCTGACGATGTGTTTGTGTAAAAGAGTGAGTGTATGTGTGTGTGTTTGTGTAAATGCCCTACCGGGACACCACATTAATGTTTGCACACGCCGCACCGAGCGGCTTCATCCGGCATTTAGCCAACAGAGAGATCAGCATGTCACCTTGGGTTTAGGAAGGGGCTTTGATTAATGGCGCACAGGCCTTTAAAAATAAAAGAGCTATTGGATTTTCAGTGTTGCTGTGTGCAAGAGCTCGGGGTGTTATTGGTGTGAATTAGATACAAGTCACAATAAGGAGAATCTGAAATTGGGAAAGAAAGCACTACATTTATCAGCTTTTCACACCACAGCGCACCATCTGCTACGGCAAGGGTGACGCTCAGAGCTCTCTGCACCAAAGTGTTTATTTATTTCCCACGCAGCCTCTCTTCGGCCTTTAGAGCCTGTCGAATGTTGATCTTTTATGCTACGAGGTCAGGAATGGTCCGGGAGTCTTGGGCTGCAGTGGATGGAGGACATGGAGGAACTTACTATGTGCACTCGGTACATGATGCTGATCCCCAGAGTCATGAAGGGTTTGGAGAAATCAATGACCTTCTCTCTCTCGGCTGTGATGGTCAGGGCGGCCACAGCCAAGTCAGCCTTCTGAAACATATGCAAAATAACAGCAGCCATTAGTGCAGGGCTGGATAAAGAGGTGCAAAAGCGGGTAAGGTGGTATATAAGTAGTTTCTTCCTGGTTCAAGAAAGGGTTCATCTGACCCCTCAGATTTTTAAGCCAAGTGAATTTGAAACTTCATTATCAAGAGTGTTGTTATTGTTAAATCAAAGCAAAATGGTATCCCTTTACAATAAGGTTGATTAGTTACCATTAGTTAATTACATTAGTTAACATGATCTAATAATTAACAATACTTCTACAGCATTTGTTGATCTTAGTTAATGTTTGTTTCAGCATTTACTAATGCATTATTAAATCACAAGTTGTGTTTGTTAACTTTAGTTAATGCGATGTGAGCTAACATGAAAAAACAATGAACGACTGTATTGTCATTAACATTATTGACATCAACAAAGATTAAGAAATAGCGCAATAAATGTATTGTTCATTTTTCTTGTTGCTGTTAGTTAACTGATGTTAACAATTTACACCTTATTGTTACCGATAAAACAAATAAAATAGTTTGCCAATAAAGGTAAATATTGATTAAAATTAAGTGTTACAAATTTTAAGTATAAATATTACTAGAAATAAGACATTTAATACATTAAATGTATATATGTGTAAAAAATAGTGTCAAATTCTAAAAGATATAGTTATATTGTCACGATGTAGGTGCAGGAAAGCACGAGCAGAGGTTCGTCTTCACGAGCATACCATCTTTTAATATCCAGACGGGCAAATAGACAGGCAGGGTAATCCATATACAAAATAACTTTAATAATCGAACCAACACGAGACAAACTCAACGGGCTTTTAAACAAGACAGCATTAGGCAGAACTCGGAACAGGTGAGGGACACAGGTGGATCGGGGAAACTAATTTACTAAACAAGAAATGGGACAGAACCAAATAAGGAAAAACAGGAAGACAAGAAAGCTAAACCAAAACTAAAGTGTGACAGATAAGGCAAAGACATAAAGCGTGACATACATAAATGATTACAATTAAATATAAATATTAAATGAAAAACTAAAATTACATCTAAAATAAAAAGTATGCAAATTTTAAAAATAATAATGTTATAATGATGTAAACACATAACAAAAACACTAAACCTTAAATTTAAATGAAAACTATAAAAAAAATGAAATGAAAACTTCCAAAATTCAACATTAAAGCACCATCTCAAAATATTAATAAATAATATTGTATATTATCAAATACAATTATTGTATACATTTAGGTTTTATAGGTTTTATTCAAAAGTCCTGTGGTCAGATGAGACCAAAGTGGAACTTTTTGGTCTTAACTTCGCTGTGTTTGGAGGAAGAAGAATGATGAGTATCATCCTAATAATACCATACCTACAGTGAAGCATGGGGCTGGAAGCATCATGCTCTGGGGGTGTTTTTCTGCACAGGGGACAGGACGACTGCACTGTATTAAGAAGAGGATGAACGGGGCCAATTGTTAACAAAGGCTTCCGTACCAAATATTAACATTTTCTGACTCAATTGATCAAATACTTATTTGACACAGTAATTCCCAAATAAATTGTAAAAAAATGTGATTTCCGGATTTTTCTTTTTAGATTCTGTCTTTCACAGTGGAAATGCACCTATGCTGAAAATTGTAGACCCCTCCATGATTTCTAAGTAAGAGAACTTGCAAAATCACAGGGTGACCAAATACTTACTGACCTCACTGTATATAGTTTGTCTCGCACAAAGCCCCCTCAAAATCACAACACCCCTGAAGTCTTAGTTAAGCTGATTAGAGCATGTAAACCACCTTAAACCAGCAACAAACCAGCTTAACCACCTTAAGCTACCATGACCTGTCTTTTCACACCTGGAAACAATTGCTTGCAGTCCAAACACCTGTGTTTTGGTGAGTTCTGAAGGGCAAAGTGGAGTTGTGTGTGTGAGATGGAACATGAACACAGAAACTGTCATGACAAATCACTTGACGCAGCATCCAGTGCTGCCGGGCACAATGCTGTGGCCGGATCCCACTAATCAAACAACACCGAAAAGTGCATCTGCAAGGGATTTTACGGTCCCGCGGGACACACTCTTACCCTCCACTGCTTTTTGTCCTCTCCAGGAGGAGAATGATGGGATATTGGAGCCGTGCTGTAAATGAGAGAGAATCTCTGGACAGCAGACACCGGTTACAATTTGATGTTTTAGCCGCGAGCCTGAAACCTTGAAAGTGACTGGTGGCTGGTTAACTCCGAGAGCCAAATTAGGAACGTTAGACACGTGTTTCAAGATCCACGTGATTATTCTAGATATGTTAAATTTTCATTTGTCCGTTCATTGGAGACCCGTTATGTTCCGGCGTCCCGTCCCAAAATATAATGTTACTAGTTCTAATAACTACTCAGAGATTAGGGACGATTACTTATCCCGTTTGCCGGCTGCGAACTGCTTGCCTATCGCAAAGAGATACTTTATATAATCTAATTTTACCTAACTTGTTAATCATTAGCGACAAGCAGGAATCAAAGGTCTCAGAAAATGCGCAAACGGCTTCATTTTCCAAGCCTCCAGTATGTCATGTCCTAGTCGATACATTTATACACATAACGGCATCCTGCCCAGGTTATTAATCACAAATGATTTCAACAGTCTAGAATGAATCAAGAAATAACATTTAATTTATTCGTCAGGTAAAATTATATCAAGCCAATTACATAATCAAACATTGTGAATTCAATTCAGTTTCAATTTAAAAGAATGCATAACTTTGATAAATCAAGAAATTATATTAAACCAATTACAGAATTAAGAAATGAGAATTCGATTCAATTTCCAGCAAATGCATGCCTGACGGTCATAGAAGCCATTCCTGCTTAAAGAAAAAGTCCTAGTGAGCTGTTTCATTCTATCACCATAAATACTCCAAACCAACACCCCCACAAACCTTTAGGCACAAAGACCATTTGTTTGTCAGATCTTTCCGCAACCCCAGATCTGCACCTATTTGGAATGCTCAATCTTATTGCTCCAGGGGGAGGTCACAGCCCTTTATCAGTAACCAATTTTGTGAAAAGTTTAAATCTTTTTAACGATGTAAGTGACTACTGAGAAATTTAGACCATTGTACCACTCATCTTTAGACCTTTAAATCGACATGATGAAAGTGTCAAATATGACACTGAAAGAACAATATCTTCACAAAATATGACGCACAATGTATAGAACTCCTGGAAGACCTTTTTCTTAAGGAACAGCTGTGAATGCAAGAGATAGTGAGTTGGAGAAGGGAGGGGGGTCGTAAAAGTGGGGTCTCAGATTTAGGGGGGTTTGTTTTCGGGTCAGAGTTTGTTGTCTTTGAAGATTCCAAATTAACTTTTTATTGCATGCCATCTGCAGGCGTGCAAGAACTCCTCCACCCTATCTTCCCGTGGAAGAGATTAAATTTTTTATCCAATTTTTCCAATTCTTACAAAACCTTCTCTAGTTTTAGTGAAAATTTCCGATTTTTCATGTTTTTGTTCTTAATTTTTATATATTTTTAATTGAAGCCAAAATTATTTACTATTTATAAACCTCAGATTAATGCCTTATTCTGCATAACCATATTTTAGGTTCCTTAATCTGACCCCCATATCTAAACTTAACAACTGCAACTAACTATTAAAAGGCAGCAAATTAGTAGTTTATTGAGGGGAAAACTCATAGTTAAAAAGGAATAGTTCACATAAAAGTTTGTAACCAGACTGTTTTGGGTCACTATGGAAGTCAGTGATAACCCAAAACAACCTGGTTACAAATTTATGAGTCCCTTGTTTGTCCTGAACCGTTAAACAGCCCGATGTTCCTCAGAAACATCCTTTAGGTCCAACAAATTCTTTGGTTTTTCACAGTTTTTGTGTATTTGAACCCATTCCACCAATGACTGTATGACTTTGAGATACATCTTTATTGTACAGTCAAATTGTACAGTCATTGTTAAAAAGGGTTCAAATACAGAAAAATGCTGGAAAACCATGTATTTTTGGGGGATTTAGTTATAACCTTGCAACCGTCTGCTCACCTGATAATAAAGCTAGTTAAGTCATTATCTCACCATGTACAGTACTTCACCGTATCAAAAGCGTCTGTGGAGCAGTAAGATGAACTCTTGCACATTCCCTGAAGATTCCTTCCCAAATAACAGCTTGCAGATGCACTAATCTTCAAGTGCTCTCCATAGTTCAGCTGTGGCCCACAGCTCTTCTTCAACTCATGCACACTTCACTTCACACAACAAAACATCACGCTGACACACAAACAAGGAAATTACGCGGTCCCCGCTGTACAGAAATCCCTCAAACAGATGTCGTCCGTAACAGAAACAAGGACAATAACTGCCGCTCAAATATTTGACATCTCGTTATGTATTAATATTGATGGCTGGACTGCACAGAGAGAGAAATTATGAGACGGAGACTCTAAATAATAAATAATGCAGTATGATATTCTTCCTGCGCTCCATCCTCCCCCTCAGCTTTGACTCAATCAAAAAGTGATGCCCCCAAAAAACGAGAGAAGAAGGCAATGTCAACTCTATCACTCCTGAATAATACATTGACGCAAGTTCCCAGTGTGGCATTTCAAATTCCCTCGGAGGCTTATTCTTCATCTGACGTTATAGAAAACCCTGACAGCTCGGCTGCATCACTACCTTTGTGTACTATTGCGCTGCCTTTAGTTTTACAAAAGTTTCCAGAACATTATAAAGCATGACCAGGACAGTCACTGTGGGAATAGGAGGACATATTTTAGGGCAAAATGGTAATAACAGAAATGTTTTGTGAGGTATTTGTATTGTATTTGTTGCCTCTTTTATCAACCCATAACTCACTAATTAATTATACATGTTGACCATGTACCAAGTTGACCATTAATACAATAAACAATGTTATTTTTTCTTGCTTTAGATTGCATTTTACATATAAACAGATACACTGGCTAAATAAGCATATATTATCACATATAATTAAACAAACCACTGTATAATTTTGAGCACTTTTCTTAAAAAAATGATTTTAATTCTGAATAAATGAATCTTTTTTCAGTTATAAAAAAAAAATGTTTTTTTGAATTAACCTTTTTTTTTAGTTCAAAATCATGCCCACCATCCACCTGGATAATGTTTTTATAAACGTCTGAAAGAAGAAAGTCATATACACCTAGCATGACTTGGGGGTGAGTAGATTGTGGTGTAATTTCATTACATCAAAAAACCCTGTTTTTTCATGCACTGGTCAAATTTGAGATTTTGGGCTTTTTGGTTTTTCAAAAAAAAAAAAAAAAAATCAGACTAGTAGAAAGAAAACATCCAAAAAAACTGTTAAGTGTTTCTTTTATAGCACTTTATCTTTATCACACTAGGCATGAACTTGTGGGTATGGGTTTGTGTGACTCATTCCCATAGCGTCTAAAGACGCAGTGTGAGTTCCTGAAAAGGAACATCTCTGGGTTATGTATATAACCCCAGTTCCTTGAAGGAACGAGATACTGCGTCTATAGACGCTATGGTAAACGCCTCTGCGTTAGCCACGCTCTGAAACTGCTGTGAAATCTGTCCAAATAAGGGCTCCGGCGTCATAGGCGGTGATGTCATGATCCCCGGAGCTCAAAAGCCCAGGTGCAGCACATTACACATTAGCTCAGGAATGAAGCAAGCGCTCGGCAGTGATGCCGTGGATGTGGCTAGAGATGCAGTGTCTCGTTCAATCAAGGAACTGGGGTTATATACATAACCCAGAGATGTTCCTTTTCAGGAACTCATACTGCGTCTATAGACGCTATGGGAACGAGTCACACAAACCCATACCCACAAGTTCGTGCCTAGTGTGGAGCAGCACAACTAAGGATGACGGAACCTGGAGTTGCCGGAAGGTCAAGCCCAAGAACCATCCTCTCAGAAGGGAGAGGACCATCCAGCTGCCTTGCAGATGTCCGAAACCGGGACACCTGCTAAGTAAGCTTTCATAGCCGCCACGCCCCTAGTGGAATGAGCTCTGACTCCCATCGGCGAGGGGAGAACTGCAGCCGATGAATATGGCCATAAATATAGCATCCACTATCCACCTGCTCAATGTCTGTTTTGATGCAGGTAGACCTTTCAGCAGAGGACCAATGCAAGCAAACAGCTGGTCCGCCCTCCTCCACGCTGCCGATTTACTAACATACATGTCCAGTGCTCGCACTGGGCAAACGTAGTGAAGTCCTTCATGGCCTGTCTCTTGTAAATGAGGGGGGCAAAAAGCCTGAAGGACTATAGGCTGCGATGAAAACTTTCACCAGTCCGGGTGCAAAGTCAGTACAGTCAGGCGCTACTGATAACGCCTGCAAATCACTTACTCTCTTGAGTGAGGAAATTGCCTTCAGGATTACTGTCTTGTTGGTTAAATGACGATCAGAGATCTGATCTAATGGTTCAAATGGCGGTTTAGAAAGGGCTTCTAAAACCACTGTCAGGTCCAATGTTGGTACCCTAGAGCGCACCACTGGCCTCAGCCTTAGTGCACCCCGCAAGAAGGTTCACAAATCATATTCTGTTCGGCCAGAATGGTGCTACTAACAGTAAGCTGACCGCATCCTGCCGAATTCTCTCTAGTACTGCTGGGAGCAGAGCAATTGGGGGAAATGCATACAGAGGGCGCCTCGGCCACCTCTGTACCCTCGCATCCAGCCCCAGCAGAGCTGGATGAACTTGTGAGAACCAGAGGGAACATTGTGCACTCGTTGAGTCACAACAAGTCTCCTCGGCGCTGTAGAAGATTGTCCAGATTCGCTGCACGACATCTGGATGCAATCTCCACTCCCCGGGCCTCAGCCCCTGTCTCGACAGGATATCTGCTCCCATATTTAAGTGCCCCGGGGCATAGGCTGCTTTCAACGAAAGAAACCTGCCCTGAGACCCAACCAGAATCTGGCACGCCAGCTTGTTTAAGGGGCACGAACGAATACCTCCTGGTGGTTGACCACAGGCCAAGCAGCCACTCATGAGTACCCTACCTGGTGAGGGATGCGTCGACTGTCCGTGTGACGCGGCAACACTGAGTCCCTCAAAACCAGGCCCGGTTCAGGAACTCAAGTCACTCTTCTGACTATGATGAAACTCCAGACAACTCGAGTGAGAGATAATCGCGCGACCGAATTCCAGATCATGCCCAGGATAAGTGGTTCTCTGAACTGGAGAAAGCACACTTCTCTTGGCATTTTAGTCTTGGCCCCAAACGTTCACATGAGCGAGGACAGCATCTCGATGCCTGACTGAATAGTTCAGTTGCCTGAAATCTAAAACTTGCCTTAGTTGCCTGCACAAGCAGTCCCCTCTCTCAGGAGCAGCTACCGCGTGCTCTTCTCTAGAGTTAGATCTGATCAGGTGGGAAAGAAATAGGGGATCACCCGTTTCAATCACTTTCGTCAGATCCATCTGCGATCCCCATGAATGCAAACTCCGGCTCGCCTCAGCGACAACGGAGCTTGCACCACGAGGAACGTAAAATAAGTTCTTAACTTTTTAAAAAACTGAACAAACAGAGTGCTGCGACAGACTCACAGTAGAGCATGTGCTGAATGAATGAAGCTAATGTGTAATGCGCTGCACCTGGGCTTTTGAGCTCTGGGGATGATGACTTTACCGCCTATGATGCCGGAGCCCTTATTTGGACAGATTTCACAGCAGTTTCCCATAGCGTCTATAGACGCAGTGTGAGTTCCTGAAAAGGAACATATTTTTAAGGGCCGTTTTCTCAAAATGAGATTTTTTCTCCTATACTGAGCCATGTATCTCCACTTTAGGAGTAAGGAGACACACCAAACTTTACACTTTTATTCCTGTCTATATCCTTAAGATTTAAAGGGATTTGTTCATATATAATTTACTTGATAATATACAACATTTTATCCCCCCAAAAAACTGTCAAAATGTATTGTTTTCTGTCTGTTCTATGTATTTTCTGAATTGACACAAAATTCCCTCTGTAGAAACGATTGACTCTAATATGTCATAAAAATGAAATAAGCATTTTGAAACTGACTTCATCCATGTTTAGATTTATGTTCTAAAAATGTATGCAAGTTAGCATATATTTAATTAAACAATGCCTCATTTGCATATTTAAACGTCATTTTAGAAAGCTTTTAATACAAATTAGATAATTTCTCTTACCCTATTCACCTGCAGTGTCCTGCGTTAAAAGCAGACAACCAAACACTATAAATGGCTTTTCAATATGCTTTTTTGTGGTTTTCTGCCAAAATGAAACATTTATGGTTTAACAACATTTGCAAAAACAAATTTTTCTGCCTTTTTAATGCATTTATGCACATACAGTTTTGTGTCCAGTAAAAATATAGTCACCAGCCATTTGCAGGTGCGACAAAATGTTAGTTCGTACTGTATTAAATACATTTTTCTGTTACATACAGTCACAATCGCAAAAATATTTGTAGTCTTTGTTCAAATGAAAATCTGGCCCCATGTTTTTATGTAATAAATAACATGATGAAATTCCCTCATGGGATCCTCGAGGCATCGAGAGAATGTCAGGACGAGGTATCGCTCCTCGCCTCCTTCAGTTGGCCCTCATCACCCTCTTCTGTCTACAGACACTATAGCGTGGGGGATACAATTAGACTCATTGGCCACTTTCAAGGTCAGCTGTATAGAGCATACTTTGAGGGAACAAGTTGAGACAATAATAAGATTAGGCACTTCTTTCTTTATTTCACTAATGGCTTTGCCCTCCATTAGCTTGTGGAATTAAGACGGATAACTTCTCAAAGCCTCTCCATTTTTGTATGCGAGAACACAGGCTGCAGGGAAATGTTCTGGTTTATGACCCTTTCCCCCGGAAATATATGAATATCGCAGTGGCCTTTTTGTTCATTTCGGAAAATTTACTTAGGTCCCTGCCGTGCCAGCCAAAAAACCGACAAATAAATCAGCAGCACGCCATAATGCTGTGACTGTTTTTAAACAAATTACATTTCCGCCTGAAAAGGGCAAGTGCTCGTAACTAAACAGTATTTGCGGCATGCAAGATTTCCATCTCATCAACGGGACGTTAGTGGCTGTCAGAATGGGACTAATACTCTTCACGCTTCACCGAGTCTTTTTAAACACATCTTTGTTGTGAGATCAGATGGGCTAATTGAAATTCATTAGGACGAGGGACCTGTAACTGGGTTGGAGGCATAAACATGAATATTGTTGGTTAATCTGGATCACCTATGTGGAAGCAACTAAAACAACTTTTAGTCTGGCTTTAAGGCTTTCTTCCTTTAATGAATTATTGAAATGAGCATTTGAGAATGAATAATTCTAGACTAATATAAGAGGAAGCAGACTGTTTCATGCTATGTTTTCAGAACAGCAGAAGTTTTGTGGTTTGGATGAAATTTATGCTACATGACTGTCTAGATGCCAGTATAACCAGGGGTTAAATTGGGATTTTGTAGGAGGGAAACCATAAAATCTGCCAGTGATTCTGTTTCCTCAGGTAAGTTACGACAACTACTAGACAAACAAACTGCCAATAATGTTTTATCCCACTTCCTAAAGAAAGCCATTCCGCTGCCTGAAGCAACTTTTTATGAGTACTGTATACAGTGACTGATTACAAATGACAGTAAGTCACTTTTTTTACATTACAGTTCAAAAGTATGTCAGTAAGATTCTATTGTTTTAAAGAAATTAATACTTTTATTCAACAATGATTTATTATATTGATCAAAGTGGCAGTACACAGTATTTATTTGAAATAAAAGCTGTTCTTTAGTTTTTTTAAATAATCCTGGAAAAAGTATCATGGTTTAAGCAGCGCAACTGTTTTCAGCTGGTTCATGAGCACCAGATAAGTATGTTTCTGAAAGCAATTCAGCTTTGCCACAGAAATAATTAGCATTTTATTTATTAATATTATATATACAATTGTATGGGTAACACTTTAATTGTAGTGACAGATTCTCACATTAGTGTAGCATCTAATTAGCAGCTAGTTGAAAATTAGGAAGTAGAGTAGTTACATATTAGCATATATGTGCTCATAAAGTACATATTCTGCATATTCTAAATTCTACGTTCTATATAGTATGAATGAGGGTAGTATGAACGAAATTCGGATACTACATCCATCATATTGATGTTGTCATGTGTCACGTGTCGTCACAACAGCGTGGAAATTTAAAGAAAAAAAGCATGATGTGCTCAGAAATTATTAAACAACCTTTTACAGCCGGTTTCACAAAATAAAATTGATTTACAATGTTTAAACTTTTGATAAGTCAGCCGTTTTCTTTGACGCTGATCAGTGCAATTTAACCACAATGATTTTATCTGAGATAACGTTACCTGTACTTGAAAAGAGTCGCGTCTCTGGTTTCCGGCATTTTTTTTATATGACGCATGCTCTCCCGTGGCCTCATGGGATAGTAGTGTCCATTGTATGCATTCATCCGGGTACTTATTGCCTACTGATATACTTACCGGGTACTTATTGCCTACTATATTCGAATACTATATAGTAGGGAAGTACACAATTAATAATTAGTTACTAGTAAAAAATTGACTTTAAAATAAAGTGACCATTGTATTTGCTATTTTGTACCTATTAACAGTCTATGTGAACGAATTAGACTTTTCCTCAAATCATTTGAACACCAGTGTGTTTTTAAAATTACATTTCACATTTCTAAACCTAAAAATAATTTAGCCTGTGATTCAGCTTAGCCGATGATTAGCAAGCTAAAATTTGAATCTAATTTAACTTTTCAAGATAACTAATACATATTTAAAATCACCCAACAAACATTCCTATTACTTGCCTTTTAAATTACATATCGATTTATTCCAGAAGCTAAAAATGGTCACAATGAACATTTTTCTTTCTTTGTATCTTCATTTTCCAGGCTAACAGTTTGACTACTAGCTAATGTAGCAAGATTTCACAACAATAATAACCATCAGGCAGCAAAAAAAGCAGAAAATTTGTGACACCGCAGAGTGGTTCTGTCCCAGTTTAACCCCTGATTAAACCATATTCCCTTCATCACTCACCCTGCTGATGAGCTCTCCCACCATGCCTGTCCAAGTGCCATTGGCACCTGATACTCCGTACACACCGTCCCCAACTAGCCGAATGCGGTACTTGAACTTCAGGATATCTGCCAACTCCTTCAGCATGTCCACGCAGAAGCCTTCGTAGCGCTCATTCCCTTCAAGGTCCTGGTGATTGGCTCTCAGCATTACATATGGATTCTCCTGTAAAGATATCATTGGCGTTACACACTCTTCAGTATCAATCAAAACTCACTTTTGTGTGACAAATGATTGTTTGAGTTGGCAAGTCACACTAGCTATGTTTCAAATTTCCATCCAAACCTATAAATTTAATGTGCAAAAATTGGACTGTTTCCACCCCAAATGTTCAAGTTAACAAAATTGAATCAAAATCGAATCAAAGTTGATGCAACTGGGGAAGACACAGTAGCTTTTTTTCCTACTATACATAAAAATTGCTTGCACCTCAGAGTGTGCAGATGAAATGCAATAACATACGCTGTCATGTTATCTTGCGTTCGGAGGCGGTTGCTTGATGTTTGGGAACGCAATCGTGAGAGACAGTTCTGAGATGTAATTATACCAAACCCATTTTGATGACAGACTTTGGCTCAGGCATTTCAGAAAGACTAAACCAACATTTGAGATGTTGTGCAATGAAACTGGTCCAATGGTTAGTCCAGGCCAGAGGTTTTTGTAGTTACTGATCTGCTTCAGTAAAACACATATTTTATATTTTATGCTTTTACGCACTTCTTGCATTTCCATCTATTCTAGAGGCTTTAAACACAATATTTTAACACAAAATAAGTTCGCATAAAAACACAAGGATGTAAGCATAGCAAAGGTTTGGACACATAAGGCTCTTTGACTAATGTGAGCCCACCAAAAGACCAAGTTGCTAATTTACGGTTTGTTTTCCCATGCTGCCCAAAGACCAAACAGATTTATTAGGCAATCTGTGGTCAAAATAAAGGCTTCGTAAACATTTCATCCTGCCATCTTTCAGTAAACACTGGCTGTGCCCAACGTTATACAATGGGATATTTCTAGTATGCACGGTTGTGTTGTTACTGTCATTTTCAAACACTTTGCATAAATTGAACAGAACATTGCCACCTTGGACAAAAACAGACACTACAGAATGAAACCAGCCATATAAAAGCTTTTCAAAATCAGTTTTTGTTTTAAATGAAAAAAAAAAAATCACTTTGTCTGCTGTGTTGGGGTAAGACAGACACTAAATGGGTCTGTTGTACTTAAGATTTGTTTAGCGCAGACTGGTTGACTGGAGAGAGTGTTTCATTTTCACCAGTAAATCTGACTCGCTCCACTCCGATGCTTTGAGTGGCAATCTGAAGCGCTGTGGAGACTTTTCAGTCTTTCACATCGCCATGGCAACACTTTCTTCTTCTTCTTTTTTTTTTACCTGCTTGTCTGGTCCTGCATCCCTGATTTTTGATGTGCCCAGTGGCCATGCTCCAGCTGGCCTGAGTATAGCAGCAGCTGGGTCTTACGGCCTGTCAGACGATGGGGAACGTCAATGGACATGTTCCGACACTTCAAATAAACCTGAACCCTATTAATACGAGCCGCTCATATGCATCCAAATAACACGGTAACTTATCCTTTCACCTCATTTGTATGTCCATAAAAGCCGCATGATGTATTTGCAGATGGATGTGCACACCTTGGACCTGTCGGAGCAAAAAGCGAAATCCCATATTGCCATGGCACAAAGAGGAGCCGCTTTGGCCCAGACTCTGACACTCTATAAATGCAAATCCTTCCATTTTGTTCATTAACTCGTTGAATCATCCACGCATGTTACCGTCATGCCCCACACTGACACCGCTGCGGTGGTTATGGAGAAAAGCACAATATAAATGCAAATTTTCATCGCTTACAGCCTGCTGGAGGCACTCAAGTATTGCAGCCGGACACTTTCTCTCAAACTAGGCTTATTAAAGAGTAGCATTTCATGGACCAGTTGCATATTAGACAGAAGGTTTCAAAGAATGGAAGAAAGCTAATAAACAAACCTTCTGGATTCAATTAATAGGTCTACACACTGGGTGAGAGAAGTCATCGACGGCTTCGGGTCATTACGTGGCGCCCATAATGGCCAGCTAGCATCTGGTCTGATTGATGATTAAGCCCAAGAAAAGGGAATGATTACACATTCATACTTAATAATCTATTATAAGAAGAATCTATGAAAAGACAGAGGAAGAGGAATTAATAAAGAGAAGGGAAGTAAACTCCAGCATGGAAATTAACCATGGTATTACAAAAAAAAAAGGTTACTAGATAAGCTATGGTAACAACAAATGAACCCTGGTTTTGATAAAGTAAAATTGTTCTAAAAAAACATGGTTACTACACTTTTACTATTTAATTTTAAAATTGAGATCTGTCGATTGCATAAATCCCAGTATTTGACCAAAGATGGTCAAATTATACATTTTCCACTTTTTTTTCTTTTTCAGTCATCAGTTAGTAAGCTAACAGCAAAGACTTAACAGCTTAGAATTACTTATCACATGCTACATTACAGCTGTGTCTGAAAGCCTAGGAAGCTGACTTGCTCCCTTATGAGGCAATGACCTTGCAGACAACTTTTTTGCAGGAAGGCACCTCCTAAAACTGATTTCCGACAGACAGTGTAAAGGTTTAATGTTCTACAACAATACAGAATGAGTTTTGGTGATAATTAAACCAATATTTAATTACTGTAATACTAATTTCTTGTAAGAAATAACACCGAAAAGTGTGAAATGTTAGCCAAAAAAATATACATTTACACCCAAACGAAACTTTCAGATACCAACCGAGACAGAATAATACACACAGGATTGTGGGATATCAAAGGCATTAAAGAATAGCTCTATGCTGCCCTTAAAATTTGATGAGAAGAAGGTACCTCTGGAGACAGGAAGTGAAGCAGAAGTTGGATTCGGACGAGCCTTGCTTCCTTCCTGCGTTAAAAAGCTGCCTCAGAAGATAGCATTTTAGAGATTTCAGTCTGTAGCTACAGAAGCTACAAAACGTTAAATAGCCCCCTTTTTGTTGCTAGCATAAGAACTTAGCCTCACCTATCCGATCCTTTTAAATTGCATATAACTTTACCATATTTAACATAACGTCAGTAAAGATAAAACAGCTTAAACCCCAGTTTATCTTCGGTTAGCAAGAACTTCTTAACATTTGAAATCACCTAATGTTCCAGTCCAGAAACTAAAAATGATGACTAAATAAAACGGGTAAAACAGCTTCTCAGCTAGCCTCTAGTCTGATTGATGATTGAGTGACAGAAAATGGAGCGACCATATATTTACATATAATAATCCATTATTAGCAAAGCTGTATGAAAAGAGGGAGGAATCAATTGACGAGGAGGAGAAAGGTTAACTGTGAACACACAGGACCGGTCCTGGCATATCGCCATCAATCTCAGGAATGGAGCTCGGGCATCAATCAACCGAGTGACTGCTGTTATCAGGCCAAGCAATCCTCTTCCGAGCTTGAATGGTTCCATAAAATCTGCAGGTCACATCAGAGAAAGAAACTTTCCGTTTAATAGCACAGACAGTGAGATTAAGGGCACTTTGAGTGTCACGTCTGCCAAATGCAACATTCCTCACCAGTCTGGGATCTGCAGCAGATTTGATTCTATTTGTTTTCTTGGAAGGCTGTCAGCTGATGAAATCCATTTTACAAATATAGCATGGCGGCAGTCTGGTTTGGAGCGTTTGAAAAACAAACACATTAAAGTCAATCTTACTCCAAATCAAATCTTAAAAGCTTTCTGTTCAGAAGGTGAAGAAAAATTGGATTTGTGTGTTAGCATTTCTCAGACGTTTTCAAAAAACCTGAGTGAGTTTGGTAACTGACTGGTCCACTACCCCCTCTTTATTTATCCCTCCCTTGATTTTTTTTATGGCTTACAGGGGGTGAATGGCATCGAAGATAGTCCAGACAGAACCAACTCTGCCTGATAGTAGTCTGAGAAGCAGAAATTGGTCACAGAGGCGGCACATTACATGAAGATAGCGCCTCACACTTTATATTTATGAACATTTCCAATTGCTCTGCGAATAAAGGCCATCTGCCTCCTTTTGAACACAATAAAAGTGGTCTGTCCAATGTAGACGGCGTGCCTGAGGTTTCATCATGAAATCGTTTCTGCAGTCGTACTTCTCCCTGTTTTCAAAAAGCACTTTTTCGCCATCACTCATTGCTGTGAGCATGAATTCAGATGCTGAGGACTTTCTTTTGAGAAGATGCAGTAATACAGTATCCACTCTGTGGCACATTATTGTCTTCTGCTATTACACCCATGAAGATTAATAATACTTAGCTTTTTCTTATTTTTTTTAAGATCGATCCTCAGTCAATTCTGGCAGGTAAAAGCTTACATGACTTTTCTCAGTGATTCAATTCATGGTGTGACATTTTGAAAACACTACAGATGTCATCACAGAAAGGAGATTTTACAGAGTGAACGGAAAGTGAACCCAGTTTCAGAGGCAAAACAATATGTATTTAAGCTTAAAAAGAGAAAATATCTTGACAACAGCTTTATCTGAGAAAGCAAGCAGTTGTTGAAGGCAAAGCATATCAAACCGAATCAAGTGACAGCACAGAAAGGTTGAAATAGTATTAAGCGCAAATAAAACAACAGCGTCTGCACTGCACACACAGTCTGTGTTGTTTTAGTATTTGAATCACTAAAGGAATTATGCAAATCAGGCATTAATTCTGTGAAGCAGAGTAAACCCAAAAACTCATGTAGTGCCTGGTTTAGTTGAACGACGGGAAGTTTGTGAAAAGAAGCCGAAGCAGGAACTGTGACTCAACTCAAGTTTTTAAACCAGAGGACTGAAATCAGCATAGAAAATCTATTTCTAAATTACAGCAGTTTTTAATAATCCTACAAACATTCCAAAGTGGACTTCAGGAAACTTTCAGGAAATAATTCATGACCCATTTAAGCATACATTATTCCTCACAGCTAAAATAATTATTACCATATAAAGGTCAGAAATTATTCAGCAATATTAATGAGTATTAAAGGAGTGATATTACTCTGAGAAGTTCTCTAATGCATGTGAGGTAAAGTGAGCTACAGTAATATTATATTGCATATTAAACTGGATATTATGTCTTTATCAAATCTGCCGGTTGCCACCAGTCTATCAATGGCAGAGTAACACAGTTTTTTTTTATTCTCAATCAAAGGCTGGGTTATGAAACGTAGAGTTAAAAAAAAATGTTACAAACAAACACGGGTTATTTGTGTTCTCAATCAAAGCGCTGAAGCTCTGGCTCCTTCTGCACATGATATAATGCCAAAGGCATCAAGAGCAGCTACAAAACCCTGCAGAACAGTTTGTACAGTTTAGACAGCTTTACCACTACAAGCCAAACCAGCTCTAATATACTGTCTATCCTTACAAAAATGTTACATCTAGCCCATATCACCAGGGTAAAATTCAATCTGTGTGTTTGTGTGTGTGCTGTAACTCCAGCGATGACAAAAGCTCACAGCAGTAATGAAAACGCTGGTGGAGTGGTCCACAGGTGCTGAGTTCTGCCGCATGTTTTCAACTGTGCTGCTTTTACCGAGATAAAGCAGACTTTGCAATCAGCCTGTGATGAATAAGCCGTGATAGAGCTGAAATTGCTCTTCGGTGGCTCTTTAATGCGGCCAAAGTCTTCCTATATCTTTAAAGTGGAATAAACAAACTTCTTCCCAGTTCTCCCAGCTGCAACATCATCAAGCACATTAACAATAAAAGATCTGAGAGGAACTAATCGTTCCACCTGTATTCTAGTCGTTCTTTAGACAAGCAACCTCCCCAACATAATTATCTCTATTTCATTTCATTTACAGTACCACACAGCAGTTTGTTTTCATAAATCTGGTGAAAACAGCAGCATATGTTGTGCTGGAGACTGGTGTGCTGATGTTCCCACCAGGCTCTTCAACAAACTTTAATGAGGGATTGTTCTGGGTTAAATCGAAATTTAAGTTACCATGAAACAAAAGCTGCAATCGTTTCTTCCCTATTGTGACATATATTCAAGTCAAACACAGCTTCTTAAAGGAGAAAAATGTGGGGTGAGACGTGAATTTGTCTAATAAGAACAGATTGGATTGTTGGCTCGACGCCGCAAATATACCCCCATACCCCAAGATGTTTATGTCTTTCTTTATTCAGCTGAAAATAAAAAAAAAATTGAGGAACACATTGCAGGATTTTTCTCCATATAGTTGACTTCAGTGGTGGCCAATAGGTTGAAGATCCTAATTACAGTTTTAAAGAAGCTTCAAATGAATCAGGGTCTTATCTACACTGTAAAACATTATGTAAAAATTGGTTTTACGACTTTAAGTTAAATTTACAGTTAAATACAGTAATTTAATTAACTCATATAATGAACCAACCCATTAAAATATCAACATATATAGAAGGTGTTTAGTGTCATTCACACAAGCATTAAACACCATCATGGTGAAACTGAAATTTACAATAAACATTAATTTAACAACATTACATGTAACATCCAACCCTAATAAACATAACTGACAAGAAAAAAATTAAGAAAGAAAAACCATAAAGTTCAAGCAAAATTTAAAATGCAATGCAGAAAATCCTGGGAAGGTCAGTTTTTTCATGGTTTTTCTCTGTACATTTTACAGGAATTTACCGTTAACCGTTTTAACCGTTAAAATCATAGTAATTTGTTACAGTGTACTGAAAACATCTGTTGTTTTCTACAATAAAAAAAAAAAAATTAATATACTTTTTAACTGCAAATCAACCTCACAGATTATGTAATAGCTACAGTCAGCTGAGTTTGATCAAGAAAGAAAGAAAGAAAGAAAGAGAGAAAGAAAAAAGTCTGGTTTACAGGCAATAGCAATAACTTTCAAAGGATGTGAATGGGGCCAATCTGTAAAGTAGTCAGTGTTTCAATAGAATGGCAACTTAATCTTTGTTACCAAGTATAAAAATAACTATATCTACAACCCAAAGGACCAAAAAACAACAACAACAATGAGCAGCTTATGGCTCAAAGCAACTACAAAAATAAAATTAAAATGTAAAATGTAAGAGCTTTTATTAAAATTACAGACTTCACATTTCTGCTTCTAAATTCTTCAAAAATTGGGCACATTTACTTTTAGTAAAGCCACATTCAAACCAAGAATGATAACTATAAGGACACTGATAAAGTTGTCATTCTCAATATAAAAGTATAGCTACACCAGAGCTATAACGATAAAAGGCACAGAGAAACTATATCGTTGGAATCATTTTCAGAATGATTTTTCATCCAGAATAAAACCACTAACTCCCAGTCAGAATCAATCTTGCTATCACGAGCGGGAGAATTTAAAGCAGCAGATGCACATGAGCTTAGAATAAACACATATTATTCACATAGTTATCATTCCTGGTGTTAATGGAACTTAAGGGGCATTATTCTACAAATGGTGTTGATTGATCTTAAATTGTAGTGAACCTGGACTATTCCTCGAAGCAACATCATGCTGATTGACCAGCGGTAAATCTTGCTGGTAAACAGCATGACTGTGCTTTTTCTTAGCAGTTCTTCACGCTTATCATAACATTCATCAGGTGTAAATTGAACTGAAGAAGATTTCTCCATCTGTCCTCAATGAGGCTGCTTTAAAGTACCTATTTATTGGCTTTCGAATGCTTCATTCACCTTGCATGGCCCCTCTTCATTCGCAGTCTCTTTATTCCCCTCTCTTTTCTAGTGAGGGATGACCCAGCCAGATATGCGACATCCGGCCTAAGGCTGCGGAGAGCCTCTTTTTTTCTCATCACTATACAGTGTACGAGAAGATGAGAAAATTGCCCCTAGATAACAGCCTAGAGGATTACATCTTCAATTGCTGGTTGCTGCTGCAGGAAATGCTATCACACGCATACTTGTTAGTTTCCACTCATCTCAGAGGAGAAGAGTCTTTATTTAGATCAGTGCTGAACCCTGAGGTGATCAGAGACTAGACCGACTGTTTCTGGAAGCTAAAGAGACTCCTTCAAAAAGCAGCAGTTATATATCCCTTCCAGAGGGTGTGTGTAAATCTCTTGGCTGAATCGGTAGGGTATGTCCTCTACTGAGGAAACTGGACTAGTAGAAGATAGGACTTACCAGGATGGTAGTTATGGTGAGAGTAGTGTTGAAGAGTGTGTCTGTCACGTTAAGTGATGGAAGCTTCCTCTCCATGGACAGTCCCTGCTCTGAATGCCACTGGCCAATCTGTAAGAGAAAAACATTGAAAGTTATAAGTCTTTAAGCAAACTATGTGCAGCAGAAGATCCAATGACATGAAAGAGTAACCATGAAGCCTTAAAGGGACAGTTCACCCAGAAGAGATTTCTGTCGTTTACTTACACTCAAGTCTTTCCAAAGGCAATATATTGTCAAGTTTCCCAATTAACAAAATGCACCGTGAAAGTATCACCAATGTATTAGATTTCATGTCTTCTGAAACTACACAGTTTGTATGAGGAACAGGCTAAAATTTAATTACATATTCACTTGGGATAGTTCAACCAAAAATTTTAGAATTGCACAAGAATACTTTTTCTGTGCAAAGAAAACAAATGTGCAAAAGAGATTATAAACATAGTATGGTCGAGTTTAACCTCTGATGTCACATGGACTGTTTAACAATGGCCTTGGTGTGTGGTAGTTGGGTTAATATCTAGGGACAGAAAGGCCTCAGATTTCATCAGAAAAATCTTAATTTGTGATTAGAAGATTTAAATGAATAACTATTCCTTTAAATTTTATTTGCGTTTGCACATATTGAAATATGGCACTTCAAATCACATCTCCATTGATTCTCACTCTAACATGGCTCCAGAAGACCTGGAATAATACATAAATAAAGGTCACATGAAGAGGGTCAGAAATTAGCTTTTCCATTAAGGGGAAATATTTGCCCCCGGAAACTGCAGTGTAAAAATTTTTACACTGTAATAATGATTATTAATAAAATAGGTTTTTGGAATAAATGGAACTTCTTTCTTACAGGATACTACGGTGGCCAAGAGAACTCAACGCGCTACAAACAGAAGAAAACACATGCAAACTGCAAATTCTCACAACGCAACCAAACACAGAGAGGCACTGCAAACACACGAATACGCTGCAAACACAGAAACGCACTGCAAACAGCACGGTCTGTGCTATTTGCAGCACGTTTCTGTGTTTGCAGCGTGTTCGTGTGTGTGCAGCGCCTGTGTTGTCAAATTGATAAAGACGTTTTCTTAATGTGTTGTCTTTTTTTTCTGTTTGCATGTGTTTTCTGAAGTTTGCAGCGCGATGAGCTCTCTCAGTCACCGTAGGATACACATAGAAAACAATCCAAGAACAATTTATGTATTTGTAATTGATCAACATCTGTAGCATGAAAACCAAAATGGTTATTCAAACTAGAGATAAGTTATACACATATAGTAAGAAAAGAATGTTCGCTCTCATTAAAAACTCTCCTCATAATCACTGTGTTATGATTTCAGTCAGTCTTCCGCTGTCTAGTCATTTGTGGACTCTTATTTTGAAAAATGCCCTTCCCTTGTATCTGTGTTCCGTTACGCCCCTTTTTTGGCTGCATAGCCATTGATCATCTCTGCCCCCTTGTTAACTTCTTGTCTCCACTTTAAAAGCTGTTTTTGTTTGTAGCCTAGCGCCGAGTATTGAGTGTTTTCACTCTTACAAAGCGGTTCCCTAGTTCCTTGTTTTGTGTTTAGATTTCCCTAGCCTTCCCTTTTGGATTATCATTCTGTTTTGCCCCTTCCGGACTCTATTTTCTTATCGCCCGATCCTTGCGTGCCTCGGGACTATTCTTGTGTTTTTGTCTCTGCCATTCCTGTTCAATGTTTACCGACCCTGCCTGTTCCGACCATGTCTCTTAATAACGCTTTGGATTTGGATCCGCATGTTTCTGTCCCCTACGTTACACACTTTACACATACGTTACAGATAATACTTGTCATTGGTTTCATTTTGAAGCAAAACATTCCCAGACCCTATTTATTTTATCATTAATAAAAGTAATCAGGATATGTGACGTGTTCCACAGAAGAAATAAAGTCATACAGGGAGGCACAAAGAAAGACACATAAGGGAGAGTAATTTATGACCACTTTTAATTCATGCATGAAGTATTTCTTTAAGGCTCAATGTCAGGTGGAGGAGATTGCGGAAGTGAGCTCACAGACACACACACAGAACAGTCAGAACGCCATAAAGGAAGTGGCGGAGGGACATACGCTCAATCAGAGATGCAACAGAGTGCATTCATTAAGTCAATTACACCCCAATTCTCAGAAGCGAGCCAATGTCCTCATTATCATTCCTGTTTTGGCTGGCACCCCTTCGCTAGACCGCCTATATGGGGCCACACTGCCTTTAATGGGAGGCTGAGTCTCCACCCAGCACACATGGCAGTCCTAAATCACCCATCATTTTTATTTTTTATTATAATTACAAAGCTGAATGGTTCATTGGGCCTCCTGCTTGAAGTATTCTGCAGAGGTGTTGCTGTATTTATCTTCCCCTCTTTTCCTGATCCCTAGCGTTTCCATAGACCCAAACGACACAGGGGAGGATGATGCAGCACTGCGCTGGATCTAAAATTACCCGCTCTCTGAGATATGAAAGTGTCGAGGGCCACAAACAGGGGAGAAAGTGAGCAACAGGAACTTTTTTTTTCAAAGTGTAAGAATGTAAGAAGCAAAAACAATGTAGTAGTGTTATTCTAAGGACTTTATGAATGCTGCATCCACAGAAACAGGAATATTTCTCCAAATTCGGTGTGCATGGGGAACCTTGCATGAAACACTCCTAAAAGCAAGGGCAAAATACATCTGCACTAGTTTGACTTTTATGTTGCAAAGGAGAGCTGCTGTTCAAGATTGCACTGATCCTCGTGAGATTGCAAGATGCCGAGGATAATCCATTTGAAAATTGCTCGCCATTCTTTCAACTGTAAACCAGTTTCTCCAAGCACACTGCAAAAATATTGTCCAAATCATTATTCTGTTCTTGTTTTCCACTAAAATATCCCTAAAATAATATATATTTACTTGAGAAGCAAAGCAGGTGAAAAATATTAAGATGTGCTTCAGAGAATATATCTTGAATTAAGTTTTTGTTGTCTTAGGCATTTCTTTTTTTAGCATATTTCTAACAAAACAATAAAATCAAAAAACAATAAAAACTATGTGCAATGAAGTACCAAAAACAAACTTGATTTTAGACATTTTCTCAAAAAAAAAGATTTTTTTACAAGTATACATATTACAGAATTAAGTAATGGTTAAAATAAATTATATATATAATAAAATCAACAATTCAAGATTTTTTCTCAAACCATGACATTCTTTTTTAAAAATAACAAAAATGTAGGATAACAACAATAAGCTTCACATATTCTCTGAAAACCAGGCTTAATATATTATAAGTATAAAAGTAAATATATCTTGTGTTTTGCTGTGAACACAGTAAGAGATGAAGAAAGGGGAAACTGAGAATGCAAGGACACTCGAAATCAGTGATTTCCCCTGAGAATATGATCAAAAGATCCTGCTTTCTATTTCTTTGCCTCCTCGCCTCTGTGGCAGAGATACCACCTTACTCTCACAAATGAAATCCAACAGCAGCCAAACAGCCTTGATGGCTCTGTGGAATCAGCATCACATGGATGTGATGAGCTGAAAAGAACCCACAGCCAGACCCTGATCTCCAAACCATTTCAATAGAGAGAGGTTGTGATACCAAGAACAATTAGTATTTATTAGGAGAGACATAAAGAAAAGAGGAGGAAGAGGAGGAGGTGTAGGCAGAGAGTGCAGTCAGGGACATTGAGGGACAGTGCAGTAAAGCTGTGGGCAGGAAGAAAGTCTGGATATCGTCCAATAGGGAGGAAATGCTATGAGAGCAGCCATCTCCTCAGCATAAACAGCTCTGACAAACATGAAGAACAAAACATGCCCAGAGTGGCAACTAGAGCAGCCACACACTCATGCGCACACATTTTTTTCTCTGCTGTTTAAATAGAGATAGACTTTTGCTTTTATGTACAGCTAGTTAGAAATACAGTTTACCCTTAACAGAAAATTTTACAATTAAAGAAAATCTCCTTAGAGCTGTCAAAATAAAACTCAGAAGTAAAAATGCGCAATGCCGATAATTAAAAAACGGCAAATATCGGCTAATATTTTGGACTTCACAATGCATTGCTTGACCACTAGTTGTTACAAACAAAGACATCCTCGAAGGTCCCAAAAGATGCTATTGTCAGGTTTAGCCCACTTCTTAAATTTGACCCCAGAATATAGTTTTGTATGTACACACACATGCATTTATGAAAGGATAACTAATTCTGATCTTTACATTTATGAGCAGATTTTCTATAAGTAGACATTTTATTTGATCGCACACTCAAATACAATATTAAACAACACTTTTGGCATTTTGGACTACAATCCAAGTAGTACTACCCCCATGACGCTAGGGTAACCGATAACCGATAAATGGCTAATATGAAAAATTCTACAGTAAATAATATATATATATAAAAAATGAAAAATATTAATACAAACAAAATGAATGTAAATGTAGGTATTACAGCATTATAAAATATAATAATGAATATTAATTTTGAGATCTGCTAAAGATTGCATTTAAAACTGCTATAAAATTATTATTATTTTTAAATAAATTTGAAACATGAAAGTAAATGCATACTTTCTGGAAATGAGTACTAAATATCCAACATCAATTAATATATATCCATCCATTTGAGTCAATAATAAATTAACACAGACATGATACGGATACACCAGTTAATAATTAAAGGGGAATAATTTACACCATAAAGGATTAGAAGTAGTACTTGTAAAGAGTAAAAAAAAAAGGTATGCTTTTCCAGAGAGAAACTAATGAGAACGGCCTAAAGTTCAGTGTCGCCATTTAAACCTTTGACCATGATTCCCTGTGATTTAAAGGTGAGTGGGTTTCTTGGTTTAATACCCTTAAAGGTCTTTAGTCTGTTTCATGCCTATGGTATAAATAATCACGATAAAGGCCCAGCAAGTGACTCATTTTCTACACTGGGCTCATAAGAGGCTATAAGGGAGCAGTTGTGGTAATTAAGTGTGTAAAATGAGAGCAACAAGCCAAGGTAAATGGGAGTAACTGGCTGAGCAGGACCCATATCCTGTTCATTTAAACGAGTCGCGATTAATCAAGAGCTATGAGTGCTTGTCATTAATTACCGCTGACAAGTACACAATATCAAAGTCAAATTTGAGCTCCACTGCTTGTACAAATGGTACTTACAGCATCCTGTGCGCCTGATCAAAGCCCATAATGTACTCAGGGACAGACTTCTCAAGTTCAACATCAGTCAGTCTGCTTTAGTCGGCAGAGGTGTTGTTGTAGGTTTATATCTCAGGAGGGTTTTCCCACTGTAATGCTAAAACGAAAGTTCTGTGGAAGGTTTCCGGGGATAAAAGTAAAGAAGAGGTACAAATGTACAACTCTACGTGCGTTTTAACTTTCTGATAATGTCAGGTTAGTGGTTGTCAGCGATAATCATAGAGCTCCATACCTGCTGCATATGCAATTATCACCTCAGCTGTGCCGACACGCACTCCTTCATGCTTTAGCTGTCTCTCATCTTGCTATTTTTTTTTGCTTTTCCCCATCCTGCTTGCTGCAAATCTACCCAATAATGAAAACCAGTGGGGTGGCTGGAACAGGCAGGTAGAGTCTGGTATATTCTGTGAATGGAGGCATGAAGAAGTCGACACAGATCAATACAGCAGTGTGAGAAAGATGGAGAAGAGGAAAAAGATGGTGACGGATAAGCCCAAGCGTGGCCATAGAAAGCACTGCAGCTTCAGAGAGATAACATGAACGCCTATTGTGAGCCCTCCACAGCCTTTCAGGCAGTTCTCAAACTAATAGGACAAAGAGGCAACTGTATTTGTGTGCGACTTGTCAACCCGCTATCAAACTATCAGTGTATCAGTCCAGGTTCTCAAGAGTGTGTTTGAACGGGAAGTGGGTGTATACAGTGGTTGAATGGCAGCATCTTCATGTGGAGCACCGCTGAGCTGCCGAGTGTCATCGCACCAATCTGTGAGTGTTCTTTACAACCCAGTGACCCTGTGACCCTCAACTAAACAACAAGTCCACATCACCTCGTTTGATGGCTAGGAATTGCCGTTTATTCAGAGGCCAGAATTCCCGCCTTTCATGTGGAACAAGGAGAATGTCACACCTGCAGTCATTAGTGGGAAACATACGCTGACGGATAAAGAGTTAAAGGCTGGTTGGAAAGGTCATTTGGGTATACTCCCTTTCAAGAAGTGACCTTTTACTACAATCAAAATTTCAATTTGCAGCATAACCGCCAACAGAAAAACATTTCTTGTTATTCCCAAATAGCAGAGCCAATTTCAACATTCATTATTTGACATTATCCGCTTGCTGCAGGGCCCTTCCCATAATGAGGAGACACTGGAGATCAGAGCACGTCAAGCTCCACCCAAAGCACAGCTCACATCAAAGCTTTCTACAAACGCCCCCCACACACGCTTAACAATGCTCTGTCGAAGCTCCCACTGTCCGGATGCGAACACTGAAAGCAAGGAGGCGAGGATAGGCTGAGACCAAATCCTGCATACTGTCTAGTCCCCTTTTCATCATTCCTCATTTATTCTCTATCTCTGCTAGCTTCTTCCTTTTTCAGCTCTCTGAAGGTCCTGCCTGGCTGTGCATTGTGCTGGTATTTTATAAGCATGATTGTTACAATATTGCCAATGAATCAATATGCAAAAACAAAAGTAGAAAAGTATTAATAATTAGAATTATTCTTATTATACAAAACAAAACAAAAATACTAAAATAGAAAAAAAAAAAAAGATAAAAAATAAAGTAACGTGGCACATAATGGTGGTAATAGGAATAATAATATACTAAATTAAATGTATAAATTAGTGTAAATAAAGAAAATAATAATATAAAACATACAAATATATATATATATATATAAAACATTATAGGACATATATTTTATTTATTTATAAAATAAAATGAATGATTAAATAACAATAATATAGAACATATCAACAAACAAATGCATTTATATTAGACAAAATAAATTATATAAATAAAATAATTATTTATATAATTATACAAATTAAATTATATGAAAAAATAATATTTACAATAGAAAATAAATATAAGAAAATAATAAAATAAATATGAAAAATACAAACAACAACAACAACAAAAGGAAATACAAAAAAACACTAACCTCAGTGGCTCAAGACATCCTTGAAGGGTATAGGGAAAAGAGGATTTTCCTTGCTCTTTTCTATGTACCATGAAGAGATACTCTGACATTCACAAAGCAAAGCTCCCTTCTCAGACCACGTGGCCTATCTATGGAAACTTAAGCCCTTTTCAGAGGTGGGGTGATGTAATAATTATTACCAGAGGGTTTTTTTTGTAATTTTAATCCTGTTCTGAATTGGCTGTGGCTGTAATTTTCCTCGATTTTTTACGGACTTTGCATTCAAGTGTCTGGAAAGGCTATGATGTCTTTTACTTGAAATACTCTGAAAAAATAAGCACAGGTGAGAACAATCCCTTGAGATATGACAAGTTGGTAAGAAACTGTAAATATGCCTACAGCCTGACTAACTCGTAGGCTACAGTTAAACCCAGAAAAATGTGTGTTCATTCAGAGCACTCTTTAAACTGGAAAGATGCTGCACGTAGGTGTTAAGACCTTGGTCATAACATTGTTCATTTAAGGGATAAAGTCATTTTATTGAGTTCTTTAGATTTTTACACAAGAAAATACAGGTAAAAGACTGATATATTTTACATAATTTATAAGCAAAAGTAAATGGCATTTATATAGGATCTGGAAGATTTACACAGGACAGTAAAACAGAAAGTGCATGTGGTGTCTTTTAAGATTGGAGCAGAGAGAAATTAAGTTAAAATGAGGATGTTAGGAAGAATGTTGCTCAGACACTGCTGATGTCATGAAAACCACAATGCCCTGAAATCCAATCTTGTTCAATTCTAGGCTACAGATACAAAACTATGTTAGGTGACACAATATAAAGTACACAACCATGAGCCACAATACTGTGATACTCCGATATTATCACATATTGCTGTTTATTCATTATTTAGCACCATGGCCCTCACGATCAACAGCGCAAACAGTGTTTTTTGACAGACAAAGTTCTGTCATGAAACCCTAGATGGTGCAGGATAGGTTTGAATTCACAAGGAGCAGCCGATTTGTTTCTGTTTTGCATCAGCAGCAAATGAGTTTAAATGAGATTAACATTTTAATCTTGGCTAGTGCTGCTGTTGCAGTTGCAGCGCTCTTCAGAAAACCCTCCACTTCCCCAGCTCCACCTGTATAGATCTGCTATGGGGTAGTTTAATGTATGTTATACTGTATATGGGAGTTATTTCATATATGTAGCAGATCTGTTCTGCCAAAACCAAACACATTACATAAATAATGTTTTAAGAATTAGTCTAATTGTGCAAGAATACTAGCCTGGGCCCACCCATACTTACTTTGACGCTACATTCTTTTCGCGAGCAAAGTTAGGCTGGCCAAGCTGCCGATTTAGAGCATTTCCGTTCCACAAAAAATGGGAACCAATGAGAAACGAGCTTCCCACCCCACCCCCCAGCACGACTGAGGCGGGTGTAACGCGATGATGCAGCAGTTCTGTGTCCGAAAACCGTACCGGCTTTCAAACATGGCATGTACCGAGCACCAACAATCGTTCAAATCTGCTGTTGCAGCTGTTTTGAGAAATTTTCATGACAGGTTTTCTTTGAAAACGGAATTAAAGTAAGTAAAGACATTTTCCTACTGCTTTAATGAAGCTAGCTACAATTGGTTACGGTGGCTTCAGGTTCCA
>JAUYWG010000050.1:9388060-9399367 GCA_034779775.1 Enteromius afrohamiltoni | reverse complement strand
CTTTTATTTACAACTCACACACTTGCTGCAAAGCGTCAAACTTTAAACCTAATTAAAAAGAGCAATAATAAAGCTTTTAAAAAATTATTTTTGCTTTTCATTTTTTTAGATTTTTTTAGGCGCCGCAAGTTACAATCTGTTGCTGGCGTAAAACAAAAAAAACATCAGAGCAACGCTGCTGACATAATGCTTCTTAAAGTATGGCTTTGCAAATGAACCTTTATTGTAAATGGACTCATATTGATTAGCATATAAGAGTGTGTGAACAGTTGACCCTTCCTCCATCTGCACTCCCTGGTGCAGTCTGACAAGCCCGACGGGAGCGGACCTGTAATTACTCTCCGAGCGCATGTTAATACTTCATTAAAACAGAGACAGTGTAAATGAGCCAGTCATTAACTGTGGCACACTTTGGGCCCCTCATACACGTAACGGAAGGTCACCAAATGTCCCGCAGCACGTGTGGAGTGTGTGCATGTGTGATTGAGTAGTCACTTCAGCATTTACTAAAAATGAACTGCCCACTAATAGCACCACTCATTTGTGCGCTCAGTCTGTTTTAGCATCTAATTCACTAAATTAATTATGCAATTTAGATAACAGCACAAACATGTTATGAACACAATTCACATGTTGCAGTGTTGCTACAGTTATTATTATTCGAAATATAGCTAAAATAAAGAATATATAAATGTTATATATATGTATATATATATATATATCTCAAAAACTAAACCTTGGCAAAAAAAAACTTGAATGCATTTATTTACTGAAATAATATAAATAAATATATTTTTTATATAAATACAAATTTACAAAATATAAATATATATAAGAAAAATATGTTATGTTTATATATGAAATATATTACTATATAATACCAATTATAAAAATCTTAAAAATTTATAAAAATACTGTGTGCATATTGTGATAGCATTAAGGAGGTGTGTTTGCACAGAAATTAAGGATAATGCCTTCATTTAAATACTCACAGTGCAGTACTTCAGCACACTTAACACCTGGCTAAACTGGATTGCAAGTTGTTAGTGAACAAATTTGCAAATCACATAAAAACCATGCACGTAAACAGTTCTTTAACTGTTTGGCCAGCGTAAGAGAAGAAGCATCTAGAAGACAGTTGGACCCATGGGACAGCAGCTGCTCCTGATCTCTGGCAGGATGACAGAAGAGAGAAGAGAAGAGAGGACAAGAAAGAGAGAGGGGAAGGAAAGGGTCTGGATAGAGGAGAGGGAAGGGAGGTGAGGCGCTGACAGCCTGGCAATGAGCCCCCTGACACAGCCTGTCACCTGAAGATCAATCAGAAAAGCAGAACCTGGACCAGCTTGCTGCTTCACCGCTGGCAGACTCTCACACACACATACAGGCGTGCACACATGCATATTGTTTTTTTGTGGCACAGCCAAATAGTGTTGGGAATAATGAGCTCCCAGGAGAAATGCTAAACACCAATAGGTGGTAAAACAGTTGAGGGTCCGAACAGGTCTGGCACCCAAATCAAACTAATTCAACCTCCAAAGTCATAGTATGTTTATTTAATTAACGATTTAAAGAGGACAAATGAGGACACGATCTAACATGTTAATATTCACTATGACAAATAAAGGCATTCCCACAGGTTTCAGAATACAAAAATGTGGCAGGAATATAATAAGACAACACGGCACAACAAATGCAAACTAATGAATCAATTTGGTGGCATCTGAACACGAATACTTCTCTATTTAGTAATTGAAAAACGTAATACGTAGAATGCTCATATTAACTTTCAAATGACCTTCTACTTTTGTGTAAGATTCTGGAGAGCTCAAGCAATGGATTGTGAAGGCATGTTAACACATCTGTTAACATTGAATTATTAATTTTTAAACTTTCATTAAAAAAAAAAAAAATAAATAAAAAAAAACTTATGTACATTATACCATTGTATTTTGTGATTATACTGGCATTCATTTACAGAAAACTAGTTAATGCTGCTGCATAAGTGTTTCTAATACTAATGCTGGACACTTTCATGAGGCTTCAGAACCTTTGTGAATAAGTTGTATTACAGTATAACTTTTGAAATGTTTAGAAATCTCAGTAATCTCTGTGTGGTTTTGTAGGCAAACATTGATGCCTTGAAATTTATGTGAGCAGCTATTTGTAGCCAGTGCAAACTGATAAAGCAGCAGCATTTTGGATGAATGGTAGTGGTTTAATAGAACTGGCTGGAAGACCTGCCAAAAAAACATTGCAATAGTCCAGTAAGGAGCTTGAACAAGTTGTTGTGGTGCATGTTCTGAAAGTGAGGGCCTAATCTTCCTAATGATGTATAAAGCAAAATCAGAGTAATTCAGTTGATCCAAGGTTCCACAGTTTTTTTAAGGAGTTATGGATGTTGTGTCTAACTGGATGGTGAAATTGTGATAAAGTGATTTGCTGAAACCACATGCAGTTCTGTATTGGCAAGTTTGAGTTAAGGGTGATGATCCTGCATTCAGCATGAAATGTCTGATAGACATTCTGAAATGTGAGAAGCAGATCAGATGACCAGGATGTAATGAGTTGTGTGTCAACAGCATAAAAATGATATGATAAGCCACGTTCTAGAAGAGAAGTGGTCCAAGAAGTGGTCCAAGAACTGAGCCCTGAGGCACCCCAGTACCTATATGTTGCAACTCTGACACCTCACCTCTTCAGATTACCTTGAAGGACTTGTCTAAGAGGTAAGAGTCCAACAACTAGAGTGCATAGCTCTTTGCCAATAGGGTTGACATAAGATTACACATTACATACAATAAAAATAAAAAGTTTTTTTTGCATGTTTTTTTGCATGTTTAAGTTTTTAAGGCAGTTACACAATTCTTAATAGTAGGAATGTTTCAAAAACTTAGTTAATAATTTTCTAAAATAAATGGTTCAGTTGAAATAAAACTTTTGAAAAGCTTTATTTCTCCAATCACAACACAATGGCAGAGGAAGTAACTATAAATTTTATCATTTTGATCTAACTATCATTTTGATCTAACTAATCAGTATTTCTTATTCTTTTGTAGTATTTCTTATTTTTTAGAAAATGTGACCCTGAAAATGTGAAAAGCATCCAGGGACACATTACTGTTCCATGAGGTCACAGGTAAGAACTTGTAAAAGGCAGTGAATTAAGGCAACTATCACCGTACATGGATAATTTTGTACATCTAGACTTTCTGTGAACAATTCTTTTAAAAAATAGTTTTACATAGTCTGAAGAACATTTTTTTTTGCCTACTCAGAAAGTAAGCGATGTCAAATGAACTTCAGGAAATTAAAGAGTCCCATTTCAACTATAACAGTATGTGATTCTGTACTGAACTGAGTGCTGAAACCAAGATTTAGGTGTTCGGTTGTATGTGTTAACTGATTCCTAGTGAGGTGTGATTTTGTTGGAGATGCTGGCGTTATGAAGCAGAGTTACTTGCTGTGAGCATGCTTCATGGTGTCAGTGGAAAAGTGCCAACATAGAATAAAACAGACTTTCTCTCAAACAAGAGGAGACAGATAGTGTCTTTCACTCACTGAATCACTCATTCATTCAACTATTTACTCACTGATGCACAGTATTACTGGCTTATTTTGTTTCTTCAGTACCGCACCTGATCAATCAACTGAACTGAGCACTGAGGCATAATACAAACTATCATATCATAATTTTTCACAAACATAAGTCAAATTCTTCAGATTTCTGGCGAATACACTCCATTAGTGGCACAAACTGACTAAGAATCAAAGAAAATCTAAGATCTAAAATCTAATCTAGGTTTTTTTTCACAAAGCTATATTACTTCACAAGATTTATATAGCACGCTAGTTGTATTAGTTTTTTGATTTCTCTTAAAAGACCAAAAAATCGATGTTCACTGTGACTGCATGAAAAGAACGATCAACACTGTCTTTTGTATTGCACAGACGAAAAAGTCAACGTGAAGTAAATTACGGAATTTTCATTTTTTTGTAGAGGAAATGCTTTTAAACTTACAAGCAGCAAAAAAAGAAACATTTCAGGCCCCAAGGAGAACTATATTCTAGATTTTGAGCTACAAACTAATGAACAGTATATTGATTTTCTCAAAGATAACATCAGTTAAGTGCTGTCCTTTTGCTCCATGAATTAAAAAGATAATGAATGCCGACTTAAACCGCCGCAATAAAATCTCAGTGAGTGATTATCTGAACAGCTGAAATGTTCACACAGTGTTTTTGGCAAATATAAGTCATTTTACGCTTGTATTAACTGGCATGTAAATTCACGGCATGAATGAGAAAGAGGGATCCCTGCTGACTGCTAATGATTATAGCTGTTGACAGTGTTGAGTACATTGTGGAGAGAGTTCTCTCTCTCTCTTTCTCCATCTCTCCTGCTCCCACACACTAGATGGCTGAACATGTGATTGGATTACTATGTGTGAGCCTGTATTTTGTAGTCTTCTCATTGCTGAGACTGGGAGATTGGATTTACACCTTGACATTCACAACAATCTATACAGGATAACATATATATATATTTTCTAGTCCATGGAATATTGCAATGTGACTTACATCTAGCAATATTCAGAAGAAATACAAAAATGATGTTGAAATGATGACACTGCAATGCCACATCTTCACAGCAGGGGCCAGGGAATAAAAACAGGCATAAAAAGTTTGTAAAGCCACAATGAAACAGAAGTAGTGATAGATATTTTCAACCATATAATGAAGCATATCCAACTGAAACAGATAAGAAAACACGTAGAGTGAGGGGTTGATTCTATTTAATTATTTGTTAATTGGATGCAGGCAGATCAGAGTGTGAGATTGCAGTCAATTGTACGAAAGCAGGGGGTTTAAGTGGACTAAATGTTTCGAAAGGTCTGCCATACTTCACCTAAGAGAATTCTGAATTAATCAAAAGATCAGGGGCAGAGTGGGGCACTAAAATCCACTGGGAAAATTCTGACCGCACCGGCCCACCCAAGAATACAGACCGCTCTAGTTTTCATTTTATGCTGACTTTAAGAACTAGTCTGACTAACAAGAAGTTGGCAATCATTTTTACTTTTTGAAAACAAATTAGACGAATAGACATTTTTTATGTAATTGAAAATGTTACGACTGCTCGACTAGAAAGAAAAATGAGATATATTAGACTATCTCTCTCTATATATATTTTTTCAAATAAACTATGTTCACTAAATGATTTGATATTAAATGACAGATTATACATGCAGTGAGTTGTTGCATGTGTTACAACCCTGGATATTTATTCATGTTTCTTTTACGCAATAATCGAAGTGGAAAAGATGATTGGTGCAAATGCACTCCATTCTGTCATTTGAACATTTAGAAAAAAAGAGTTTTATCAAATATAAAATTACCAAATTATATATACAGCTTCTGATCGCATTTGTCTACCAACAGATCATTGCATCTTATAACTCAAAATGAGAGTTTCTCACACCAGCTATCATTTTTATTTCTAACAAAATTATAGGCCTACAACACCAGTCTGCCACAAACATATTACCTTACTGACAGAATAATCTTGTGCACTTGATTCATCTAGTGTCCACAAATGCTTTCATAAATACTGCACACACTGTTGGCACCTGCCTCAAATCCCAACCTGAACAGGAAACAAAATTGCATTGTGTGCCATTTATTACTCACAAATTACAAATTAATGAACTTTGACGGCCTGACCAAGCTCTGAGGTATAGTAACAGAATGCATAACCGCTTATAATATGCCAGCACTCTGAAAAATGCATGTTTACCTTTGTGAAAATGAGTGCGTATGTGTGTGTTTGTGGAAAGGAGAAAATGAACAAGGCCACAGATTTCAGCAGGAAGGTGATCTGTCTAAGGTGCCGGAAATTAGCTGGGTATTATCACTTTGGGTAGCCCTTGGCATGTTCTTATCAATCTCTAGAGGCCAAGCAACTCTCTTGTCACTCACCTGCCCACACCACACTCTTGATACTTCCAAAGTCAGGTGTCATCTCTGTCTCATCACAAATCGATTGATTAAAAAAAAAAAAACTGACAACAAATTATTGATTAGTTGAGTCTAGACTGATGTACATACATATGCAGAATATTTTTAAAATATGTATATGTAAATATGATTACTGTATTAATCAAAAGAAGTATCTAGATTAATGTATTATCAAAATAATACTAAAGGTAATTTTTTTTAAAGAAAGGCAACTGAAAAAATATAAAACAGGAGAGAAGTGGCAGAAATCCAACTCTGTCCTCCGATGTGCTGACCTCTTCCTCCTCTGATTATTATTGCTATAGTTTTTGGGGCACAACAAATCAAGTTTCCAAGTGCGAACTGCATTGTCTAACCTCTATCTTGAGAGAACCACTGGCTTTATGCCATTTCATCCTGATAGATTGCCTCTTGAAGCAATAAAGTCTGGGTCTGGCATATGTCTCTTTGTCAAACACGCCGCTGATCGACAACAGAGCTGTTCTTGGACAGCTCATGTAGCACAAGCTGGTTATTTTACACCTTCCCCACATTTGTTAAGCCAAAACGAATCTGTTGACAGATGTTCCATGTGAACAGTGGAGAGAAACTGACAGTGATATTTAGGTGTTACAAAAAGAGGTAGAACACATTAAGTTATGCAAATATAACTGGGGGAAATGACAACAGAAATACAATTTATTCTGCTATTGGGATTTGTGTGGAACTACAGTTTGTTTACCTCCCACAGTGAGGTGGATATACTGCTATACCGGACATATACTGTATGAAAACAGTAGCCAACCTGCTCGGCATCCCCCAGGTACTGGTAATTGATCCCATGCTGTTATCTCAAAATCTCTTCTCAATGCAGCTGGACCAGCTCCACCACACCTTTCATCAGAAATAATGGTCTGTCTCGCATGCTGTCCAACACCTGAGATTAAATCACAACTGGACAGAACAGCTCTTTCTCTCATTGTCACTAAGACAAAGACATGAAGCTCTCTTAGTAAAGAGCAGATAGACCTTATTTGAGAACATTAGAGATCCTGTTTTGTTTTACAATATACATCTCTGAAACACTCCCAATGTGTTGAATGTGCAATTTACAATTTGAGTACAACATCTGAGTCTTGTATGTCATCTATATATATATATATGATTTATTCACCATAGCACAGCCTCTCATACCTTATTATTACTTACATATAGTTAAAGTAAATCTTAGAAAAATGTGTGATACGTTTATTTTGCAACAATGTAGCCAAATAAATCAAATAGTTCATTACATTAATAAATGAATATGTTTATCTTTTTAGCTTTTCTGCTAAGAGTAATAGATATAACACTTTGTTTTCACCATATATTCTATTCCGTTTGTAACTTTTCTTCTAAGAAAAATATTTTATAACAGTTCATATAGGGGCATTTTCCCGAACAGGGTTTAAGACTAGACGTAGATAAAAATAAATGTTAAGGGCTGTCTAAACTGGAAAAGGCTTGCACTGAGATATCTTAAAATACATTATTGCCATTGTTTGGTCTTAAAATGCTCACAGATAATGCATTTTTGTAAGACATGTTTCTAAAAATTCTTAAATGTCCTAAATTAACAAAGGTCTAGTCCTGGCTTAATTCCTAACCGGGAAACCGGCCCATAATGTTTACTGTACAGAACAACCAGCCTACCAAAATTTTACACTAGAACTAAAATATTGAACATAAGATTATTATCTGCAACATGACATATTTCAGCTATAATGTAATATGCCCACCCCTATTTGAGTTCTTTCTCGTAGTTCTATATCTTTTTTAAATTGAGGAGACCTGAACTGCAACCATCTATCAAAAGTTTTGGTAACATTTTATTTTAATGGTCCACTTTATATGTCAACTAGCAGTCATTAGAGTATAAGTAGACTGTCTGCTTAATCTCTTCTAACGCTTCATTTTGATGGATGCACAACATGCTACATACATTCTATCAGAAACTTTGCAGGCATATGTCAACTTATTCTACTAACCCTAAACCTACCCTAACAGTCTCCTCTGAAAGTTAGTTGACATGTATTTACGAAGTTACTTATAGTTAGTAGAATGTCTAAATGGACTCTCGAAATAAAGTGTAACCAAAGTTTTATTCAAATTTCTATTTTAGTCTCGCCATATAAAGCAGTCATGGCAGCAATATATACTTTATGCCTGCATAACATAACGCTTGGTCGATCAGAAGCAAGTATTTCAGAGAGCTGTGATAATGATGGCAGCCTGAGCACAACTAATTGATAATTTCAGAGTAATAGAATATAATTTCGGACCCATTTATCCTTATTACAGATCGTCCAAGGCAAGACTGGACATGCAGAGTGAATCAAGCAAACCCTCAATCATTGAAGTTAGGGAGCGGCCACTGGCATCGCTTGCATCTAATGAACTCAATATAGCAGGTGCCAGAGATCAGTCGCTGCTTCATGTTTTTCACAGCTGAAAAATAAAAGATTGATCTTTTAGCACTTTCACTGAAATGAATCCCCCAATTGTGTAATTAGCACAGTCGTGGATAAGGAGGTCTCAAACACTTTACATAATTATAAAACAGGGGAGTTGTAAATCATCTGCTTATTGCCTGAGGGACACTTACGAACATTTTTTTTTTTCTGGGAGAAACTAATGTAGTCCATGCTTATCTGCACATCGGGGTAACGGCAGGAACTTTCAGCGAGTGCTATCAGCTCAATACATTTGTCAACAGGGAGTAATCAAGGCCGCAGAGGAAGTAAGACTGCAATCAAGCTGACAGAAACTAATCAATATGCAACAAGGCTTAAGACAAGTGGCGTAAAGTTAGGGAGAGTTTGCCACCAAAACGAATTACTATTTTTAGCAAATATCTCAATATGGCTGGTGGATCTGTGCTGCAGTAGCACATGCTGCAAAGCAAAAGCATAATGGCCGCAAGTAGTATAGTATTGCTTCCATTGCCTCTTAAATAGAATGGAATTAAATGTACAAGCTGCAAATATCAGGAGAATTTACAGTTTTTCTGATCACATACAATTACAGAGCGTCTTTTATTACCCACTATATTGACTGCTGAGCTTTACCTCCATCCAAACAGAGAAGCAGGAACCATGAGAAGTCCTCAACATCTGAATAATGATTTGTGTGCATTGACATGCACAATATGGATGTTGGCTTCCATAAGTCAGTGCAAACGACTTTGCTCAGACCTCATGGATCCATGTGTTGTGAACCCAATCGCTCTTAATGTGTTCGAGGGTCATTCCACCATGTCACTGCATTGACTGGATATTCATGAGCTAAGCTGGTGGTAAATGAGGTCAGCAAATAGGATGAATGGTTATAACTAATGCCCCAGGGCATCCAAGATGTAGGTGACTTTGTTTCTTCAATAGAACGCAAAGAGAGAAAAAAGAGAGAGTAAAAAACATACACAGATGAAACAAAAATTTAACCCTACGGCTTGTGACAATATATTTAGGTCAATGATCAAACTTTGCAAAAAACACAAACAGTACCTCTTAATTTTTACCTCTCATAAACCACAATCTCTGTCTCATTCACAAAATCTGGTGCATGACTCTCTGAAATATATTCACACAGACGTAGATCCTTATGTATTGTGTCCCATAGAAACAGTCACTAATGAGGCATCTATGTATAGATATATATGTGCCAGCATCACAGGTCAGATGTTGCGAGGGTCAGAAGAGCTGGAGACCGTGGTTCAGTAAGAGGTAAAAATTATATATTTTATGTTTCTTGTAAAGACTGATCGTTTCATGCCTTAACACCTTAATGTATCGTCACAAGCTGTAGGGTTTAATTTGGTTTCATCTGTGTATGTTTTTTGACTATTAGAGCTTTGGAACATTTGGTTTCCATTGCCTTCCATTCTATGACTGACAGACTGCAACGGCTTGAGTTCTACTGAAGAAACAAGTCATTTACATCTTTGATGCCCTGGGGGTAAGCAGATAAATAATCAAATTTACATTTTTTGTGTGAACTATCCCTTTAAAATATTGGCTGTGTAGATATCTGACGTCAGTGCAACACATGCTTACGGGCTAGATGATATGCAGCAAATATTTATAGCAAACACACATAATATGGTGATAATACACGAATGAACACATGAAGGATTAGCCCGATACCCTCAGCAGTCAGCAGTTGGACCACCCTGCTTGTAAAGTGTGTGCCTGTATGTATGACTCTGCTCTGATCCCTGCTTGAAGCACTACGGTGATGACATGTCTGACAGGGCGCATCAGGGCCGTGTGGTAGGGAAATTAAACACGAAGAACAAAACAAACAGAAGACAGCAAGACAGAGAGAGCGAGAGTACAGAGTGGCAGCTGACGAAGGCCATAATATGTGGAGGCAGCCCGTGAGGAGGCCTGATGAGCATCAATGCAATCTCCCATTCACACAACCTTCAAATGACATCAGAGCCCCCCAGCAGCTGATGCGGCTGAGCTGATGTGATTTATTTAATCCAGCCGAGTAGTTTGGAACTAAAGAGAACAAATCACTTTGATGGAATTCATGACGGAGACGTAGGAGCAGAGAGAGAGACAGACCAGGCCTGTTTCACACAGCTGCTGAAGCTCACAGCATTTCTGCTGCGTAACTGTGGCTTCAAAAAAAAAAGATTTCTGAGTTACAATATTAAGGATTTCCTTTGATAACAGCCATAAATTATACAAAGTGTTATCAGGAGTTGGCTATTGAGAATTATTACAAACCTCATCATAATGAAATCTAATAATACACGAGGAAGGGAGTCATATTTATATTTGAATGGTAATTAATCTACGTAGAATAGAAGCCAAATCCCAAAGTGCAACTATAAGCTTCTTAAATGGTTTGGATTGAGTCAGATTTACTGAATAGAAAGAGCTTTCTGTGTGCCTGTCACAGCATGTGTAAGCGCAAGACGTCTTTTTCTCAAAGAACGGGAGAGTAGTTTAGCTCAATTGCTATACTGCTTCATAAAAACAGATACTGATAAAACCTATAAATTGGACACAATGAAATTAGTCACTTTGGATCAAATCCATCTGCCAGACAAAAACATAAATGTCACACACATAGTACACACATACACACACATACACCAACAAACATTTTGTTTCATATGCGTTCCATTGCATTCTATTATTTTAAAATTTAGCTAACTGTATTTTTTGACATTTGGCCCTTCAAAAATAACAAAAGCTGAAGATGAGGTCACATTTTCTACAAAAATACAGTTATAGCATCAATCTTTTTGTGTGTGTGTGTGTG
>JAUYWG010000050.1:9346676-9379263 GCA_034779775.1 Enteromius afrohamiltoni | reverse complement strand
TAATTTGTGCAGAAATTGTTATTTTACATTTGTTGACAAGCTAATAATTAAATAAACCCCTTGCATTTCCATCAGTATTAATATTTGACAACAATACCATATTTGTTCTCCTTAGACTGGTCCACTTTGTGCTTCCTCTAAGGTAAATGTTCTATATTGGTGCTTTTAACAAAAAATTGAGACTTCCATTATTGTTGTCGCTATATTTCTCCATCTTTGGTATCTGTTGAACACACACCTTGCTGGTTTAAATGACTCTTTGCAACATGTCAGCTATAACCAAACGTGCCCATATCACCACATAAAGGGTTTCAGTAATTCCTCCATGTACCTGCAGCACCGCAGAGCTTCATGACTCCCCAGAGCGTGGCCATAGCAGAGGCTGAAGAGCTCACTTTGAGTCATTTACTGATTACTGGCTTTCTGATGGATGTAGTGCGTTTTTGACAGCCCTTTTTCACACTGTGATAATGGCGTAATGAAACACCAGCGTACGGATGGGAGGACGGTGTGGCGTTGGCGTGTTGGACGCATGAACGACGGCAGCAGGAGAGACTAAATAAGTGAAGGAAAGCAGTGTGGGGAAATGAAGTGGCTTCTTTAAATTAGGCTGGAGTGTGTTGAAGTGTGGCGGTTTGTTCCATGCTGTGTGGCTGCTCTTACAGCGCTCTGAACTTAAAGCCGTATCGGATGAAAAAGTTTCGAAAAATCCATCCTTGTTTGTTATTTCTAGCGCAACATCAGCGTGAAACAGAAAGATTGAAAAGGGAACATCAAAGATACTGTTTGTGGGATCTTTGGATTAACTCCAAAAAAAACGTAAATAAAAAAATCAGTGCAAGTGCCACCACTGTGCGCTTGATTTTAGTTAGTCTGATTTCCTATCAGATTTTCGGGTCATCTAATTATGTTTTAAGTAATTTTGCACAATAAAAAGCAACAATATTGAGTTACTGTAACTGTACTGCAAAAAAAAAAAGACTAATTTAAACAGTTCCTCCCATATTAAAATGTAAAATAAAACATGCATATATATTTAATGTATAATACTTTTATAATTTTACATTCTAATGTGGGAGAAAAAATGAAACCCGACTTCTTGACTTTATATTTGACAGACATGTGCTTAAAAAATCTCTTGCAACAGAGAGCATCAGACGTAAATTCTCTCACCAAGGAAGTCAGGATGTAGGTGTAGTACACTGACAGCATCCCCAACTCTGAGGCCTGGAAGATAAAAGAGAAGGCAGAGCAACATTAAACACTTTTGACAGCGCTAGGCTAATTTAAACAGCTACTTAGACTGAAGCTGCGCACAGCATTGCCGGCATTGAGAAGCAAAAGGCAAGGTTCGCTTTGCAAAACCTGTTCAGAATCGGATGAAAGCTAACAAAAGACAGACAACATTCCCGTTCTGTCATTGCCATTCTATTTATCAATTCTCCACTTGTCTCCAAGGAAACCAAGCAGCAAATATAATATGTCAATCAAACGTCAGGGGTGAAAACACTTTCAACAATTATTTCTATGGAAACGCAGAGACAACTGAGTAAAAGGGACAGTTTAGAGTACAATAAATGCATGAGAGAGAAATTGATTGAGCGGTTGGTCTTCTTTCTACAGCAGAGAAAAATGTTAAATAATTAATTAAAAATATATTGATCAGGAATAACCGGCAGTGAAATATAATAACATTTCCTAGAACAAAAAGAAAAATGAAGGAACTTGGTAATTCTTATACTGTCTCACAAATAATATCTCCAAAACCGCTCTTGCAGATCTTTTCATTAACCTTTCAGCCATAATCAATAACTTCAAACCATACAATGCATAAACACGTTTATTTTTAGTTATTGTGTACAGAATAGGATAGGAATCACAGTGGTTGAAAATACATATTTTCCGGGGGTTAACTGTTGAGATGCGTTTTGCATTATTTTGGGATGGTTAAAAGCTAAAAGTAGTTAAACAACAAATGTACACTATCCTTCAAGATTGATTTTTTTTTTTTAAATGGTAGAATTAAATTGACCAAAAGTGACAGTAAATGCCTTTATAATGTTACAAAGGGTTTACATTTAATTTAATTTAATTATATTTCATTTCATTTATTTAATAAAAGCTGTTCTTTTGATTTTTTTATTCATCAAAGAATCCTGAAAATGTACACACACACACACTGGATATATACAAATTTATACTACACATACATCATTCAAATATGCTCATTTGCTGCTTACTGTCATGGAAATAAATTATATTTAACAAATTTGTCCAAAAAAAAAAAACACATTAAATTGTAATAATGTCTTGGTGAGCATAAAAAAATTGCTTTCAATAACACTCACTTCTCACTACTAATTAGTTGCTTACTAGCATGCCATTCCATAATACATCCCTACACCTACTCAATGCCTAAACTTACCAACTTCCTTACTAACTATTAAGCAGCCAATTAGGAGTATATTAAGGGCAAAGTCGTAATTAATGGCTTGTAGATAGGGAGAACTGGATTGTACATTCAAAAAATTGTACAATCCTAAAAAACTTTTGAACATTAGCATGCATGGCTTCCTTAAGGCTGATTAATTGACTAGTCATTCAGGCAACCCACTGAACAGTTTTCTAGACTTAATCCCTTCTTCAAAAAGTGCCCTCTAAACTTTTTTAGTTTGAACGTTATTAATGGCACTGCCCCAAAGTTATGTTCTTTTCGACCTGCGTGACGTATACAACGTATGGCAAAGCATAATTTGTAGATGCCTTAGATCTGCTGACGGTAGTGGAAGTACCAGGTCTGAACTTTCCAAAACTCTCGGCTTTGTTCCTACATTCCTACATGCTAACACAGCACTCCTGGACACCTGTTCTCTTGTGGTGGCATTACAGTTCAAAGCAGCATCTGTATTACGCCACTTAAACACACCCAGACTCCCTGCCTAGCGTCCCGTAATGCCCATTTGCATTTCATTTGACCAGTGTCGTGTTAAAAAGAGAGAAAGAGGGAGAAAACGGACCACGGGAGCGGAGAGCTTTTCCAGGTTATGATAATTTTGTCCTTGCGTAAAGTATTTTATAATGAAAGATTTTCCCTGCAATTGCCCATGTAATTGAATCCTGTAACTCAAGCTGGTGTGTGAGCCGTGCTGTGAACATTGGCAAACAGCTCTAGCATGCTTGCTCTACACTTGCTCCTCCTCACAACCTGAGTGAGTGCCAGCTTTCCACGGCTCTGCTGCATGCTCGCTCCATATAGATCCATAGAGAGAGAGAGAGGAATGGAGAGACATGAAGGAAAGATGTGAATGGAAAAAAACGAGAGAGAGAAAGAGATGGGTTCAAGGGGGTATGAGAAACATAGTTAGGGTGACAAACTGACAAGGAACCCACTGTGAACCGTGCAACCCAGCGGCGTAACAGTGGCGGTACTTGTCCCTGTCTCCATAGCAACAGGAAAAGCCAAGGAAAGACCTGTGATGGTCATCAAACACTTTGATTAAAGAGCAATGGTGTGAATAGGGCAGAAAAATGGAGCACAAGTATTGGCTGAAATGTACGAAAAGAATAAGATGACATTAAATGAGCAGAGAAGAGTCGAGATAACACGAGAAGGGTCAAGACGAGTCTTTATAAAACAGCTTTTCATGAGTCAGAGTTATTTTAGCATTATTGACATTGAGTATTGTAGTTTTTTATGTTTTGAAAATATGTTTTTTAAATATTCTCTGTTTATACATTTATATTTAAATAAATTTTATTATGTTTTAGTTGTTTTAGTACATCTACCAAATCAAAATAAGAAATGGTGCATTGGCAAACAGCAAAAATGGATAAATAAATAAATAACATTTTTAACATGGGTTTAGGCTTTAAATTTTAGTTTTAGTTAAGTATAGTAAAGGCCCGATATACTTCAAATGAAATCAAAGAACGAACCCAAATGACAGCATTCAGTCAAAATCAGTCCAAAATGACGTTTTGGTTCCTATACACCTTTGAGCTACCATTGGTCTGTGCTGGTTACACAATTAGTGGTCACCGTCTTTGATTCTTGGTTCGTTTCTCCATTTAGCGGAGGTCAGGCAAGGAAGCAACATCTCAAAGTCATTATATACATAGCTGAGCTGCAAGAAGATATCTGCACCTGTATGATCGCTCACAGAGAGACTTTAAAAGTTCGGCGAAAGCAATTAATTAATACAAAGAAATTACAACAAAGCTTGTGTCAACGACACGGAATTATGGAAAAAGCAACATATAAAAACATCAGGTGAAAGTTTTCCAAAGCCATGAAAAGTATGAAAAGAAAGGTAGCAAGCTAATAAATATTACACCATACTGCTGCTGTCATTGTTGTTCTTTTTTGAAAGCGAATTTAAAAGGTATACAATAAATAAACCTTTGTTTTTATCAAACATTATAGACTACCTGAGCGCTGCAACATGTTTACATTAATTACTTACCATCATGTCGTTCCAAACCCAGAAGAATTTAGTTCATCTTCGGAAAACACAATATTTCTGATGATATCAGAGGGCCATCTGACCCTCCATAGACAGCAATACTCAAGGAAAATAAAAATAACATAATTTACTCTACCATTCTTCTCCCGTGACTTACGTCTCCCACTATTTTAGATATTATCACAGGGGAGAAAAGTAAATTATGTTATTTTTGTTTTCTTCGCACAAACAAAGTATTCTGGTCATTATTTTACCATTGTTTTTACTAAGTTTTTGGACCTGGATTATTTCAGTTGTGTTGATGTCTATGGAGGGTCGGATGACTCTCTGATATCATCAGAAATATCTTAATTTGTGTTATGAAGATGAAAGAAGGTGTAACAGGTTTGGAACAAGGGTGAGTAATTAATGACAGAGTTCATTTTTGGGTGAACTAACCTTTTAATCTACCCCCCCGCCTCCAACTGCGCAGAGGTATCAGAATGTTTGGAAACAGTATACCATCGCTCAACATTTTCGAATTTCTTTTTGCCCTCAAACAAAAAACTAAACTTTGTTTTATGTATATCGGGGCCTTAACCCTGCTCTGATAACTATTTAGTTGGGATCACATTATAAAAATGTTTTTATGTTAAATTTGACAAAAAATAAAAAGTCCACTGTCTATTGTCGAAAGAGCTGCTTAAAACAGTAATTTTAAAACCAAGCAGATTTCTGTTTGACACTGATTTGTGCGACTAACTTCGCAATGGGTTAAACTAACTAACCCATTGCGAAATCTTGTAGGGAAATGTTTTCCTCACACAAACTTCCCAGTCACATGGATTCATCAGTACATGTTCTAAAACTATAAGGGGCCATTCACACATAATGGGTTTTTGCATTAAAAAAGTGACACCCTAGGCAGTGGAGTAAAGAAAAAATGTTTTTAAGAAGCTGAACTTCTTTTAACTTTAGTTGTGCACTTTTAGACTGACGTGTCGTACGCAATTCTGTCTGTCCATTTTTTCTTCATCGATTACATTCACTTTCTTTTCAGCGGTCTGCAATCAGCCTTGCCTGAAGAGCCATTTATTTCTCTTTCCTGAAAATAATGATTCATGTTTAATTATGGCTCATACTTGCTGCAGAGGTATGTCTGTGTGTGTGTTAAATCATTCATCTATTCTGAATTATTTAGTAATGAGGCCACATTCATGTATGTTTATATAGATTTGCATTGAATGTGTTAGAAAGAAAGATTTACTGACTGCACTTCATAAGCATCAATCTTACAAATAAGGGGCAACGGGCTCCAGGTGCAGTTCAAGGGTGGGATGAATATCTAACTCTATTATATTTAACTTTTACACTTAAAAAACAAATGAACAAAAGGTCATGAGAATAATGCTACACTGAGAATCCAGTGGAATACTTATATAGTTTAATGGCATCATTAAATTCTTCCATCTTCACGAGCAATTGTTAATTTTATTCTGAGACTCAAGGTCATGGTCATTGACATCAGGTCTATCATGCAAATAGCAATAGCAAACTCTTTTCAGCTTGTAAATACATAATCATAGCCTTTTACCCTTATATTTTTTTGCATTGCTTTCAAATCCTAGATGTATGGAGATCCTATGGAAGCTTATTTCTGACATCATCTTATATATCTTATATATTTTATCAGGGGGTTATTAATTAAATACTGTGTGTGTGTGTGTGTGTGTATATATAGTGCTTTTCTTAAGGAAAATGTACTTGAATTGTTAGATATAAACCTTTGCAAGAAAAAAAAAGAAAAGAAAACATTCTAGATTATAAAATAATAAGCAGTTACCTTTTTTATCCATAGATATACTATTAAAACCATTTTACCAATCAGTATTTTTGTCCTGTTTTCAAATAAATAAACAACCCAAACAAGACAGGTGTCCTTGAGACGAAATTCACAAAATGTTAAAATGTGTTTTTAGTGCAGATACATTTAATTTTAAATCACTGGAAAAGAAAAATAAATAATGGTGCTAACTATGTATATTGCACAAATGTGGTTGTAATTAATATAATGCTTTTGGTTCATTTAAACTGATCCTGTTTCATGGGTATTAAGTCAAAAAATAATGTTTTTTTTTTTTTTTGCATAACAGGCCGACTGTCAAGCTGAGACGTACCCTTTCCAAAATAACGTGAGACATGGTGGCGTTGGCATCCACTATGATGGTGGCAGTCTTGTCATCGCGGATCTCCTTGAGAAGGGGGGTGGGATCCTGGCTGTCATCCAGCATGCGAACGGAAAGGGTTTCCTTGGAGATGAGAAACTGTCGCAGTAACACCTCCAGGTTTAATAGGCCTGTTGAAAAGGGGTACATACAAAACACTTCAGCGTCCTGAATCATGTCACCTTTGCTCACAACGAGAAATAAATCCTCCCTCTCTTTTCACAGCAATTATGATTCCATGGTATTGTCCCTTTTAAGAGGCTTGAGTCGATTTTCTGTGGGTGTAAATATAATGCTATTACATTTGTTTGACAAATTTCAGCTAAATTATCTGCCAATATTTTTTAATTGAATTCAACAACGACATCAAACTTTCTTTTGCTGTCCTCAACTAATTTAATTAGCGAAATCATAATCGCCCGAGTGTTTAATCTTGGTTCCTTTGGCAATTATGAGGCTCAGGAGAATACAGGACTTGCGAAATGCACAACACTGTTTTGCAACAGAACGTGACATCGGTTTATGATGATCTGACTCTTTCAATCTGAAAGGCTTTAGCTGCTGACTTCACACATAAAGCGGCCGATGCCATTGCTCACAGCTGTCATCTCAATTTCCTGCCGAGTTACTCAGCGTATATTTGATTAACCATAAGCATTCGGTTTCTGTCTTTCGCTCATTGCACATCACATGCAATTTCACATTTAGTGCACTACATTAAACGCAGTGCTATAGCATTGCTAGCTAACACATGTGCTGACTGCAGCGATCGAGTTGGACAGCAAAACAATGAGTTTTTACAGCAACTTTGCTAACTTTTCTTGGCTTAATGGACTTTGAATTAGAGAGGATTGGCTAAGAGGGCAAAATGTGAGGATACATGGAAGGTAAATTAGAAGATGAAAGAGTGTAGGGTTAACTTAGCTCAGTGTGTTAAAGGTGTTAGAAGAGAAGGTTCCAGCATTGGCGAGAGAAAAGCACAAAGCCGCTTCCCACACAGAGACTGTGATAAAGGCTTAGCCTCTATTCACTCTGAGCAGCCAGCCATTTCTTTAGCTATCACTTTCCACTGGGCTTTTACAAAGCGCCAACTTAATTTATCACAACATGGACATATGCTACAGCTGAAAATACACACATGATTAAAAGCTCAGAGGAGCATGGCACAAACATAGCGGAAGACTATTTGCACAGGTAAACAGAAATATGTACACATGCACTCAGAAGACTAGATTTGACTACGCTACAATGCATAAACAATTCCTCAAATCAGAGGTAAAATCAGCTGTTTTGCTAACTTCCGAAGTTAGCAAAAAAAAATAAAAAATAGAAGTTGTCCTTAACTGCCACCAACCTTGCTAAAGAAAAAAAAAAGATGCAGGTTTGCTGGTCTAATTTAGTCTCTGGGCCAAGTTAGGCTGGTTTTAGAGGGGTTTTGGGAACTCATCAACAAGCTAAAACAGCAGAATGCATGCTTCCTAACAGGGAACATTCCCAGAACTTCAGCAAGCTAACAAACTTCTTCTAACATTCATTTTTGTTCTTCCACTTATTTGATCATTAATAATGTTCACAAAACATAAGCAAAAATAAAACAAAACAAGTTTTGAACCTTTTGATCATTCAGAGAACATCCAGAAATAACGTAAATAAAACTGAATGGAAACTTTAGCAAAATGTTCCTTTAACATATTTTTGTTATTTGGGTTAGCAAATCTGGGTTAGACCAGCAGGCCTGCTTTAGACGGTTCTGGGTGCTTAGTTTGCTCAAGTGGTGTCCTTCAAGTACACATTTGCTTTCTAGTAGGTACTCTAGATTTAATGCTGGTATTACAGTTGTGAAAAATCATCAGCAGCAACATATCTTTTCTTCTTTATTATGACGTACAGTACATCATCTGAGTGAAATGGACTGGCGAAAAAAAATAAACTGAAGATGTGGACTTAGTTATAACTCCATATAAACCATTCATCATGCTTGCAATTCGATTGTGAAGGGTTGTGATTTAAGTGGATTAAATGACTAGAGATAGATCAGCAGAGAAGTCTGCCATTTCACTGGAAATGAAGGACATTTGACAAATGATAAGAGCAAATGGAGGTATATAGAATAAGATCAATAACATGCATTTCAACAACAAAAGTGAATTTTTAATTCATGCCCAACTGACAGCACCTTTCTTTGATAAGGGCTATCTCAACACACTAGCATTACAATGGATATTTTAGTTTTTTTTTTTTTTCAAAATAAGTGAGTTGAAGAGTTTGGTAAACCTTTTATATCAGTACTTGCAGAGTTAGATCTCATCCTCCCGGGGCCAGACAACCATTCTTGAGCTCTTTTCTTCTCATTAGACAGAAAAAAGGAAAGCTGAAGGGGTGTGAGCCACTGAAAAAAAAGCTTTTGTCTTCCTCCTTTAACAACGCATGTCAGAATCCCATTACACTCCTTATCATATTAAATTAATGTCTTCCAGCACAAAGGAGAGAACTTCAGAAATAAACACAGCCAGACAAAAAGGAGTTTCCAACGTCCTGCTTCATATCAAGTGGCCTTTTCTAGAAAGGCGATCCTTTCCCCAAGACTTCTGTGACACTAACTTTTCATTACAGGGGCTTTTTGTTTGATTTAACAATTTCATCCTTATTTTATCTACACATTTATTCTTTTCTTCTTGAAGAGGCAGGAGAATTAGATCATCCCAATTCACCCACGTTTGGGTTCTCATCTCTCTGTGGGACGCGGGCTGAATTCTTCACTTAATCATCTTTAATTACAGATCACTTCAAAGCACTGAGAAGAATGTCGGGCAAACAAGTAGTACAATATTTCTGTTCTTAGCGGAGAGGCACAGCAAACCTGATAGGTGGGAAACCTCTTTGAAGTGTGTGTATTTGATTCACTGTGTTCAATCTGGGCACCAAAGCTCAGTTCCTTTCAATTAAGTCCGTGATCTCCTTTAGTTCAAGAGGACAAACTTGAAAGAGAATGTAGCACTCACCTATCTGACCCTGTTCAGAATAATTTGGGTAATACCTTACGAACACAGGGTCTTGGTGATCTTCTGGGTCTTCTGACTGCATAGTTCAGGTCAGGCAATTTTGTTCAGTAACGGAACCTTACTCGCCTCACTACACGGTACGGACCTTTGGAGCCAGATGAAGTCTAGCGCCTAATCCAAAGGAGGTTTTTACTGTAGTAAGAATGAGGAAAAACTACATATTTTCAAATGCTATCACTATTTGTTTCAACGGCAAACATTATCCTTTAGCATTTTTTATTAATCTCATTGCCTAAATCATCTTAATGGCTCTCAGCAAAAGTTACTGGTTAGCATTTCCATTGATTTTAGGTAAAAGCCATTGTTTACCATCATCTGAGTGACAAAACCTATCAGTTAACATTCATATTCATATTAAACTTTATCGATTAGCTTTTCTATTAATTTCAGTGGTAAAAGCTACTGGTTAACATTTCTATTAATCTCAATGGAAAAGGATATCTGTTAGCATAATTTTAGTGCAATTTTATCAGTTATTGTAATCATGGAGACGGGAACATGCAGATCCATTTGCAAGTTTCTTTATTCAGGGTCAACTAGGTAGGGTCAAAACACTGGCAAACAGAGTAACAGGGACAAGGCTGAATGAGAGTCGAGGTACACGGGCACAGATCAGGGCAGGCAGAGAACAATCACAGATGAGATATACAGTCCAAGGTAAACGGAAAACGCTCAGAAATAAGAGCAATGCACATCAAGACTTGCGACAGTTGCTGGTTTAACTTTTATCATATAAACCAGCAAAGGACTAGTATAAACCAGCAAAACGACCAGCTTAAACCAGCAAAGGACCATCTTAAACAAGCAAAGGACCAGCTTAAACCAGCAAAGGACCTTCTTAAAACAGCAAGGGACCAGCTTCAAAATATACCTAACCAGCATGCAGTTTTTTCAGCAGGGTTGTAATAAAACCATGGTTCATTTTTAGATGGCAATTATAGACACATTTGTTTTTGAACCTATTACCTACCTAAATGACAATGTGACAACTGGAAATTGGCTAATGTTGCACCTAGAACCATAAACAGTCTCAAAACCTTGTGACTATCCTGAGCTAAATTATACCATTTTTTGCAACATTTTGCAAAGTTGTCATGCAACGTTCCAAAATGCTGCAAAAATAGGTATAATTAGGCTGATTTCAGGTTCATCCTACTCTTCTCCACTATCCTGTCAAATGAATGCCAAAAGCTCCCATTTTTAGCAAATTACTTTTTATTTACACATCTGACAGGCTTACATTGCATTCAAGCTATACATTTTATCTTGTTAATTAAAAAAGTTGGACTATTTTAAAGAGAATTTAGAGAGCCTTTCAAAGAGGTATATATCATCAAACTACAAACAGAAAGCTAATTCAAACAGACATACTGCACTAGTCATGTCAAAACCAAAATATTTATTTTACATAAAACACATAAACTCATATGTTCAATGGCCTCTTGCTATTTAGGTTAGCTCGAATGAATAACTGTCCTTGTACGGGTGTCATCTCAGCAAGCTAGCTCTGTGAAGTATTCATGAGTGGGCCATGCTCTATTAAGCTGTCAGCGTGCTAAGTGATTAATGAGAGCTGTACATCCTGTGAGACTGAGCGTGAGAGAAAAAGAAACAGTAACGGAAGACGACAAGCAAACACAGAGGCGCAGGTGAACAGGGTTATTACGCTGGCAGCACAGGGAGTCATCATCCCCTTCTTATAGAAATGTATTGAAGGGCAGTCACTAGGGCCCGCGGCATTTCCTTTCAACCCTTGGGCTCGCACACCCACTTTGCAACCTCGTAATGTTTGTCAGCCAAAACAGAAGTGACTATTACCCACAATGGGCCCCAGACCGGCCACTGCACGGAGCAGCTAGCCAATGGTGCGTATATACTTGTTCCAGGTCTACAAACACATCAACAATAGCGTCCTCTAACAGCTGTTTGGGTAAATATTTGTAATGGTGGTAAATGTCTTTTATTGACCTATAAATATACCAGCATTGCTGATAGCAGCTGCTCTACCATAAAATTATCATTTATATCAAGTCAAGTCAAGTAGGCTTTTATTGTCATTTTAACCATATACAGTTTAGTACACAATGAAATGAAACAACCTTCCTCCAGGACCAAGGTGCTACATATGACATAAGTTACAACATAAATTAACAAAAAAATGTAAATCTCACCTTTGCAAGTGTTTTTGGGTAATTAGCTTACAGCATTTTGCATACTGATTTCTTGAGATTGATTTACTGTATGCGGGAATAAGGATCTTTAAGACTTCAAATTGCATTTTTCTTGTGTACTATACAAAGGAAATTGTATTGGTAAAGTCATGTTGTAATCAAACATGTTATTCAGGTGTCAAAAGTTCATTTTTGAACCTTCATGTTCTCAAATTCGTAGATCTGTGCACACTGACAAATATATATAGCTGTAACATAATGATGACTATTAAAAGTACAGCCTATTATTTTAACTTCCAACAATATATTTTGCCAGCTGGAGTGACCATGAACTCCATTAGAAGGCACTCCACCCAGGACTCTTGGCATTCATGTCTGGACTCCACTTCCATGTGTCCCTTGCCCCTCATGTCACCATGTCTTGTGCCACCTTTGTAAATGTGTCATATTTGGATTGGTTCCTTGTATTGCTTGTGTCTTGTGCTCATTGGTTGGTTTTGTCACGTGTTCCCCTGTGTCTCGCATAAAAGATGCCCTCACCCACTCTTTGCTGCTGATTATTGCATAGCCATTACCTAGTCTCCACTTTACGGTATTATAACTGTGAGCTTATGTTATGTCACCTTTATCTTTAAATACGTAAGTGCTATATAAACTATAACTTTCTCAATTCAATTTCCTTAGCACAATACACAAGTTCCCTGTGGAAAAGGTGGTTTACACGAATGCAAATGAATGCCAAAATAGCTTCTAATCATAAAAAAGTTACATCTTGATTATATATATAGATGCGCTGATTGACAGAAATGAAATATTCAGAAAGAAATAACTGCAGCTGGAGTTAATATAGGTTATTTTAGAAGCTTGATAAGTTTAGGATTGCTCTAAGGGAATTTTTATGAGCGTCAAAAGCACCTTGGTATAGTTTTCTAAAAGTTTTCTGTCACAATGCATTTTAAGTTTGGTCTGTCACTGCTGTGAATCTCCTTTATTTTCCTACAGAATTCTTCTGGGAGCACATGCACTCATTATTAGCTGAAAAACAATGTTATTTTGTTTTTCCTGTTTCCGACTCATCTCTGTGTAGAAAGTCGGGCTTTTACTCTAGAGGTACAAAAAGAAAAACATTTGAGTAATAGTGTTGGCATGAGTGTGAAATGGTTAAACATTGAGTGTACCACTAGACAAACTTTCCAAGTTACCTGAAATGCCATCTGTTTTCAGCTTTCTATAGTAGAACGAGCGAAACACTGGGTTCTTTTAAGGACTCAGAACTGAGAAGAACCTTAGATTGTTCTATAGATATAACCACAATGGCATACCAATCCCCCACAGTTAGTCTCTCGAGAGTCTGTTCATCTGAGCACCAGTGTTGTGCATCATTCAGAGCAGATATAATTAAACTCCTAAACAAAATGTTGAATGTGAAATCTAATAGAATGAAAACAAATCTACAAAAGATTTTGATTATCTATCATATAAATGCTTTTCTTTTGATCTTTCATTTAATCAAAAAGATAAGAAATGATTATAAGCACCAAATCAGCATATTAGAATGAAATAATGATGAGCAGCTTTGCCATCACAGGAATTTTGGCCATTTTAAAATATATAAATAGAAAATAGCTATTTTAAATTGTAGCAATATTTCACAATATTATAATTTTTCTGTATTTTCGGTTAAATGAAAAACATTTTTTTTTCCAAAACATTAAAACAAACATCTTACTCATCCCAAACTTTTGAATGGCAGTAAATATTTCATTATATTTAATAAATAACACTTCTTGTGTAGGGTTTTTTGAAAGCCCTGCACTTAAAAATATATCTCTAATCATAATTCAAATTAATTAAAGTTTTTCAATGTCTTTGAATTGCAATTCAGTAAAATCAATTTGCAATTCAGCATCCTTTAGGTATAGCAAATTAAATCAAATACCAACTCACTAAAGGGATCGCATACTTAAATCCAGAATTTGGCCCACATAATATAAGGTTCTTTTTTCAATACGACTCATCCTGTCGGTTTGGTTCAGTCCTGACCCTGTTGTCAAGTCCGTACTGGTAGTTTGCCATCTCTCTACACCCCTCTCTGACGTCTTAGTGGGAATTATAGCTGTTCCACTTGAAGGCCTTAAGCTGATTACGGAGAAAGGTGGCCACTGTCTGAAGGGGCAATGTGACTTTGTTTGGATTCTCTGGGTAATTTGCGGCATCCTCGCACAGAGATGTGAAGTCAGAATACTAAACTTTAATCCTCTGCCAAGCTGAACTCAATGTGTGTCTAATAAGGGGACTTTACGCAGGGTCATCCGTCATCTGTCAATTTCTTTGACTACAGTGGGTTTGATTTGAACCTTCAGCCATTCATTTCCACGGACGTCTCTCTTTCAGAAGAGTGTGCTGATATTAATGGCAGGGTGGGTGTTTGATGGTGAATAAATGGAACAGCACAAATGATGAATGCCTGAAGGACACAGATGGACAAGAGACAGAATGATCAACACATCTGAAATAATCCAACAATGCAGTCAAAAAGCATGAAATTTAATTAACTTCATCATCAAAAATTGTGGATATGTGAGGTTTAATAAGCAGTAGTTATTGCTACGTAATCAGCAGAAAGTAATGGAGCATGTGAATGTGCACAAAAGCATACAGAGAGTGGCAACAAGAAAGCAGAAAGTGAATGTACCACTATGAAACTCTGTCATCTTCATACAGAATGCATATGTTTGAAAGCAGCTGCAACAATCTACACGAGAGGATGTGTAGATTGTGTAACATGTTATTATTGCCAATGCTGGAGTCACCAACCATGGTGTATGAGAAAGAGTAATACAAAGTGTATTTATTTTGTTGTTTTATTTCAGAATTGTTGGACTCCCTTGTATCTTTTATATACATTATAAAAAGTTGTAGTGAGGACTAAGAGATAACATCATATCTAGATGGCAATGAAAAAAATTTTGGCAACAGTGATAAGCTCTGGACATTTTTACTGATTACACAGAAACAATCTCTATCAATGCATCTCACTATAAATCTGTATTTCCTCTTCAGGAACTCGAGACCCCAACGAGACGCTATGGGGAACGCCTTCAGCGTGACGGCTCTGAATTGTGTGTGCAATCAGACCAATGAAATGGTGAGACGTCATAGGCGGGTGATGTCATCGGCCAGGAAGTATAAAAGCACATGGAATACAATAAACATGATGTCTAAAGCACAAAAGAAATCGAGGTGAGGGTGAGTCACATCATCGTTCGTTCGCAAGAGGTTTATCTTGCCGGGTGACACACACACTTTATGTGGCTTGCCTGGGACTGGTTCCTCTATCACCGTTCTCCATCTTGTGCTGGGCGGGAGCAGCCCCACCCGAGTACATGAACCTCGTACAGGGAGACACAAAAGCAGAGCGTCGCTGACTGAGCTGGTGGAGTTGGTGGCACTCTGCTGCGGGGTCCTCAAAGATAGGGCACGAGGCAGGACCTGAGGGTAGTGCTTCAGACTAAGAGGACCCCGCGTAAGAAGCCCTAAGGCCCATCTGCCTTCGATGCCTTCAGGAGGCTACCCCACTAACCCTGCCAATGTAACAAGGCGTGGGCATCTCCAGCGAGCGCCGATCTCAGTCCCAGCCCAACATCATAGCGGGGCTGAGAAGTCTATCATCAGGCATGAAGTAGCCGCTGTTCCACCTGCTGGTGGGCCGTGTCATTACACCCAGCTGGTTTCCTCCCTCTCCACCAGAGGCCAGCCTTGAGTGGGCACAGAGCAGGCTCTGGTGATGGAACAATAAGTAGACACCCTTCCGAGGAAGGAGGCCATCGAGTTGGTTCCTCCTCACAAAAGAGAGGCTGGGTTCTACAGCTGGTACTTCATTGTTCCAAAGAAGGATGGAGGGCTGAGGCCCATTTTAGATCTCACGGTCCTGAACCGCTCAGTAATGAAGCTGAAGTTCAGGATGCTCACTGTAAAACAGGTTATGGCACAAATCAGGTCTGAGGACTGGTTTGTCACAATAGATTTAAAAGACGCTTATTTTCATGTGGCGATCCATCCTTCTCACAGGAAGTTCCTGAGGTTCGCTTTCAGGGGCGAGGCATTCCAATATCGGGTTCTCCACTTCGGTCTATCTCTCTCACACCACACTTTTACGAAGTGTGCGGATGCAGCACTGGCTCCTCTGTATACTCGCATGCTCAATTATATTGATGACTGGCAAATTCTAAATAAATCGGAGAACGAAGCGAGGAAACATCATGAAATGTTTGGGTGTTGAGGCTGAACACCAAGAAAAGCTTGCTTTCTCCAGCACAGAGAACCAACTATCTTGGTGTGGTGTGGGATTCAACCACGATGCAGGCTTATATGACACCTGCTTGGATCGAGTCAATCCTCACTGCAGTCTCATTAGTAAGAGAATGCTGGTCACTTACTGTCAAGCGCAGATCCTAGCAGCTCTTGGTTTGTTTTGGTGCCCCTAAGGGAGGCTGTCCACGACCAAACAAACCTTGAGCAGATGGATTGTGGATGCTATCAACATCGCTTACGAGTCCTCTGTTCTCCTGCTGAGGCTAGGAGTCAGAGCGGCTTCCAAGGCCCTGTTGTCAGGGGTTTCTTTGGACGAGATCTGTGCGGCTGTGGGGTGGTCCACCCCTCACACTTTTGTCCGGTTCTACAGACCGAACTTGCGAGCCATGCCTGGTGCTGCTATGCTTTCTTAATACACACACACACTGGCAGGGACTTACAAGTGTGGGGCGTGGGCATCTCGTTCCCCATAGTGTCTCGTTGATGCGGCTCGAGTTCCATTTCATGTGCTTTTATACTTCCTAGCTGATGCCGTCACCTGCCTATGACGTCTCACCATTCATTGGTCTGATTGCACACACGATTCAGAGCCGTCACGCTGAAGGTGCTCCCCGTAGCGTCTCGTTGATGCGGTGTCTCGTTCCTTCGAGGAACTAGGGTTACATGCGTAACCTGAGGCAGTTTTGAGTTTCTCTGTGTAAATCAATGGCATGGGTTTTCAGCACCTGCCATTTCAATATATGATGATATTCAACATTTATTTATTCTCCAGAGCTACACTGTGTGGCACTTATATTTTCAAAAAACAACAGCAACCGTCAAATACACACTGAGACTTAAATATCTTGATGACATTCAAGTTTAATGCATACTGTAAATATGTTACTATTATTATTTTAACAGAATATCATAGAACTAAGACATAAAATCAAATCACAGTTCTGTTGCACTGCAATTTATATGACCAAAAAATAATATTGCAATGCTTTGTTATATTTTTATAATATTGTTATATTTTTAAATATTGTTTTGAATGTTACATTTTACCAAACATAATTGTTGATTTTTGAAATTTAGGGAACAGAATTTAGGACTACAAATATACAGTATCTATAATTTCAATATATTTTGGGGCATATATACTCTGCACAGCATACTTTTGTCATTAAAATATTAGTACTGTCAAACGATTAATCACAATTAATCACATCCAAAATAATTTTTTTGTCTACATAATATATTTGTGTGTACTGTGTATATTTATTATGTATACATAAATACACACATTTACAGTATATTTCTTGAAATTATTTATGCATATACATTAATGTATTTATTAAAAAAAATGTTTTATATAACTATATATAAACAAAATATTTTTCTTTGATATATATATAAATAGTATTTACATATAAACAACTTTGCATTTGCTTAATTTCTACTACTTATGTGAACAATGCCTTTGACTTTGTATTACAAGCACTTTCTGCATTTATTTCCCCACTTTAAGATAAATCACTTATTGTATTCCTCAACTGTAAGTCGCTTTGGATAGAAGTGTCTGCTAAATGAATAAATGTAAATATATGTACACAGACACACACACACATATATGCACATACACACAAACAATATACATATACAAGAGAAGCCCTGTGTACTCACAATCGGCCTGAGCACATATGAGACACGACGTGCTGCTGTTGAAGAATGTTAGCAGTCCGGCTACAGCCATGCTGATGTCTGTATTAGTGGGCCTGAGGTCCAGCGTGGTAAAGCGAGGAAACTGCACCTTCAGAATGTCCTCCGGAGCCACCTTCACGTACGGCACCTGCACAGGGACACACAACAGGACAGAGAAATTGAGCCCTGCAGGACCCCTCTTGTTAGTCTGATACCGTAGGTAAATTGAATAAAAGAACATTGCAGGAGGGTGTTTTGTTTACTGTGCTGTGATGCGGGTCTCAAGAGTGGCTGTGCAACAGAATCACTGCATTCTCATCAGACTAATTAGATCCATTTTACGCCTAAAACTAATAAAAACTCATTTGAATAATATTAAAAGGTCCTCTCTGAAGGCATGTAAATTAACAATAAAAACTCAACAGCAGAAGATGAAATAAAAAGGGATTTTTTTGCACCTCAGCGATTATTGAGGCAGAATTTCTCTCTGTGTAAAGGACTAGTGAGAAGTTTATTCAGACAGAGGTCGTGTGCAGTGACCTTTGACATCTTTGAACAGTCTTTGAACAGAGATAGCACATGTAACAAAACATCCTGCTATCCATAGAGACCTCAGCATTGGCCGCTCTCTAATTTGATGTGTGCTGATGTGCGGGTGTGTTGGGTTTGGGAAAAGTGGGTGCTGGGCTCATTGGGGCTTGAAGGGGATCCTAGAGGACGCAGGCGGGCTGTGTAAAGGATCTCTTCATCACCGCAGATTGCCTGTCTGAGATGGGCCATGTGACCATGCATCGTACTTGCACGGCCCTGTATCCCCAATTGGTTTTCCATCGCTTTCCATCAGGGTGTAATGGAGTCCCCGCCAGTGTAGATGGATGGGGCACGTGGACTCTCTGAGACCCGGGGGGAAACAGGGATTCTTGGAGATGGAGGGTTCGGAGAGAGGCCAGTAATGGGCTTGCTGCAGCCAAGAGATATGTACAAGCCTCCGACCTTCCTAGAACCATTCTTTCTATTTATCTGAGAAGATGCTTTTTTCTATTCCCCATGCTGGCTTCCGGACAACATCCCATCTGTTCAAAGCCCCTGTGCTAACTTGTAAATGGCAGCTACTGTCGGACCTCCTCCTGTGTGCATAAGCTCTTGTTATTCAGAGATAATTCAACAATGACAAATACAGCTCAGCGAGGAAAGACAAACTGCACTTATTGTATATGAACAAGAAAAAGAACCTTTAGATTTTTCTACATTTTCCAGCATGGGATTTGAAGTAATTACTGGTTCAAACTGAGCTTCAAGTGGAGCTTCTGGGTAACAACACTGGGCAGCCTAGAATGAACTTCACAGAGGTTTAATGAGCTGCCATTTTATACAGAACATGCATGTGGACTGATTCCAGCGGACATTAAGATGTTATGTCAAGGGTCTTAATCAGAGTGGGTGGTAAGAAAAAAAAGGAAAGGTTAGGTTTACTTTGAGGAACCAGCCTTGATTATTATTATGGACATTTATAGAAAAACATTGCAAATAAGGGTAACAAATTATTTTGATACACTTTAGACATTAAATAACTTTGCAACTATGTGTTAATTGGCAGCCATTTTTTGAGTATTAGTAGACTGTCTGCTTGATATCAGACTTTATGATGGGTCCACAACATACAACATACCAACTTATACAGTATACAGTATATCAGCTTTTCTACTAACCCTAAATCTACCAGTCTACTCTTTGTTAGTAGACACGTAGTTGCAAATTAATGAGAATTAGCTGACATGTAGTTGATGTGTTACTTTTAATTAGCAGAATGTCTAAAGCAGACTGTCAAAATAAAATGTATTCCAAATAAATATTTAATATTGGCTTGAGTGATGAAATATCAGCTTCAGAGAAAAGTTTGCCAAAAAATAACATTTTAATAACATAATCCTAAAACCTGTACTGTCCACTTTTTTTTAGAAGTAGTTCACCCAAAAATTTATCTTTTTTGTGAAACCTGTGCGATTTCTGTCTCCTTAATGAAAGCCACTAACACTAAACATAAATAAAAATGAAGAGTTTGTAAATCCATATAAATCAACTTATCTGAAAGACATGATTGCTTTTTTTAAAATAAAGAATAGATTTCATTTAGGCTTTTATTCACATATAAACACTGACCAGTGCATAAAGGGCACAATAAATACTGTATGGTAAACAACAAAACTCAAACATGCTTGCTTAATGTACAAGTGCATGTTTGTGCATGTTGTATGGACCAATTTTATTGCATCTTATTTTATTCATGCTTAAGGTGTAGAGTTATACTCCCTGTTCATGGTAACTGTATGAAAAAGCCCACTTCTTCTAATCTTTCTTTTTCCAATGAAAACAACAGGTTTGGAACACCATGAGGGTGAGTAAATAATAGGATTTTCATGTTTGCCTGAATTATCCCTTAAAAAGGCTCACACTTGCACATATCAAAATATAATGTTGTAGTGTTTAACACAAATAGTAAATAGCAGATATCCATGGTGTATGAACAGGAAATAGAGCATAACACCGAAAGGGGTTTGAAAGCCATTTTTCTTGTGGTTACAGCACACTGCATATGCATCAGCATCATTTTCAGGGCGTAAATAGAAACTCTTTGCCCTGGTGGAGCCAATCTGGACTGCAACATTGGAATTGTGGGCCAGAGGGAGAGTTGTACATGAGGGTAATATTTGTCTGTCCGTGTGCTGTCTGCTCCTGTGGGTTGACAGAGTGGCTGTCAGGCCTACAGATGCACTGCTGACAGGCTTTTAATGAGGGGCCTGGTGCAGGCCAAAAGCAGCTCACTGAAATCAGGCAAACAGCCACGCAACACTGCAGTATAAGTACATGTGCTGAACATTTCATTTAAACTAGAGGGAACATGCTGACCTGGTACAAATGAATGTTAAGGCTCTTTACAGATGCTGCATTTTGGACATTTCTAATGTGCAACAGTATAATGGATGGTTTTGCAATAAATGTATTGTGAATTATATTGTAACTGTTTCGACAATTCAGTTGATTGAATTATTATGCTTGTACGCACTATTTGAGCAAATTGAGCTCTTTGTTAGTCTGTGCGTTGCCAAAATAGTTTATTTAAAGCACACAATCATTTTTTGCTAAGTCATCTTAGTAGGGTTTTAAACTACAATAAAGAAAGCACATTATTGTGCAACTGCCAGAATAAAATATGCAACTCTGACTAACAAAAGCTGTTGCGACATCATGAGCCTTACTTAAAACGTCCCTTTGCTTATTTAAATAATCAATTTAAACTGCATAGGGAAACGCATGGCTTTTACGAAACACCATTTGTGAAGTCATTTGGCACACATACATTTTTCTTACTTAACCATCAAATTTTGCAGATTGTTGTGATGCTAAAAGAAACTCTGCAGTGTAAAACTACCACCTTGACCTTCTATTTTACCATTTGGTGTTAAAGTTAGACCTGGTTTTACTGTGTATAATCGTCTAGCTTTCTACCTGTGGCTCTGTACACATCCATAAGGGTGGACAGTCTCAGGAGCGAACCCTGGGGGATTTCATGCCATATGGCAAGGTAAAGTATAATGAGATCTTACATCTGTTCCCTTACGTGCCAGAGGAACAAAATCATGTTTAATAAAAGATCACAGAACTTTTACCAGGGCCACAGTGTCAACTGACACAGCTGGACATACTGTTGTACTGTAAAGTCGGCCATATTTGTCTGTTGTCACGCACAAGAATGTCAGCGAGTGACAAAGCCATGCTAGATTGCCTCACAGGTTGGTGGGGGCGGTCGCAGGCAGAAAGCAGTAGCATTACTCAAAGACATGGAGATCAGCCATATGGGGACAGCAGAGTGGCTGGAAGGGTATTGTGAGTGATCGTGACATCGCACACCTCTCTAATGTGGTGCAATGGACCATGGGAAGTCAGCTGCTTGGGGAAAAACACACACACTCAAGCACTAAGTGGAGTAATCATGTTTTGGAGGCTATGAGAGCGCTGAGAGACTCTGGTGGATGGAGCAAAGAGAAGAAAAGGCCACCAAGGCCTTGAGAGAAAGCTAAGCATTGACCACAATCTCATTGATCAGCTTGCTCGGGAAAAAGAAACACTTTCTACGATCCCTGTTTTGCAAGCATCACTGCTGGTTCTGAGAAAAACAGAAATCCTGTAAAAGGCTCTAACGTTTTAAAGCTGTGGGTTGCCTTTTAAACTGCACCGTGGCTACCAGCGGTGGTGCAGGTAAAAAGGTGAAGCCATGGTGAATGGAGGTAAATTGGGCAAGTCATCTTTGGTGAAGTTCAAATATCACATAACAGATGGAATCCGCAGGTGTTGTGCCTCCCTTGGTCTCTGCTCATTCATTCAGCCATTGTGGACAAATGTGTAGCACTCCATGTAAAACAACAAATCAATCCATTGATGCTCAAGGGTAGTTATGGAAGCCAGTTCCATCCTAAAAATAAAACAGGTAATTGTGTAAAAGTTGATAATATGAAATAGCTATAATTGTAAGTAATAAAGTCACAACTGTGAGTTATAAAACCACAGTAATGAGAAAGTCACAATAATGAAAAATAAAACATCAATTTGAGTTCTAAAGTCACAATTACGAGAACAATTTGCAACTGCACAAAATAACATGTTAATTGAACCTTTGAAAAGACCCATCCCCTTAGTTACTGTTGCTGCGTGCAACAAGCCATGCAGCTCTCACGGTACACATAATGTTTTCAAGCAGGGAAAAATACGTCGCAGACCAAAGAGAAAACTGAAAAAAACTGACAGACAAGACAGAGCAGGCTACATTTGGTATGGAAAAGTCTCCACTTTCAAATCTTGCCAATTTTCAAACAATAAATATCGTTTTGTGGCTTGTCGTGGCAAATTACTGTAAAATGAAAGATCTGGCGTTATGATTGGTCAGATAACCTGTCAAACAAGCTCATTGAAAAGTTTCAATAAAAGCATAAAAACTATTAAAAGAGAAAATCTAAATTCTAAAAGTCTAAAAAAATTCTAATTGAAAAACATTTGCACCCTTGGTAAATATGATCAAAGAAGGCTGTGAAAATTAATCTGCATTGTTAAACCTTTTGATCTTTTATTGAAAAAATCTAACCTTTTATTGGATAATGAGAATTTAAAATGGGGGAAATATCATAATGAAGTAAATGTTTTTCTCTAATACCCATTGGCCACAATTATTGGCACCCCTAGAAATTCTTATGAGTAAAATATATCAGAAGTATATTCCCATTCATATGCTAAATTTTGAGCACTCTAGGGTGACTGTGAACATGAAATTTTCCATTTGTCCATTGTTCCAGTTTCACAGAAATATAAAAAGGAGGGAAAACAAAGTCCAAATTCCTTTAATCATCCATCACAATGAGAAAAAACAAACAATATATTTCTGGTGTGCAGTAAAAGATAAGTAAGCTTCACAAATTATTGGCTTTAAGAAAACTTTTAGAGCAGTAAAATTTGCCATTTCCACCATGCGCACAATATTAAAGAATTTTCATACAGAATTTTCAACAGAAAATGTTTTAAAACTGCCTGGAAGAGGACGTGTGTCTATATCATCCTAATGCACAGTGGTAAGGAGAGTCTGAGTGGCTAGACCCTCCAAGGACCACAGCTGAAAAATTGCAGAAAATTGTTGAGTCTCGGGTCAGAAAACCCTAAAAAATGTCAAACAGCACCTACATCACCACATGTTGTTTGGGAGGGTTTGTCAGGTGTCAGGTTCTCCAACCTCATCAGGCATTATAGGAGAAAATCTGAGGTTGTTAAACTGGCAAATAGAGGTTTCAATGAGTATTGAAAAAATGGTAGAAATTAATTGTGACCAATGTGCATTAGAGAAATTATATTCTTCCCCATTTAAAAAAAATATATAAAAGACAATTAAATAAAATATCAAAAGGATTAACAATGCAGACTAATTATCACAGCCTTCTTTGATCATACTGTATTTACCAAGGGTGTCAATATTTTTGGCCATGACTGTACGTATATTGCAATTAAGGGTAGTGTCAATTACAGTATCTTTTTAATTTTTAAACCGAGGCAGAAAAAGGCTTCCAGAAATTAAAGCACATTGTGAACACTTAAATATTTAGCAGGGATATGTGCTGTAATAACACACAACAAAATGCATGACTCGTTAAGAGCCCGTTCAGGCCTGCCCAGGGATTTGTTTGCAGAGTTGATGAAGCCCATGAATAATTCCACTCAGCGCTGCCGATGGGCTCAGCTGGGGCGTAAAAACCTGATCCATTCACACCTCCACAAAAAGACAGCACTGCACCACGGATGACCACAGAACAAAGAGACAATAGAAAACTGGTCCAGTGTCTTATGCACATCCATCATATTAGAAACAAAAGGATGAATTGAATTTGAAAGGGCTCTCACAAGCCAAGACGGGTCTTGAGTGGCATAGCGCCACTACGCACATCCATTTAGTAAGGAATAAAGAGAACTCATTCTCGTTGGTGTAAATTCAGTTGCGTGGGTGTCCCTCGGCGTGACAGATCAATTGCACAGCAAAAGAGAGGTGAGCAGAGGTGCTGCCGACAGCTGTGCTACTCTAATTATCATCAGGCGGATGAGGACGCAGCACCTGTGTTTTGTTTGCACGACGAAAGCAGTGCATAACGAAACACAGTCATCCACTTTCACTACAAGGCCCTCTCTTCTGAAAAAGTCATGTCCTCCCCCTTCCTGACAGTACCGGAGGGACTTTTTAGCCTTTTTCCACCAACATGTTGCTGGTGCCTATCTGGAACATTCTTGTACGTTTTCACAGCTGGTTATGAGATGAGGGCGTTATAATGTCCACAGCGAGTCAAAAAAGAACAAATTAAAAAAAGGTAAAACATAAATATAACACAAAAATAATCAACAATGTTATACAGTAAAATTGCTCAATAATAAAAGATTAAATGATGACTATATATGGTACAATTTCTAAATGTCACTGTACTGCATGAAAATATCAATCCAAGCGGTAATTAAATGAAGCTAAACTTTTTTCTAACTAACACTTTCAGTTATTTTTAACTACTGGTATCAAGTTTATCAGTAGCATGTTTCAATAAGGTCTCCTTCATTAACAATATTAATGAATACAATAAAGTGAACTAATTATGAGCAACATACAGTGTTTCACAGCATTTATTAACCTCTGTTAATGACTGTTAATAAAAAAAATTAAGTTGTACATTATTGTTCAAGTTAGTTCAGAGTTCATAAAGTAATGCTGACAAATACAACTTTTGAGTTGCTGTGTGCTGTGCAGTGATAGTGCTGTGTTCGACACTATTGACCACAACCTTCTCTTGAATAGACTAAGGCCAATAGAACTTTTTTAGTGGAAGTGCCTTAGCATGGCTAAAATCATACTTATCTGACCGCTATTAGTTTGTAGCAGTGAATGAGGACGTATCATACCGATCCCAAGGGCCGTTGCTTTTTATGCTTTACATGTTACCCTTGGGAGATATCATCAGGAGACATGGTGTTAGCTTTCACTGTTATGCTGTTGATACTCAGCTCTATATTTCTTCTTAGCCAAGGGAAACACACCAAATTGAGAAACTGAATGCAAACGGAATGCATTGCTGATATAAAAAAATTTATGACGAGTAACGCCTCAAGGTTACAGTAAGTATGTAACCCTAGTTCCTCGAATTAACGAGACGCCGCGTCGACAAGACGCTGTGGGTAATCAGTCCAATGGATGGGCAAGACATCATAGGCAGATGACGACATTAGCCAGGAATCATATAAGCATATAGAGTGTTGCCGGCTTTAGCTTCAATGTCATGAGGAACTAGGGTTATCTATGTAACCTTGAGACATAAGTTCTTCAGGAACTTAAGCCACGTTGACCAGACGCTATGAGGAAAGAGATGCCCACGCCGCCAGACTTGCAAATCCCTGCCTAGTGTGTGTACCTGCACAGTATAGGCCATAGAAGCGGGCAAACATGGGGGTAGACCATCCTGCAGCGTTATAGATTTCAGACCTAAAAACCCCACATTTAATAATGTAGAACACTGTCTAACACTTGATGGCTGCTCTAGGTGTGCTGATTAATAGGAATCCTTCTTTTGAAAGCCATGTTTCTGGTATCTATAAAACTGCGTTTTTACATCTCAAGAACATATTTAAATTGCGACCTATGCTCTCAACCTTAAATGCAGAAATGTTAATTCATGCGTTTATGACCTTGAGGTTAGACTATTGTAATGCTTTATTGGGTTTTTGTTCTGCACTCTTGATAAATAGACTACAGCTGGACATGCAACAGCTAGAGTCCTTACTATTACCAGGAAGTATGAGCATATTAGCCAGATTCTGTCAACACTGCACTGGCTCCCTATCAAACACCGTATAGATTTTAAAATCTTGTTTATTACTTATGATTGACTTAAGTGACTTAGTTCCTCAGTACTTGAGCTAGCTCTTATCACATTATAGTCCTCCACGTCTGCTGCATTCTCAAACTAGAATTTCAAAATCTACTACAGGTGGCAGATCTTTTTCTATTTAGCACCCAAACTCTGGAACAATTTACCTAATACTGTTCGGGAGGCAGGCACACTTTGTTTAAATCTAGATTAAAGAAACATCACTTTACTCTGGTACACAATGTACTCGCTACATCGTAAAAAGAATGGCACCTACACCAATATTAGTCTGTTTCTTTCTTATTCTGTTTCTCAGTCCGTATCCAGATTAGAAGGTGTATCAGCACAAAAAGATGATCTTCACCAGAGACAAGAACACTTAGATGAGCCCTGTGGACAGATCACCGGAACCAAAATGCACACACACACACACACACACACACACTATAAGTCCTTTGCACAATCTGACATGCACTTAAAATTGAACTGGAAATCAGGAGCTGAGAATAACTGGCCCGAACTAAGCCTGGTTCCTCCCAAGGTTTTTTCCTACATTCTCTCACGGATGGGGTTTTGACCATCTCTGCATTTAATAAATAAATAGTTTAATCTCGTCATTATACATGACCATCACTCTATTCTACTATTTGATAATGTACAGTGCTTTGCTATTGTATTGTTAAAAGCGCTACATAAATAAAAGTGATTTATTGATTGATTGATAACATAAATGACTTTTTTTTTTTTTTCAAAAATATACTACAATTGCACATGTAAATGATATAACTTGGCATTCTAAAAAAAACATTATAATTTAAATTTTAAATTATGTCATAAATGTCTGTTTTTAAAATGTAAATAAACATTATTTCGTTATACTGGAAATCAAATTAACTGTTATGTGACCCATGAGCCTGATAATTATATTGTAATGATCATATCTTATGTGTTTTATGCCCATAAACATCTGCGTAGGAAGCACACTTGACATTAATTAAACTAAATAAAAATGCCAGAGGCTTAAACTTGTTCACATTATTTTTTGCCATAATTAAAGTACTCAGTTCATGCAGAATGACTGGAAAGTAAATTTCCCTTTCTACTTCCCGTGAAATTATAATATCGATGTACACTTGTCCCTGTTTACAGTGCCACTTTGTTTAAATTACTGTATGCCTCTAGTTTTGTTAGATTTGATTTGCTTTAGTTATTTTTACTTGACCGCTGCATTAAAATAGCATAAAATAGCTGAATCAATTTACTTTGGATATTAAAGCAGTCATATAGCCTTTAAGACTCAGATTCAGGGTTCACAGATTTCCAAGTGCAGCCACAAGAATAAGGGCCATTTTGATGGAAAGTGGGATATTTGACAGCAAATCTGGAGTGCTCTGTCAAACACATCGCCTATTCTCCCGTCAGTGCTCATCTGTCCATAGAGTACAACATTAGCGCTTATAGCACTTAACGGTAAGGGATCAGCCGTGCTGTAGTTATACATCGTTTAAGCCAATGAGGTCTGAAGTGTTCTGCCATTAAGAGCCTCACCGCCTTATACGCTCCAGTAAAGTTTTCATAGCTTAATCACCACGACTGACCTCTTACCCTGCTCTGTTGGATTCGTCCGCCAGAAAACACAGCCAACCTGAAGCGAGCACAGATTCGGATGTTTCATACATTCACGTTCCCGACAGATGCTTAATTACTCAAGCAACTTGCAATATGGTACACAAATCCCGTTAATGGCAAGTTACTGGCACAAATCACATCACTGGCGCTTCTCCAAAAACACTGCACAAGAAGTATGGGAAGATACAGTATGGTCATGTGGATGGGGAGAGGGAAGGGACGGACAGATAGACGATGAAAAACAGCTCTTGCAGAGTGACTGCTGTAAATGAAGACTCCTGCTGGGTTGAAGCTTTGATAGGTAGCAAAATTACAGCATTCAGGATCAAACACAGCATGCTCGGTCCACTCTCATACGCTGGCAAGCCTGGAACAAAGTCTGGCCCAAAATAGCATGGCAAAAAAAAAAACCACTAGCTACAAATATACAGAGCTTCCAGGTTGAGTCTGCTGGCTTAAACTCACGCTGACGCTCCTGTGTGTCTCCCTGTTGTGGGCCGTTGCTTATACTCCATTATTCATGCTCGACCAAGTGGAGTAATCTTTATTTAATAAGTAATCAGTGATAACCTGAGAGACTGAGATGACTGCTCACTATAATTTGATTAAACAGTGGTGGACAAAAAGTCTACAGTCACAAGTGAATATGTATAATATAACTTTTGGGTACACTTTAGCCAAAAGTGTTAACTGTGTGTTTTGGTTTGTGTTTAGTTATTAAGATAGTTAAGTTTAGGTATGGGATAGGATTAAGATTACCAAACTGTACAGCATAACTATCTGACTGAAAAGTTAAACTAACACAACGTAATGTAATATTATGTTTACTGTTTTAAAATTGTCCAAATACATAAGCATTTTGTTATTCTAGTAATGTAACACAGTGGTGGACAGTCACAAAGTAGTTGTACTTCGTTATTTTACTTAAGAAAATTTTTCAAGTCTCTGTATTTTACAGGAGTAGTTATATTTTTAGCAACTTTTACTTTTACTTGACTACATTCATAAGCAAAGGATCATACTTTTTACTTCACTACATTTTATAAAACATATCTTCAAAAAAAAACTGTTCCATCAGTTCCCAAATTGCACCAAACGATTCATTGTTGAGTTGGAATGAGCCAATTGCAGCTGTTCTCAATTCGACAGCTCACTGATTCAAATGATCCGTTCAGAGCGAGTCTCCAGTGAACTGAACAACTGATGAAACGTGAAGTTACAACTGTCGAATTTTAGGTTTAATTACTTTTACTGAAAGTCACATTTTTATGTAAGAAATTATCAGTTTGTTACACTGCTGTAAAGGGTGATATATTCAAGCCCACTGAAATGAATGCAGACACATCAACATCAGTGTCTCCAGGTCAAAAAAAGTTTATATTCCCTGCTCCTGTAATGTTAGAAGTATTTTTTAAAATTGCTACGCATTTAGCCCTACATCTGTTTTTATATTGTTGATTAACGGTATAAGTTTTTATGTTGTCTGGATCAACTAGCCGAGTACACAGATATGAATGTTTATTCATAACCATACTGATATATAAGTCTATAAATAAAAAAGACTGATAAATAAGTATTGTTACCTGATGCTAATTGTTTAGCTAACAAGTTTGCTGGTGCTAAGTTAAGGTAATTTTTAAATAATGTCCAAATATTTTTGATATATTACATCTGAGGAGAAAAAGAAAGGATGTGATGTTCAGGTAACTACAGTAATTATCAAAGTGGGAAGTAATGCCCTCTGGGGGCATTTGGCCAGGAGTGTTTTTACAGCACAGACAAGGTTTGAGAAGAAAATTTTTTCTCATGTCATATATAGTTATATAGTGAAGTTCTGCAAAACAATAACCTAAGCTTTAAAACACTTTTTCTTACTGGTGAATATTACAGGTGCATTGCAGGGTAAGCTTCACGGTGAACATTACATCATGATCGCCAATCAATAAAAAAATATATATACTGTATCTTGATTCCATATTGTGGTTATTTTAGGAAATTCAAGGTATTATGAGCAGTAATATTATAAAAAATATGTAATTCCATAAAAAATTAAGTATCCTATATAAAATTGCTAAATAAATCTATCAGTACTTTTTTTACTTGGGTATGTAAAAAACAGTACTTTTGTACTTGATTTGTGTACTTCATCCACCTCTGATGTAACATGAAATTAGTTTTGAACTGATAAAAATAATAAAACATTCTGCTAGGTATCAGCATTTGACTGAATATATATATATATATTTCTTATAATGTGAAAAACAATACACAAAACATTTATGTAACAACATTGGTTTTAAATGTACAAAAAATGTACAAACATTCGGTAAAATGTATTTTTTATTTAAATTAGTAGAAATATAAAAGAAAATTAAGTAACATAATATTTCTCATAAATTGGCAAAAATACAAAACTGTGTTATGAAATAATGTTAAATATTATTCATATTTTGAATAAATTTTTAAATGTGTGTATATAAATAAAAATAACATTTAAAATTGTACTATGTTTCAGTAAACTATAACAATCCAGCATAATGTTTAATTTCAATTTGTAAAAGTAACATAATCTTTTAAGTAACATAACATGTAATAAACAAAAAATCTGTGAACCCTGAGTCTTAAAGGCTATATGACTGCTTTAATATCCAAAGTAAATTGATTCAGCTATTTTATGCTATTTTAATGCAGCGGTCAAGTAAAAATAACTAAAGCAAATCAAATCTAACAAAACTAGAGGCATACAGTAATTTAAACAAAGTGGCACTGTAAACAGGGACAAGTGTACATCGATATTATAATTTCACGGGAAGTAGAAAGGGAAATTTACTTCCAGTCATTCTGCATGAACTGAGTACTTTAGTTATGGCAAAAAATAATGTGAACAAGTTTAAGCCTCTGGCATTTTTATTTAGTTTAAAACAAAAACATTATTTTAACACCACATTCTTTTTTTAAATGTTACAATTATATATATTTTGAGGTTTAAACTATTTTTTATAACCTAGATATTTAACATGGCATCAGACTTCCAGCCCCATTTTCACATTGAAGAGATGCAAACACACATATTTATAAAAAATGTACAAAAATGCTACAAAAATAATAATGAATAAAAATCAGCATCACCGCCACGGCACAGAGTGCACCTAAGGGGCAAAAGTATGATTTGAATATCAACACATGAATACAAATAATCTCTATGAATGTATTCAGCAGAGGTCTCAGGATCCACGGGAGCTTCTGTCTGTTGTGCTCTTGAGGCCTGGCCTTTCTCCCTCATCTAGTTCCCATATCTTTTTCCTCTCCTGAACCTGTGTGTCATTCAGGTTCAAAGGCCTCAGCCTTAAGCACAGCCATGTAGTAGCTACTAAAGCTCTCAAAGGCTCCCGCCTCTCTCTTCTGCCACGTTCTGTACTACAAACACACCATTCATATTTATGAGAAATTAGAGGAAAACCTCTTTTCTGCTCACCTTTTTTTGTCCTACAAGTATATGTTTTTCTCAAGTGACTGACTTGAATAACAATGTAATTTGCAAGCTGAACCCCAGGGTTCCCAGGAAAACATATACTCTACTGTCAACAACAACTCTTTTTTTTGCCAAAAAGGTTCCTGTACTTGACTTATAAGAAGCAAAATCACTTAAACTGTATATGTTTTCTGCTTTTACAAGAGCTGTCACTTCTTGTAGTACAAAATAAGTTGTATGAGAAAGGGAAGTGACAGTATTCTGTGAACATACATTTATTAGTAATAATGAGAAAAGTCAAAAACCACACTCCAGACCCTCATAGCAAATTTGTATTTTCTTTTTAGGACAGATGGGAATCTGACATTATTGCATTACATGAGTGCAGGAGCATCTTAAGCACCCTTGATAAAAAAATAATCCAAAATAAAACAAGTAGAGGTTCATCTTGTACTCACTTTTTTCTTAAAGCCAAACTGTTAGTCTGAGAACAGTTGTGTACAGGAATACGAATGATTCAATCTGAACGATATAGACCTCCCACATATTACAAACATGCCTGCGATCTAACCAGCGCGAACACACTCGCACACACAAGCATGAATGCACACACTGAGGTAAATTAATATGTTCTGCATTTGTATGCATACAGAAGTAAATTAAATTTGTACACAGTAATGGGTGAATCTCATATTCTGCCGCTATAAAAAACTATGTAAATGTAGTCATAATAAAATAAGTTATATTTTGTTATATTATATTATATTTTGTTATGCTAACAGAAATGATTAAATCTATTTTAGGATCATGAAATTTGAATTTGATATTCACACAGTAATAATAATAATTATAATAATAATAAACTTTGGATAAATAATAAATAAAACTGTAAAATAATAATAATAATAATAATCATAATAATACATTATATATATAATCATAATAATAATTATTATTTTGCTATTTTAAATAAAATGTCATTGTATTACTGCAATTTTACCTTAATCCAACAAAAATAAAATAACTGAATTATGATTTATGTCTACCAACTATTAGTTTCATTAAACTGTAAACACACACACACACACACACACACACATGTTGGGTTTACATGTTTTATGGGGACATTCCATAGGCGTAATGGTTTTTAT
>JAUYWG010000050.1:9322384-9346576 GCA_034779775.1 Enteromius afrohamiltoni | reverse complement strand
GGACCTAAGAAATGTCCCCACAAGGTCAAAATTTACTGGTATTCCTATCTTTGTGGGGACAATTGGTCCCCATAAGGAGATAAATACCAGGTGCACACACATACACACACACACACACACGCATATACATACATACTGTACATAAAAACAAATACAAAAAATTAAATCAATAAAAATCTGCATGCATTAAGGTAATGATAATTTAATTTTAAATAATTTTAAAATAAACTTTCTGTTTTGGGGGGATATATAGATTCATTTGGGGTTGCAAAGTCGTTTTCTTGTAGAACTGTGCAAAACTGTCGCAGCAGGATGAATTTGTATTCCATATTTCAACATATCAGTCACAGAGCCCCAGTAAGCCTGGTTTCACTCAAATATAAAATGATCCCTTCAAACACCCTGAAGAATCAGGGGCTTCCTGCTAAACTACAAACTCCCTCCTGTTTTGTACTCTCTCTCTCTCTCTCTCTCAAACACCACTATAAACACAATGACCCCTCCTCCCTTTAGACCATTAGAGACAGACAAACCATTTTTTTAAATACAATAACAGGAGCACAATGACCTTTCCTCATAGACAGAGGACAGAGAGCATCTGACCCCTCCTATTTCATCATCCCAAACTAGCTAACAACCTCCGCAGCGCTAACCAAACCCTGACCTACTGCAAAGACATATAACAGCTCCCGAAAAACAAATAAAATGTCAGCATTATAAATATTCATCGAGGTGTAGTATAGCTGATGTAAACGTTTAAACTTTCATTACACAAGGCCTCATCTATGACCTAAGCAGTCATTTATAAGATGTGACTATGAATATTTATACACGTTGCTCACTTTGGAAGGCGAGTTGCCACTGATTATGAATTATGAAGACATTAAGGAGTGATGCTTAGTTGAGTACGCACTGTAAACTTGTTTCAAGCTGCATTATTCATTACCTGTGTGATAGTAATATATTCCTCTGCCTGCTGCTTTGAAAGAAAACCCACATATAATATTGCATCAACTCCAATGCTAGACTGTTTGGAATTGGTGGCTCAGCTTGTGACGACATTATATGTCAGCTATAAATTCATTAAAATACATTAAAGCGTTTGCATAGGACAACTTAAAATTAAAGGAACTAATTTGGAATTAGCTTTTTTTGAAAATGAGAGTTGAGTTGTGTTTTATATCGGTTACTGTCTGACGGAGCGAGAAACAGCTCCAAACAATTCAGTCTGCCTTACGCCGACAGTTAATCAATATAAATTCTCTGTTAATCCAGGTAATTTAATTCTTCCCTCAGTAATTTACTTAGTCTGTTCGCTCGTGTCTTCATGTTTGCCAGCGGCAGAACAAATGCTTATAGGAAAGTTTGACTTCTGAACAGTGGGATTACTGAGCATGATGTGTCAATAATAATTTATGCATTTATTAATTACAGCTGCACATTGTAGCCACGGCTTAACACCCGCCATTTAGTTGTCGTGTTCATCTGCTGTAGTTAGGGATCATTTTTAGAGTGTGTCACTGACCACACCGGTCATTACGGTAATGATATGAATGATTACTTGGTGATATGATCTGGGCTTTGGTATGTTGCGCTGATGACAAAAGAGAGCCAATGCCAGCACTCACCTCTTTCTCACCGCAGATATTACTGATGATGGAGTTGGAAGCCGGACTGGCAGAGGGGCCCAGGACTGCCACAACCCCCTTGGACATGATCTGGCACACTGTCAAAAGGAAAGACCAACTGTCATTTATTACAGACAGAGAGCAGAAGGAAAGCAAGATGTAACCCTGGCAAGAGTCCTGCTGACCCATTTTTATTCAAGGATGCCATATCTGCCATGCATGAAAGACTATTATACCCAGACAAAGCAATACTTTTTGCTTTGTCTGAAATGTTTAGTATACACATTAATGCCAGTTGCTTGGCTGGAGCATGTGATTTGAAATCTCAATAAAAACAATATATGACTAATTGCTTTGGAGTTGTAAGAAATTGATGATAACACAGATTAATGCTAATAATAATACTAATAGAATAAAATAATCCTGAATTAATAGGGATGCATGATATTGGATTTTTACTGATATGACAATATTTTCTCAACATATTTTGCCGATAAAAATATTTCCTTTTTATTGGAAAAATCTCTTTAGTAATTTAACAATTAACATTATTTGTTAGAGTTAAATAAACAATAATTAAGTTATTTTATAATGACAGTACATTAAAGCTTTGAAACTATAAAAACTATATATCAATCACTTTATTTTTTCCCAGAAATACGCAGTAGCCACCTTAATGTTTATTTTAAGATATAACATTTGCATATTGTCTAAAGCAAAAGAGTAAAAAAAATAACACATTGCAGATTAATGAATAAATCGGTATATATAAAATTATTAAATTTACAAGTGTCATGTTTATGATTTCTACAAAACTCTACTGAGCGGGCCAAGTCTGTGGTTTTCCTGTGTAATTGGGCTACAATACTGTTGCCACGGGTTGTTTTTCATGTCCGCGGTTTAAAGCAACTCTAATAACGTGATATTTAGCTCCTGGATTGCAAACTTTACTGGAGAATACTGATAATAAAAACATGTGATTTATCCCCCAGAATGCATTTTTTTTACTTGGGCACCTCCCTCGAAATGCGATTAGTTTTAAGTAGCAATCAGATGTTTTTGTTGTGAAAATCTGGCAACCCTGCTGCTGCTGCATGTGCACTCTCAGTTTCAATACAGCAATTAAAATCAGTGAATCTAATCACCAGTCAGGCAAAACCTTGCTTCAAGAATGAGCTATTAATAATAAAATATATGATACTCATCTAATATAATTCTATATTTAAAATATTTACATGTTGCTTGCAAACACATGTATTTCATTAGAACAAACGCCTACTTTGGAACAACCTTCAATTGAAAATTATGATTTTTGGGGCCAGATGGTATAGCTACTGAATCTACCAACAGAGGCTAATGGTCCCTGCTAATCAGCCAAAACCTGACCCCTTGATGTCCACTTTATCTGTTCTAAAATTACTAGCAACACTCAAATAATTCCATTTTATTCAAGAATGAGTTTTAAAGAGCTCACTATAATCACAATCTAGCACAATCTATCAGAGGCTTAGCGCTGTTATTAATCTGCTCTTTTTCAGCCTCTCACACAAAATTACATTTTATTATTAACTGACCTTTCAGTAAAGTGTGTCTTGATATAATATTTGTGATTAGGAGCAGGAGAAGGAGTAAGAGGTAGATTTGTTTCTCTCCAGCCCACAAGCAGGGCATCGGACTGAACTCTAACAGAGTGTTATTTCATATGGGCTTATAATCCCTCTCGGTTTTAATTATGATGATGTGGGCAGTGTATGAGCCAGATACTGGTGCTCTGAGCACTTAAGCAGGGCATGCTGGGAACAAAGGAAAGGGAAACAATGTGATTACAAAGCACCAGTAGATGCAGAGGGTGTTTTGAACTCAGTCTCATGGTAACCAATGCAAATGCAGACACCTGTGGAAGCCTGTCTTTCTTGTTTCCCCATAAAACATTGCAAGCAGAACTCCGCAGTGCACTGAATGGTGATGAGCTGCATTTTTAGGATCACTACACACTGCTACAGTGAATACGGGTCAACTGCTCTCAGTTGGAAATCAAGTGTAGCCTACAGGAGGTGGGCACTCTTATGGATTAATGTCAACCTTGCTGTGCGTTGTTTTGCAGCTTGTTAACGCAATTAATCACTATTAATCTCATGATTTATCGCCATTAACACTATTAGTAGTATATTAATCTTAAAAAAAAGAACGTTTCCAAAAGGGATTTTTGCAGTGATGCCACAGAAGAAACATTTAGCTTCCCAAACGGGGAAAAAAAACTCAGTATGTGTGTATTCTTTGATGCTGCTTCATAAAATTATGGTTGAAACACATGGAATACTTTAATAATGCCTTTACCACCTTTCTGGGCCTTGAATGTGGTAGTTGCATTGCTGTCTATGCAAGGTCTATGCAACTATAATAATAGAATACATCAAAAATAATACAAAATTGTAAATTTTAAAATTGTAAAAAGTGTTTTTTTGGCTTAATTAAGCCTTTACAGTCTTGATTGTACTAATCAAGAAAAAAAAACAAAGCTTAAGCTTAAACATAATTAAATAATAGAATGTAATCTATATATCTCAAACTGTGTTTTCATATACAGTCATCCATGAATAGCTTATCTGTTATCTTGTCTTGAATGCACGGATCATAAGGCATGCAGTTATTAACCCTAGCATGTTCTATGAGGCACGAGGGTCAGGTGATCCCACAGTTATGACTGACTGGAGTTAAATCTTTTGACATGACCCTCCTGCACGGCTAATCGTGAGAAGGACAATGAATCTGTGTGGATTGAGTAAGCACTGTGGACTGTGGCTGACATCAGGACATCTTTGTTCGCTTGGGATCACAAACATTAGTATGCAGACCACACGCAAACACACATAATGTGGGCTGTGGGAAGATGCAGGCTTCAGCGATTTCAGACGGGAGTATGCTAGGGCAGGTAGCGGCAGTGTGACATATCTCCCTTCCTGGGAGTGTCACTGATCCATTTCTAATTCAATTCCTGCATACTGCAAGCTATTACAACACTGAATTAGACCGAACAGGGTTGTGCGACAAACCGTATAGACAGCGAAAGAAAGCTGTTTATATCTATCAGGAGGGGCATTTTAATGGCACCGCCTCATAAGTCTAGAGAAACTAGGAGAAGCTTAACCGGCATGTGTCTCAATAGCTCTGAGCGTTTAAATTACAGCTCGTCATCTCCTGATTTTAGTGCCGCCTATTTTCATTGACAACAATGAACCTCAGTCATGTTTAATTTCCCTCTGTGACTGAGCAACTCTATTTTGTTCTCCCCGATGCTATTTGATTCAAGATTCGTAAGGGAAGCATTATTAAATCTAGGGCCTCAGAGTAAAGAAGGCACACAAAGATTGACTGGCAGCTGTTAAAGTGAAAGTCGCACTATTCGTTTGAAACTCGCTGACTGTCAGTTTAAATTTTAAAGGCTGAATGAAGTTCAAAAGTCTGAGCCCACATTGAAAATCCGAGTAAACTGAAAGATTTATGACACTTAGCAATGTAAAACAAAATGTTATGATGTGAAATAAATAAATAGAAAAAAAAGCTCCTCTTTTAAATTATAAGCACAGTTAAAAATAAGAAATTATTTTGTAAAATGTTGAACTAAACTGTTATGATGTAAAATAAACAAACAATTTATTTTGTAAAAAACAAACAAACAAAAATATATGGCACAAAATAAAGAATACTTCAGGTTCTGCACTGTTTCTACAGTAGGCCACCAAACAAATTATTACAAATTATAAGTATATATAAGTATATTACAACAAATAAAAATTAATATTTAAAAATGAATAAAGACTAATTCATATTCTGCAATATTTCTAGGGCACCAACCAAATTTGTGAATTCATCAATTCTTATTGGAGTTTGTTACTAAAAATGTAATTTGTATACAGCATATCAGCTGATCTTTGAGAGTGACTTTCCTGTAACCAAGGAAACAATATTGTTCCAATAAATTCCTGCATCCTGACTACGAAGACAGAATATGCGCACTTGAAAACCTGTTAATTGAATTGCTTTCACATAACGGTCCCTTTCTTTATCACAGAACACATCATCTGCTACCAGCTAAGAACATATGGAGAGATGAAACTGACAGACACTCTAATTATGCATGTATATAAGTCTATTTATATTTGTGTCACTGCACTTCATTACAAAGGTTAAGAAATATTAAAACAGGAAAAACTGTATTTCCTTTAAAATAAAACAAATCAGGGACGTGATCATACTTAATACCAAAGTTTTGCTGTTTAAATTAGTATTCAGTGCATATCTTGCAGAAGGAATGCCCTCGCGAGGACAAACTAAAGTAAAACAAATGCATGGAGTAGGAGGAGGCAGCAGTGTAGTATCTAGCATACATTATGTACCTTAATCTAATTGGTTGGAAAAAAATATGTAGTTAGCTGATTGCTATAATTGTCAGGAATGGATTTTGAGAAAAATGGGTTTAAAGTGAGATGGGTTTCACATTCGCTTCACAGGTTTAATGAGAGCTGTATGTCAGGAGCTCTGTACTGCATCATTACACAAAAAGGCTAACGTTATCCCAAAGAGGACAGTTTTCTGTTGTTTATCATGGGCATAGTCTCTGAACTTTTGATCACCCCTTGTATGTTTAGACAGCATGAATAGCGTACTTCATAGTTTAAATGTATTTTATTTTGCTATTTAGAGAGCGCGATAGTAGAAAACGCACCTGTTGTGCGTGTCCAAAACTTGTTATCACACACACACACATACACACACATATATATATATATATATACACACACACAGTATATATAAAACATTTATTTAGGTATAATGTATTAAAAAAATCATATACATATATTATATAACGCATTTGAATACTCACTAGTTTCCCCTGTCTCGTATTCACTGTCTCGGAGCAGCTCAAAGATGTCCACCTCCAGCTTGCCTGTGGTGGAGCGGTTGCTTGAACGGTTGATGCTGTCTTTCGCCAGAGTGATGGCCAGTCGCTCCCCGCGGCTACACTCCATCGGGTCATCAAGAATGGCAGCTGGGACACAGTTCAAGAAGACAGAGAGAAACCCAGAAAGTGAGACAAGATATTTCGACAAACCCAACTGTGACTAGAGATTAAGACGTCCTCAAGAACTTCTAGAAACATTCTAAACAGCGAAGCGCAGTGTTTCTGGGTCATCTTTGTTCTCATATTAAAGAGTATTCGTTCACAGTACGCAAGATTAATGCAGTTCCTTGACAGTTTTCTTGGTAGACTGACAAGTGCTCTATTTAGTGTTTTGCTATGAATGACTCTGTCACAATGTTGTGTAGTAAATAAGAAATATCCTTGCAGTATTCTTACAGTCACTGGCTGTTTACTGCTATTAGTGTATCATATGGCCACTTTTGTCAACCTATATCCTATTCAATCTGCTTTGAATATATCTAGCCTGTGGTGAGTTGACACAAGGCTTAGCAACAATATATAACACAGCCAGTATCTGACACTCATGGATATTAAAATTTATGTAAAGCAAATAACATTTCCATTTTTATCACTGAAATAATAGACGTGAGAAAAGCCTAATGATGTCTGACAACGATTCAGTAGCAAAAGTCCTGCTTTTTAAACAAAGCTGCAAATGGAAAGCTTTATGCAAGTCCCTGCCATCACATCAAAACTACAGGTGAGCGTCTGTCACTTTTGATGAATGTCAAGCTATTTTCAAACTATCATTGAGATATTTCTGTTAAAAGTCATGTAGGAATATTGAAAAGGTTTATTTCTCCACCGTTCTTCAAGCCAACACATAATTAGCTCTCCAGTGACCCTGAATTAGTGGCATGACTCATGCGTTGCCCTGAAAGTGCTTTATTTACACTCTAGCACCGATACTGTGCCTGATTATAAGGCTTTTTTGCCAGTTGTCAGACCTGTATGCTAGAAGAGTTCATGCTTGTGTTCATAAATACTGCACTGGATGTAAGCAAAAACCCTCTAATCTTGACTTGGACTGTACAATCATCATGCTAAAAAAAAAAAAAAAAGCAAAAATGGGACGGCAGTGATTCAGAACGTTTTAATGATTTAATTGAAACAAAACTGAATCAGCCACAAGAGCCATTCTATTTAAAAAAGGGCAATATAAATAACAATCCACTTAAGAATGCCATAAATATCGAGATGTTTGTTTAGAGATGGTAAATGGAGATCCGAGTTATGTTGTAAATGAGATTAAATGTATTCGCTTGAGGCAGAGCAGTGAAGGCAGTTAAGCCACACATTTTTTTGCAATTTTAATGTGCTTTTGGGTAAAAAGCAATTAAATGACTATATACAGGAGTCCAATTTGAGCTAATGTGTTCTGCGAGGAAAAAAACATAGATTTTTGCCTTTCCCACAGACTCACAGGGGATATTTAACAAAAAATGTATTATCAATTAATGTGCTGTCACATTTGGGGCAAAGCCACATTCATTACAGAAGTTTTTTCCCATCAGTAATACATGCCATAGTGCAGGTTCACAGGAAATGCATTGCTAAAGCATACATTTATTCACAGTAAAAAAAAGTCATCCTCAACAAAAAAAAGAAAACGATTACAGGAAAAGATGGTAATTCTGTACTGCCCACCCATACAGAAGACTGAGTCTGTCTCCAACGGCAAGCTAAATCATCTTCTCACACCCCCTCCTCTCTGTCGCAGCCGATAGCAAAAGGCTGTTCCCACAGCATAAGTGGAGAAAGCTCAAACTGGGCAATTCTCCCAGCGTTCACCCTCAAATCTCGCAACAAAGATGGCCAAATGGAAACACTGGCCCCGCGCTGAGCCCTGAGGTTCTGTTCTTGTCCCCAATCCGCGGTTGCAAATGTAGATGTCAAAGCAAGAAACTGGAATTGCCGGTGCTAAATGGAATCCTAGCGCAGGGTAAAAATATCAGAAGGGGAGATCTGTTGCGGGGCAATGACATTTTAAAGGCTTTGTGGTATGAGACTCTGAGCAGTGTGAAGGTCCACTGCAGACGAGGTTCTATTCAATCTTCTAGTCTTGGCTCGGCTGCTGACCCTTTTAGAGAAATCGATGGTGAGCAGCAGCGCGTGCCGGGGCATGAAACGCATTGTGTAATGTGCATGGATACCATGGTTGACAGTTTTGGCATGTGCAGCTCTGTCCTTGTCTTAGTGGATCTTAACACTATACAAAAGAGCATGTGCAGCAACGCGTTTTAAATCAACGAAAGACAGGAACAAAAATTTAAGATTAAGGAATTGAATATGTTCCAGGTCAGACTTTTTTTTTTTTTTATGTGAGCACCATAACCCCTAATACATATTTTAGCCATTTACTGACAGACAGGAAATAAAATTAAAGATTGGAGAATTGGATATGTTGCATGCCAGATTTGAACCTGTTTTTTCAATAGGAGGACTTTTTCAATAGTTTGGCCCTTTTCCATAATTCCTAAACCGTAGATGCCTTGGAAACAAAATATTAAATAGCAATCAGATATGTTGCATGCCTGACTATATAATGTTTTTTTTTCCAGTGGGTGCAACAACCCCCTAAACAGTGGAAGTTTTTGGGGTTTCTGGCTGAAAGTGAAACTGAACATATGGGGATTAGAGCCCGACCAATAAAGGATTTTGAAGGCTTATGCTGATACGAATATTTGGTTTTAAAATCTGATATGCCGATATATCGGCCGATATATAGATATTTTTTTACTTTTCAGAAACGCACAACAAAACATTAACAGATCTCCTTAACATTAGTTATTTGTAGTTATTTATGAATTTAATAATATTGTCACAATCAGGTACGTGAAGCGTTCAAGTTCAAACGCAATAAAGGGTTTATTCAAGCTCACGGTCAGTATACAAACAAAGTCAAACACCGACAAACATAAACAACGTAGGCTGAGACAAAGAATAGTCGATATCCACAGCGAAGGTCAGTTACCATGTAAACAGTGTCCGAAGGAGAAGGCAAGCCGAAGATCCGTTAAAAACAGTCTGGATGTGGAAACAGACACAAAAACACATAGAGTTCTTAGAGAGCTGGAGTGCAATCAACAGTATTTAGCTGGCAGCTCGAGCTGGGCGTGACAAATATGATAATGCATTTTAAAAAGAAACTTTTTTATTGTCACAGCAGAACAGAGGAACATCAAAATATATTAAAGTTCTGATCAATAAATAGTGTAAAAATACAAACTAAAAGATATACAACGTAAAGTCCTTTGAACAAAAACAACAACAACCAAATCAAAGTTACCAGTTTTAAAAGACTTGGTGAGCTTCATTAATATAACTTTGACAAATTCTGTTAAGTTCTGATAAAATAACAACAACAGCAAAATATAAATTGCTTACAGTATATGAGGTGAATCAATCTGAATCAATCCAAATTGTTAGCTGGGTTATAACCTACCTTATAACTACTATGTCAGCTTGCTTATCCCTTTACTTGCAAATTTTAAATTCTTTCCACCAAGCTACATGGCTTATTGATAAGAGCACTTCTAATTCATGGAGTAATTTAATGTAGAACTTCCACTGCTCGAGACACATTGAACTCCGACACACAGTCAGTCCTGATAATCGTCAAGGTAACTATGCTCCTACCTGAATGTAGCTGGATAAGCAGGTTGCAGGATGTGTGGCGCGTTACACGCGAGTATTGCTAACGTGGACGGTGAATAGTGGACAACCTCTAATGGACAACCTATGCAATGCAACACTCATGACATGCTTAAAGGGCTTTTCATCTGTTTTTCTTTTATTTATGAAATATTAATTTATCGGCCAATATAAACGTTGATACGATATATCGGAAAATGCCTAATATCGGCCGATAAATCGGTCGGGCTCGGTGGGGATATTCACAATTGGATAATTTAATATAATGCACACTGGATTTAAAACCAGCTTCAAAACAAAGGAAACCTTTAGCGTTCACTGTTTATTTTGAGGTCCAACTCTCAGGTCCAACTCTCACCATTAACAAACTACCAATTATTTATGACTTCTTCTTCAGTAAAATCCTAATTTGCTCCTTTATAATAGTTAGTAAGGTATTTATTAAGTTAAGGTATAAGTGATGTAGAAGATGATCATGCAGAACATGTGCTTTATAATTACTTATAAACAGCCAGTATGTTATTAATATACATATGCTAATAAGCAACTAGTCAATGGTGGGAATTGGTTCCTCTACAAAATCATCCTGGCTCCTAAAAGATTAAAACTTTGGGTGTTTTGACCTTAAGTTAATAGAAAATTAAGCAAGATAGGAAATGGCAATGCTAAAAATTGGTCAATTGGATATGACACAGATCTAATTCAAACCTGCCACACTGCAAAAGCACCCATGGGCTTTATTTGACAGGTAAGTGAAGCGAGACAGAAAATATCAAGATGGAAGTTTGAAAAATTGCCAGCCAGATTCAAACCTTTGCCCTCCTAATAGCACCACAGCTGCTAAATAATGGAACCTTCATTCCTGCACAGCTGAGTAGCTCAACTTTAGACAAAAGGGAATGCTTATGTATACATAATTCACTCTCTCCAGATATTACATACCTCCTTGTCATTACTCACTGCATTATAGAATTATATTGTGCGTTTGTTTATGTGCACTCTGTATCTGAAGTTAGATTCTATAAATACTTCTTCTAGCTACCTATTAACCTGTGTAGCTCGCAAACCACTATATATCCTGCAGGCTAAAGAAACACTGAAACAAACCATTTGATCTTACAATACATGAGGGTTTATAGTATGTCCCAAAGGCCCATTGAACACTACATTGTCACCATAATAAAGCCACTAAACTCTCAAAATAATGACAAAATGCTGTTGCTCCCACTGGGTCGCTGGCAAACAGTAGTCAAAACAGACCAGCCATGGCAGTACTGTGAGGAGAAAGCAACTCGTCACTCAAATGGGTTGTCCAATGTACAAATGCCCATTATATAAGCACCATCATGCACTTAATCAAGCAGAGTGACTGAATGCAGATAAAATGGACAATTGCATCACCTTTAAGCACACTAACTGCCATTTAATATGCCTTTGCATTTGAACCGTTAGATCCAAATGAGGCTTGAAGAGCGTCAAAGCAGCAAAATCTTGATTGTGACATTTATACAGCCATTATACTAGACTGATTATCATCGAACAAACTGTCAACAGTAATGACATTAAAGCACACTCATTAACTTTCCTTCAAACAGCTGAAAGAGCTTTACCAACATAAAAGAACTTGATGTCATTGTACATGATGTAGCTACAAAAGGTATTTATTTATTTTTAACGGGGTTGCAGTTATTTAAACATAGCCTTTTTTTAAAGTATAAAGGCAGAGAACATCATGAGCACAAGGGAGGCCACAATAACGTTTGATCATTTATGTATGTCTCTTTATGATCTATGCATGTTGCAAGCAACAAATTTGAGGCAAATAAAAATATCCCACCGAGAATATTTCAGTATCAAGCCCAGTTTAACAGAATGCTCTGCTGTGGGAGTATCTGTTGTTCAGTTAACATTACAAATTTACCTTGCTTAACCTGCAACCAGGGATGTGCAAAATACATATTTTAATCCCCTTTACAGAGTATACCTGAACAACAGTTTCTTAGTAAGAGTTTACTAAAGTGTGCTATGTTAGAGTTTGTAGGTGGTTGGAGTGAATAACCAGCTCTCTCTCGCTTTAATACCACGACTTGAGCAAGGCACCGTTCCCCCAACTGCTCCCCAGTAGCTGCAGTTATAGCTGCCTACTGCTCCGGGTGTGTGTTCATGTGTGTGTGTTCGCTATTGTGTGTGTGCATGTTTTTATGTGTTAAATGCAGCACACAAATTCCAAGTATGTGGGTCACCATACATGGCCACAAGTCACTTCACTTCACTTTTTTCCAAATGCTTGATATACAAAACAGAACAATGTTGACATGTACACTGTACAAAAACAGCTTACTTCCGCAATGAAAATTAGAGTGGATTGAACAATTCAATATATGCCAATATTTAGTATCTTGTGTTTTAGACACAGTTCTACACTGTCTGAAAACTGTTCTATGGATGATCCAAATATTTGAGTCACTAGTTTAGCTCCTGAATAAATGAGTGGTTTTGAACGAGTCGGTTGAATGAATGATTCAAAGACTCGCGTCACCTTGCTTGTTTAATCCCTGATTTAATCAGTGTTTTTGAACGAGTCGGTTAAATGAATGACTCAAAAGGTTCAAGTCACTTTTTAAGTGAATCGGTTGAATGAATGATTCAAAGACTCGCGTGACCTTGCTTCTTTAATCCCTGATTAAATCAAACTGTGACTCATTTTGAAGGATGCGCCCTCCGGAGGCTGCATTCGAAGGCTGCATACATCATAGAGGCTGTCTCACTTCAGAAAAGCAAGTAGGACACTCCAAATGCGACCTTCGAATGCGTCCTTCTTTCACAGGAATTCGAAGGATGCATGCAATGTATCCTTCGCTGCAACAGATAGATAACCCACAATTCTCGCAATGACGCTCTTGTCTGTTGGCATAGCAACGTGATACTTCCTGTTTCCTTTTCCGTCCGTCCTACAAAGACCGTCTCATTTGATTCCAGGCTTGAGGATGTCAGTACACGATCCCTACAGAGGATGCGACCTCCAAAGGATATGACCTCCGGAGACACAGCTTCAGTGTTTTTGAACGAGTCGTTTGAATGAATGATTCAAAAGGTTTAAGTCACTTTTTTAGTAAATCAGTTGAATGAATGATTCAAAGACTCGCGTCACCTCGCTTGTTTAATCCCTGATTGAATCAGTGTTTTCGGTTGAATGAATGATTCAAAAGGTTCAAGTCACTTGTTTAGCTCCTCAATGTATCAGTGGTTTTGAACAAATTGGATAAATAATTGGCCAAATTTAAAAGACTCACAGTCACAGCACTTGTGTAGTTTCTGAATGAATCTGGTGTTGACATAAACATGATTTGGTGAGTCACTCACAGCATAAAGACAGCTGCTTGCCGCCACCTACTGGTATAATGACTTTGCCACGCTCTATATACATTCAGCAGAACAGGTTAGTGTAAATAAAATCAATTTCAACAGCCTATATCTGATTCACCCAGCTTTTTAACGCATTGGTACACTAAGATATGTTTGTCCTTTAGGAGAGGAGTTTTATGGTATGAGATTAAGATGCACTGTCATGGGGCTTAGCTTATCTATACATTGGCCGTCTGGGCACACAGCCTCCCAACAACACTGCAATAAGTTGCTTACACAGGGTATCTACGTATCAGATTTGAACTACTTAGATCTGCTCTTCACTTCATCCCATTGAGACTGAAAGAGGATATAACTACAGCAAAAGTAAAGACCTGGGAAATAAAACACTTCAGAAGCCAAAGTCATGGTTTTACAGAGGGATCTGCACTGTCAAATGATGAATAGCGAGTCTTAAAATGCTTTCGAAGGTTGTTTGACTTTATTATTGACTTGCCTTTTACCCTTGTCCATGATGAGAATAGACTAGATATTAGTATTCCACCTCTCCATTCCTTTATATGAAAGATCAGCAGGATATTTTTAAATCTGATTTAAATTCAGTTTGCTATCAAGCTGGGACAAAAGTGATTTCAAGGTTATCAATAATGTTTAATGGTCCGCATTCTTCTCCATCTGGAAAGGCCTGATTGTTTGTATAAAAATAGGCTGGTGAAGGTCCCATTCGCATGTGATTCTGTATGGCTGAGGCTTTTTAAACGGATATATCATCTATCTTTGAATGGGAATGATCTGTCTCGTAAATCAACTTTTAATTACGGATTCTAATTAAATTTTTATTTTCACCACAGCAAGTCTCATCTAATTCCAGAAATGACACTAATTAGCGAAGCCCCTGGACAAGCCGTTGAAGACTGAATCCATAGCTGAAGGGTGTAAGGTCCCAGTGAATCAAAACGCTGATTGCTTTATGGACATCACAGTCACTTGTCTTTATGTGTCTGGAGAGGGGAAAGAGCATTTTTCACACCTTTTAAGAGGTCTTTGTTTTATCGAATTGGCAAGGGAATTAGATAAATTACATTTGAAAAATGAGTAACGCATGGATGGCCATTAAAATGAATTGTTTTCAAAGCATCTATACATAAAGCCTTTGAAAGAAATAACACTACACGATCCAGATACCAACAGCCCAAGAACTACTCACATTACTGCAAACACAACCTCACAAAGAGCAATGAATGAATCCCAAGTTAAATTATTAATTTAACTTTTTTTAAAGAATTGAATTCTTCACAAGTTCAGTTAAAACAAACACACTGACATTTAATCTAACTCATCTAGGGCCGGTTTCACAAACAGGGCTTAGCTTACACCAGGACTAGGCATTAGTTAAATATATAAAGATATTTAAGCAACTTTTTCAAAAATGCCTTATAAGAAAATATTACAGGTGTGCATCTTAACACAGAACAATGACACTGACATGTTTTAAGATATGTTAGAGCAAGATATTTTCATCTGAGACAGTTCAAACATGAAATTTAGTCTGGGACTAGCTTAATCCTTGTCTGTGAAACTGGGGGCTAATGTCTTAACTAAAACAAGAGATATCCCTAAATTAAGATTTAAGTAAAAAAATTTAGATATACTTTTAATTCTCACACACACACACAAACATATATACACACACACACACACATAAGATGAAAAATAAAAAACAGTAAGTGTAATACTGCTTTAAATTATTGTTTTTGTTTTCTGAGCAAAAATAAATATCACATGTTTTTTACAAATTTACCCACTGAAATGTCATTAAGTGTAACAATTTTGTCAGGCATATTTACGTCATTTAACTTTTTTTTTTCATTTACCAATATCTTAGATTTTTTATTTATTTAAAACACAATAAAATCAAATATGCCTCCTTTTCCTTTTATACAGCGCCCTCCACTAATATTGGCAGTCTTGGTAAATCTGAGCAAAGGTGGCTGTAAAAATAAAAAAAGCAAAAGATAATTAAGCAAAAGTGGCTTTAAGAAAAGAGCAAGAGCAGTGAAAATGACCATTTCCACCATCAGGCAAATAATGTTTGGGAACTGCCTGAAAGAGGATGTGTGTCTCTATCATCCCTTTAAAAAAAAATAGTCAAACAGCCCCTACATCAGCACATGTTGTTTGGGAGGGTTTAAGAAACATTCTCCATGTTCTCCATTCAGCATGTTCAGTTGTCAGACAGGACTGGAACAACAAATAAGACTGGCTTCTATGAACAGATTAAACTAAAACTAAAGTACTTAATGAGTACAATGAAGTGTACTGCTGTGTTTTTGATGTTGTGGATTTATATTTCAGCTGGAGGTCCTGAACATCTTGTTTAGAGACATGGTATCATGAATTTTATCAAATACCAATGGCTGGGTCTTCCATTCGGACAATAATCCAAAACAAACATCAAAATAAACACAATAATTAGTCACTGAGCACAAAATTAAGCTTTTGCCATGGCTGCCCCAGTCCTCTGACCTGAAGCCTGAGTGAGGTGAACTAAAGAGGAGAACCAACATGGAGCTGGAAATCTAAAGGGTCTGGAGTGATTCTGGTTGAAGGAAGGTCTCTTTTCTCTTATTAGGTGTTGTCCAAACTCTTCAGGCATTACAGGAGAAAACTCAGAGCTGTTATCTTGGGAAAAGAACATAGCAATAATTGGGTGCCAATAATTATGGCTAACATGTATTGGAGAAAAACATTTATTTCATCAGTTTTTCTCCCGATTTTCAATTGTTTTACTTCAATGATGGGTTAGAATTTTTTTGAATGAATGATCAAAAGGATAAACAATGCAGATTTATTTTCACAGCCACCTTTGCTCAGATCTACCAAGGGTGCCAATATTAGTGGAGGGCACTGTATATTTTGTGTACGTCAGAACAAGCATGTTGTTTGAATTTGTACAAAAATATTGTGTTACACTGAATGACAATGTAACATTATTTTGTTACATAATTTTGACATTTTATTCTCCAAAACTTATTTGAAACCTTAAAAGCAGACAATTTACTTGCATTTAATGTGCTATCTATGGACATAAAATCACTTTTGTGAATTTAATCTGATGCGGATATCTTGGTGTCAGTATATATATATATATATATATATATATATATGTTAAATGTTTAAATCTTATATAGCACAATAGATAACAAAAATAAAATCTGTTTGAATAAAATCAACCCATGAAAGTTCCTGTAGCTGAAGAAAAGCCCATAGTTAAATATTTATCCAATTTAAATTTTCTTTATATGAACACTTATTTCACTCGAATGTGCAAAAGTGCAGCATCCATTTTAATGTGCAGCTAAAGTGGAAAAACTGTGCAGCTTGCTTTTTTTTTAACTTGCTGGGTGACATTTATAGGTATAAGACTTTACTGAAACACTAGCTGTAATATTTCAGCTGTGAGAGAATCTACATTCACAGTTTTAAGTGGCTAGCCTATTACTTTAAAGCGTGGCATACACTAGAGCTCTTTTTTTTTTAAAGAAATGATAAATGAGCAGGAAAAGGGTAAGAAAGTTTCTCTCTCATTGATCAAGACTGGTGATCTTTGTGCCTGAGTGTGTTTGTGCTTTCATTGCTATCTGTGTTTAGTTGTAATAGTCGTGTGTGTGTGTGTGTGTGTGTGTGGACTAAGGGAGGCCATTAGAGGAATAATGATGGTATTCAGAGGTGGGTGGCAATGAGTTACATTTACTTCTAATACTTTTAGAGTATATTTAAAAATTGAAAAGTGAAAAATGGTACTTTTACTGTGGGCTCTCGTTGCTACATCTTAATGCTATACAAGATAAAAATGCTTCAGTTTATTACAAACTATCTACTGTTCTCTGGGCAATGAACGATGGCCATTCGCAAATGATTCATTCTTTTGACTCAATTCTGTTCAAAGGCTTGATCAAACCAGTTGGCAGACCAGTGAACTGGTTCACGAATCATACGGAATGATTCGTTCCGTTCCCTGTAGCACGAGTCGCCTGAAGCGGTTCTCACTCAGTAACAGAAAGTTTAAGGACATCAGGAGCATTAAAGACGTGGCTTTGGATCTATAGTCAAATCTGCAAAGACTATTGCTTGCTAACTATGAAGATCTGTCTACAGCGTACAGTATGACCTGTTCCAGAACGCCTTTGCCTAACATTTATATTTACGCTTACAGACTGTGTTTACATTTTGCAGAACAAACAGATGAAGGTCTGTAAATGTGCATTAGTTTAGTTATGTTCAGATGTTCAGTAGTGGTCACGTAACGAGTTTTCACTCTTCTCTGCGTCAGAGGTTAATTAATATACAGTTACTCCAGTTTTCAGATGCAGAACATCCATAGGAAATTATTCTAATATAATGATTTATTGCAGTGTTTTTCTGCTTAATATTTTTGGAACGTGTGATATTTTTTCTACTTAAAAAATAGGCCAATCCCATGTGTAATTGTCATTTGAGGCTTAATGCTATTGAAAAGCAATAAAGGTTTTTCAGTTAGTGTCTTCAGCTTGTTTATATGCATGAATAAATATGTTAAATATGTGGTTGCTTCAAACAATAGTATAAACATCATTCAGTGTCAAATGTAAAAATTGTAATTAATAATTAGCATATTTTTTTGCAAGGGAATAATTGACAAATTATTTTTTTTACCTATTACCTACATTTTACCTATATATCTAAATAAAAACAGGCTATGGACATTCAGTATATGATCCAAAGTAACTAGAGACTAACTACCTGAGTAGTTTTTTTTATCAAATACTTTTTACTATTCTAACTATTATTTTTATTTGAGTAAATATTTCTATAAGTACTTTTACTTGAGTACAGTTTTTGGGTACTCTACCCACCTCTGGTATTAATGGCACCAATTGCTCATCCTGCCTGCCATTGGAGTGCAGCCCTTGGGATGCGTGTGCCTGAAAATTGTTTACATCTTCAGTTGCCGCACTTTATCACTCAGCACACACACTTATGCAGGACAGAGGAGGAGAAACACGCAACGCCCAGGATCTGCCTCTGCTCCACCCCTCGACACTCCTGATTTCCTGCTGCAGGAAACTGTGAATGCTCTATTGAAAAAGTTGCATGCTTATTATAAAATGAAAAGGCATGAAGATTTTTTCTTTAAAGTAAAGCCAAATAATAGTCAAGGTGAGCATGAAACCTGGCACACTTGTATAGTTTGTGGCTGTCAACATTTTCAGAAATAGAGCCATCACAAAAACAAGGTGACAAAAATTTTGCACACAAGTGCTTTCAGTTTGCACACAATTTTTAATACTTGCGCCTGCTACACTACAATGTAACTACAGGAGAGACAAGTTTTTAAAAAGAATCATATCAAACACCATTTTGGGTCATTTTTGAACAAGATGCTAACCGTCCAATCAGATTAAATTATCTATGCTAAGATGTGCTAAAAGTGCTATTGCCAGACCTGGAAATTTGCTGAATAGATCAAAAACAGTAAAACTCAGCTGTTTAACTCTAGGTGAGTTGGAAAATTAGCCTATTTAAAAAAATATATAATTTAAATATATAAGTTCCTTTCAAGTTTGTGGAAACTACTGTTAATTTGGCTAAATTCTAGAAAGTATTTACCATAAGTTTTTCAAATTGCAGTAATAAAATACATTTGAATGATAATTAAATTATGAAATGGAAATTTTATCGTGGTTTATCATCCGACCGATAACTTGTTATTCTCAAACTAGAGTGAGCTTAGTGAGCCTTTCATAAATCTTCAACCCCAGACAATCCCACAGGATTTAAAAATTTCCCTTCTTTTAATTCCGCTTCGATGTACTTCAATTTATGCTGCGATGTATACAACTTCAGCTTCTTCTATCGAACTTACTCATGAGTCACCAGTGTGATCACAATTACATTATGATAGGGTACAACGGTTACTGTTTTTTAAGCATACTTCTGCTGTCAATGAACCTGTACTTCTCCTATATCCATATAAAGTACATACACTAACACAATCACTTCTCCAGCCTCTTTTGTTCCTGCTCATTAAGTTATTGTCTCTGAGAGCTTGTCCTCATTCCCTCCACTCTTCTCCTGAATAACAATAATTAAAGGTTGTTGCCTTTTTTGGTCATGACATTCCCTCCTGCAATGAAGTGTACAAAACATGTCAGGAGACAGCAGCATGCCCGGACTAACGATGAAGACATGCGCTCTTTCTCATTTTCTGTTCTCTGTGCTTATCTTGCCTACAGTAAACAGAAGGCTAAGCATACAAATTCCTGTTACACTGAACGGAAAGTGCACTCCACAGAGGGCATTATCAAAGCTAAGCACCAAATCGTCCCTCCTCGTCTTTTTTTTCCACATAGAGAATGTGATGGAGAATTGCAGTGGACTAAATTCAATTGGTTGCACATCCAGTAAAGAGCAGGTTGCGGTAATAGCCTCTCTGGAGTCTACATCTGACCAAGGGATTTGTTATTTTTCCTGCCAGCGCAAAAAGTGGCACCGTAACATCACCAAAAACAAGCACACACATCATTAATATGAAGGCGTTCACTAGCGTTTAGTGCAGAATCACACCTACCCACACACTTTCACGGCTCCAGAGACTCCAGCTGATGCTTCCAGACCAGCGTAAAACAACAGACAAAATCGCTTGCCAACAGAGCAAACAATACCTGACTGTATGCTGTGTGAGGAAGGTGTTTATAGTGGAAATGCGGCACTCGCATTTCGTTTCACACAGAGACGGAAGAAGACGACAGGAGAACGACATGAGGACTCAAATGCAATGTTGGCCTATTAAGTTAAAAGCACACGGCCCATTGAGCTCAGACAGAGACTTTAAAATGTTGACTGATGAGTCTGTAGACTAAATTGCAATTGCGTGTTGTTTTAAAATGGGATTTTAGAGGTCTGGTGGTGATTCTGATAAACTTGGTGAGAAAACATTTGACCACTGGCTTTATTGAATGCTAAATTACACTAACGTTTTGTGGCATTTTCAGGGCTTGCTGCTGGGTGCCCTGATCAGAATAGTATTGTTGTGCCCCCTCCCTCAAAAAAACCCAAAAACACCTACTAGCCTATAAGGGGTCAAAATAGAACTTTCATAAAATATAAAAGTAAATCAATTAATTGTAATTACCCTGTGTTATTTATAAATTACAATTGTAGCCCTAGACAGAAACTAGCCTTATATGATTTTATTAATCCAGTGTGATTGATTTTATGATCTCAGAAATCACACAAAATAAAATGTTTTTGTTGAAGAAATTAAATAGGCTGTAGCATTTCTTTTACAAAAGGTGGCCAAATTAAAAAAATTAATAAATAAAATAAATTAAGTGGATGTTTGAATTCAATCATTGTACATTATTAAACAAAGATTGGATTATCATGTAAATGAAGTAACAGCAATTATCAGGCCTTTGGTGCCCTTTGCAGGCATTATATTACATGAGGTATTTTTACAGTGTTATTCAATAAAACCATAATTAAACCATACATCAACGTTGCCTCGTTGTTTTTATATATTACATTTTATGCCATGGAAACTGCAATGTTAAGTCAGATGCATGTTGTTGGTGGTGAAAACACAGATAATAATACACATTAGTTTACTAACATCATTCAAAAATGTCTGACAGGATTATAAATATTATAATATTATTTGAAATAGAAGCACCGGCTTCATCTATTGCTTTTTTCTTTTTCCTTTCTCTACGCCGGGTTGCGCTGATGTCTTTTCCCTGATATAACCTAGTTATCCATCAATTATTATAATTTGCATTCCGCTGCAAACATAGGTGAGAGAGAGATACGGGAACATGTGTCGTGTGTGCTTATATGCACTGCATTCATAATAAAAGTATTAAGAGGTTATTAAAAGTATTTTTGTTAATAAATAAACTTTTTTTTTCTTCAAATAGAAAAGCGCGCGCACACACAAACACAACATTTGTTTATGCTTACATACATTCATATAAATGTTAACATAAACTATTTATTTTGCCATACAAAATCTGTTGACTTATCCATCTTGAAACTCCTTTGTAAAACATGTTTGAAAGCATGCAATAAATAATTTTTAAAAATAAATTATACATACAGTTGTGTTCAACATAATAGCAGTGTTTTTAAAAACGTGAGTAAAGCTCAGGATTCTTATAATGTTTTTATTTCCATTTATTGGGAACACTGCACATTATATTTTACATCAAAACATGAAGAAAAACGATCAATATTTTATTTTCTTTACAGAAAATGACGGATAAAATGATATTGGCCTGTTAGAAAAAATAGCAGTGTCTCCCTTTTTCAATACAAACTCAAATTTTTACTTCACAAAACTGAAAAACTTTAGGATTTAGCTTTCCCGTGAATCACTAAACTAATATACTTGAAGAGGTCATGCTGTGCTAAAGAGGAAATGCCCTTGAAATGGCTGTTTCAACAAGTCAGTGACCCCAAACACACCAGTAAGCGTGCAGCATCTTGGCTCCAGACCAACAAAATTAAAGTTATGGAGTGACCAGGCCAATCCCCGGACCTTAACCCAATAAAAAACTTGTGGGGTGACATCAAAAATGCTGTTTCTGAGGCAAAACTAAGAAATACAGAGGAATTGTCAAATCATCCGTGGTTGGAATACCTGTTTACAGGTGCCAGAAGTTGGTTGACTCCATGCAGCACAGATGTGAAGCAGTTCCTAAAAACAGTGGTTAGTCAACTAAATATAAGTTTTTGTGATTTACAGAAAAGCTAAATCTTAAAGTTTTTTCAGTTTTGTGAAGTAAAAATTTGAATTTGTATTGAAAAAGGCAGTCACTGCTATTTTTTTGAACAGCCCAATATCATTTTATCCATCATTTTCTATATATATATATATATATATATATATATTTTTTTTTTTTCAGCAGTCTTGTTGTTTTTTTATTTTATTTTTTTACTTCAAATTTTGTAGTAAATATAATAATAATAATAATAATACATATTTTAAACAGACAATTATACATGTGTTATTTATTTATAGACAAACATTTCCTACTTGCCACTCACTCACTTCTAAATCTTCGCTGTACCAGTAGAGCTACAGCAACATCATTTGAAACAAACACAGCTGTCATCTGCTGAAGACTGAGAATTACTTACGCTTTATGCACAGTGGTATTGTTTAAGTTTCTTTTATGCAGTCTAAGTGTTCACATTGATTATGTGGGTTGGGCTTGAGGTTTGGGAGTTGATCCTTGCATTGATTCATTCACATGGTCCAGTGATTAAAAGAGGAAGTATAACCACTCATCCCCACGGTAAGCCACAGACCCATCAGGTGGGGCTTAATGAGACTCTCACTGTCAAGGTCCCTGTTATCACCTCAAAGGCAGCGGAGCACATCTGAGCTGACCTTGTGCATTTCTAGTGCTCCCATTAGAATTCACAGTGCATTATGGGTAGAGTCAGTGCCAAAAACAATACAGAGCCAGATACAGTCATAGTGGGTTATTGCACAAGGAAAAACAATCTGCTGTGATGTGAACATGTCCAGACATACAAACAAACATTGAGATGATTGTGGGTTCTAAATAATTAACGGCACAGCACCTCTTGACACTTGAGCACTGGGGAGTGTGTTTATAAAATCAATGCCTGGCACCCAGGTTCTAAAGGAGATCTGTCACTCCAGTTCAGCCCAAATCACAGAGGAGCAAAGATGGGACAGACAAAGCGCATTTTAAACAGCTGCTTTCGAGAACTCCTCTGTTCCTGGCCACCTGCGATCGGCCATTCATCTTGACAGGGTGGAAAATAGCTTTGCTTCTCTGTGTTTTTTGCCCCTTTTTTTTCAAAAGACACTGAACTGAGGCGTGAACAGGTAGAATGCAGGTGGGAGATATTTTTGAACAGAGCTGCCAGATTAAAAAAAAAAAAAAAAAAAAAAAATATTCATGTCCTCTACCCAGACAACTCAGCCGACAGTAAACGGACGTGTTTCAAGGTGGGGTTGACAGTGGAAAGATCTGTGGAGCTTTTCTAATACACTTCATTCGACGCTGCCAGCATAAAAATAAAAAACTGTTGAAACGCTGCCCAGCGTTTGCCATGCAATAGGATAGAAATGCTTTCTGGCTTTGTGTTTGTCTTGTCTCTTCCCCTCCAGGCTCTCCTACCCTAAACTCCTTCATTTAGGATCCACCTGAGGTTATATAGCTGTCTTGAATGATGCAAGGCATTGTGCCCCATAACAATATTTGATAAGGCAAATGCGTTCTCTTCAAAATGTCTGAATATGATGCATGAATAAAATATTAAGGACTTTAGCTAGAAACTTAAAAAACAGGTACAGCTGATGATAGTGTTTCTTTCACATTAGAAGAATACTTATATTTTTCTAGTTATTTTTCTAGGTGTTTTTCAAGTTTTTTGTTTAGATTGCATTAAAATAAAACTATTTGAAAGATATACAAGCAGTGGAATTTCTCTTCCGGCTATCTAAACCTGTTGCTTCTAAACAAAACAAAACAAAACAAATCA
>JAUYWG010000050.1:9291673-9322284 GCA_034779775.1 Enteromius afrohamiltoni | reverse complement strand
CTGTTTGTACCTCCTTGTATCCACCATTAAACACTTTGCAAGTGGATCCGACTGCCTCCCGTGCTCGTTCATAACACAGGTGAAGGTGTGGTTCTTGCGGCACAGGTTCTGGTGTCGGAATCGTCTCTGTTGGTTGAGATGAGTGGATTCCCCGCCACAACACTTCTGCGATCAGCTGAGCGAGGGAGCCGCGATGGTCAGAGATGGCTATCTATCTCACTAACTGATGGTCGTGTCCCAGCCAAAACTTATTTTGTCTTTGATGCTCGATCGTCCAAGGGTACCAGACGTGTTTTAATCTGAACATCACGGAGACAGAGACAGCAGAGAACTCACCCTGTTAATTTTCTTTATTTACCAAAAGCAGAATGTTTTGTTGATATTGTGAGTGTATACAAAAAAAAATAGACCCTTTACAGATTTAAATGCTGTATTACTCTTATATGTGCGATCATATATGACAGAGCAGTCTCGGTTCTTTCCTCTGACATCTGAAAAAAGCCACACGCTCCCGCCGGCGGAAGAGCCGACCTCTTAGTCTGTTAACCGTGGAATACACACATTGAGTCACAGGTACTCCACATGGTCCCCAGCCCTCTACTGGTTCTAAAAAATTCATCGAGTGAGGGCCTGGCACCAGATGCTCCGCCAGATCTGTCTGCCAAGGGGATGGAGGAACTCAACAGGGTCTACTTCATGGACATTCTGTAGAAGTTAACATCTCTCAACCCGTTTGAGGTGAGAACTCAGGAGGAGACCGGGTCCACACGACAGCTATAGAATCTAGCGAACATGTCATAGGTCGCCCAGTCCACAGCTCTACAAATATCTGCCGCAAAGCGACGTGTCAGCGCTTGGAAGTTCACCACCTGGTCTCTAAATAGAGTAGTGGGAAGCTTAGGCACATAGCCGGGCCATGCCTGTGAAGAGAGGAGAGTGATATGAAACTGGGGCCGGGTGTAGACAGCAGCTGCACACCAAGGTAGAATGGCCTCAGTCTGCTTCTGAGCAGCAGAAAATTCTTGGGTGGAGTTCTTCACTGTGTCGCTGAAGAGGCCAAGTGGTAGCGGTGTCAGGACACAACTGCATCGCTAGCAACCGCTCCACTGAGGGGACCCCCATATATCCCCTAGCTGCATTGCCGTCAAAGGTGGTGAAGGAGGAAGAGCCACCAGAATGGTTTCTGGCAGTGAAAGGTGCTGTCCACGTACTGGTGAGCTCTTCATGCACTTCCGGAAAGAAAGGTACTGGGGTTGGGCCCTGAGAACCAGCGGAAGCCACCAGTCATCCAGCCTCGAGGGCTCAGGACGCGGTGGAGCTTTTCACTCAAGCCCAACCCCCTCGCCGGCCCGGGCAAGCATAGCATTATGGTTTTACAGTATTTTTTAAAATGCAACAACCCCAAACGTTTAAATCATAGTTTATACTGTAGAAAAGTACAGACTTTAAGTACAGACAGACTCTGTGTGAACGAGTTCATTAAGATTTCTTTTTAAAATCTTTCATATACTATATTTTGTGCTGAAGAATCAAAGTTTGGGTGAATAAATTTGTAGGCCTATAGTGAGTCCTCTCCTCCCAGAAGTGCTGCACTCGGTGTTAAAGACGGGTGTTCAGAATAATTCACAGATAACTCATTTCTCGTCTAGCTTAATGGCAAGAGAAAATGGAACGTTGAAATGAACCTTTTTCAATTTTCTCAAAGATTCCAAAGAGAGACTAAGATCCATTTCTGCTGTGTTTAGTGGAGACTGAAGCAGAGCCCGGTGAACTCAGTGCTCAGCATCTGCTCCCTGCCACCAGCTCTGCTGATTTATGTTTTTTTTTTTATATACAGTATATGATTAATGAGGTAATTTAGTCATACAATCAAACAACGCTGGTGTATAAAACCTCAAGAGGGAACTCTTGTTTTGCCCAATGTTGCAGCTAATTTGCTTTATGGACCAGATGACATCTTGAGAGTCATGAACAGAACAATAACAATAATCGTTTTGCTTATTTCAATCTCATCCTATATTTCCAGGAACTGCAGTAGAGTAAAAAATTTCAATAGTTTGCCCACATAGGAACTATTGAAAGATAAGCATGGAGCAGAGACCCCCTAACATATTGTAAAAAATTAAGTATTGCATTTTAATCCTGGCCTATGTGTATATTGTCATATTGATGTATATATATATGTATGTTGATGTCTATGATGTTTGCATATTAAGTCATATAATTCATGCAGTCATAATTAAGACGTTATGTACATATCAGTGTTACTTGAACAATGAAACATTAAGCTGAACTTTAGTTTCTTAACTTTCTTAAGATGCAATATAATAATTGTTTTATTCACATTAAATAGATAAAGATTAAACAATAATTGACAGACCACCCTGCAGTACTGCCGGAGACCCCCTGCTGAAGACCCCAGCTGTAGAGAGTGTTTGAGCTCTTGTATCTTTTAACTTTTCTCTGTTAGATAAATTTGATAAAAACCAAATCTAAAGGTTAATTTTTGGATCTCACAGCAGGAGTGCGAAAATTTCTCTTCGCTCATCCAAACCACGAACAAGTTACCCGGTCAAATGTTAAAGTTTACGATCTTTCTGATCACTGGTGTGTGACTGGCATCAGACTGAAGTGAATTTCCTGAATGACTCTGTGGTCGGGATGGCAAGAGGTGCTGGCATTACAGTCAGGTCAATGGCACTGATGTAGACTGTGACACTGCTGATGAAACAGCTAAATAGACTGTAGGCCTGCTGTTATTCCAAACAGTCTTTAAATGGATAAATAGATATAAAATCAAGTTTCAAGAACTGACTTAATATTATTATGTAAATGGATATATGGAAAATGCTAAGTCCTTTCTGTGAATTGATCACCCAAGTGGAAAAATGGGGTTCTCAAATTCTGGATTACTTTTTAAAACACATTGTATTCGATGCAAAACTAACTTGGCTAAATCAGTAGATAAAAAGCTGCATTTGTATATTTTCTTGTCTTTTTTCTAAAGCAAAGTAAATATTGAAAGTCATCTGAAAATATATACTGGGTGTAGCATTCAGTCAAGTCACTTCTCGCCACTGAATAATATACTAAATAATGGCAACAGCAATGACTTTTTATTCTACAAAATGATCACTATATCTCTCCAGAAATATTTTCCCAACCTAAAATGAGAATGAGAAAAAAAAATGAACAGATTTATTTGTGACTGTGAAAAGTCTTTTCAAAGTTCCTTCATAAAACCTCAAAATCCCCAGCTTCAACACAAAGCAGCAGAATTTGAGAAAATGCATTGAAGGATGTTCTCTGTGATGCCACATACTAAAAGTAACAATCATCTTTCTCTCCATCAAGGTCGTGACTGTATACCAAGGACTGTACATGATGTCATAAATCAGCATATTACTGAAGAAACCTGCAGAGCCGCACAAACCACCGAAATGATAAAAGAATAACTAGAATAGCCTTACCACCTATATCCCATAGAATCTATAAATACATCTCCATAAATGTAAAATATATTTGAAATAAATGTACTATATGAAGGCACATTTTAAAAAACAACTTTTTAAAATTATTAAAAGTATTTGGTGGTACGTAATGTGTTACAAGAGCAATCATTTTGTGCAACTAAATTGGTCATTTCCATTCATTTTTTGGTAAAACAAGCCATTGAAATCTGACCCGCTAGACCTCAGTCTCCAGGAAGTAAGGATACTAAATTACTTAAAGCCTGCAAATATGCCCATGCTGAGAAAAGTGCTACCTGGAAAGATTCCAGCTTAATGAAAGATTATAATCAGAACATCACAGCATGATCAATTCTTAATGACTTGTTCGCATAGATAATCTACTGCGTATACGACATCTGTATGTCACTAACTATAAAAAACTGGCACAAATTCACTCTATGGTCAGAGCAGATTTAATAATAAACCTTGGTAACTAACAGAAAAGCCCATTGTTGTCTTTTGCTCTGTACTACTCTGAAGGAGGAAATATAATATTTTAGCAAAATTGTTCCTTCGCTACTAGGGGACATTGTCAAAAGATGGATTCTGTCTGTGGTGTTTTTTGTCAATACTGGTCTATGTCAAGGTAAAAAAGTGCATATTTAGAACCCTGCATTCTATTCAACTCCATTAAACTTCATTTAGTTTACCCTTTTAAACTTTTCTTAGCATGTCCTGTCTGCCTACTTCTTATTAGCTGCCTATTCACTGCTTCTGCCAAACAATAGACCGGATATCGTTCATTTCCGATGAATAGTCACACAGAGGCTGCGTGGACTAGGGCTGTCACTATTCTCAAAATAATACTGAACGGTTCAGTATGACATCCATGGTTCAATACGCACTCGTAAATCGCAGTTTTCCTGTTTTGTGTTTAAATAATATCTGTGTTTTATTTCTCTTAAACTTGGCCTGTGAGTATACGTGCTGAGCTAATGAAATGCTTACCCGCTTTTAACATGCATTTGAAAAAGCAACACATGCCAAGTATCTTCCCTTGTAATGACATGCTATGATAAGCCTTCCTTTCACTTTATTTTGATGGTCCCTTTAACGTAGTCTGTTGATTATAAGTAACCTACATATCTACTAACTCTCAATAGAGTGCTAGCAGAGTATTAGTAGACTGGCGGGGTTCGGGTTAGAATAAGTTGATATGTACTTGCAAAGTTACTTATAGTCAGTAGAGCTTCTTTTGGGAGACCATCAGAATAAAGAGTTAGCAGATATTAATTAGAGAGTGTACTAATATTCTAATGAGAGTTATTTGTCATGTAGGTGCAAAGCTACTTTGTCAACAGATTGTTCAAAAGGGACCATCAAAATAAAGTGTTACTCAAGTTTTAATTCAACATTAGTCAAGAGTTTGAAATAACTTGACGTGGCGTCTTATCCCAGATTGAGACAGAAAATATATTCTATATTGTAATAAAGGCTATGTTGATTAGAAATAGAGATTCTTGAAAAATGTCCTTACATTTCATCATTCAAAACAATTAACATAACATCTTCTTTTCTTATAGTGATGCCTTTATGCATATTATTGATTTTCTGAAATGTCATCAATAGTACTTCCTCTTTCAACAACAAAATTATTTTACACATGCAAAACTTATGAATAAAAAATAAATCTACATATAACTAGCAAAAGAGTGAAAAGCTTATGAATGAATATGTGGTTGCAGACAGTAAAACGTGCAGCTTTACTTTGCTTCGGTGTTTACTATACATTTTTTTCATGTACAAACAAAAGCTACATGAGAGAAAACTCATTGCCATGTATTTCAGCACATTGTTGGTTTTTATGCTGCCAAGCTCAAATATTTGAAATGACATATTGCTCATAACAGCAACAGTTCTCTGTTTGTTCTGACCAATTAACTTACATGGCTGGAGGAAACTGATTACCTAGCGTGGCTCAATGGATGGGCCAGATAACAAACAATGGCGACGTTTACCACGGCTGTGTTAATCACACAGCCCACTGCACTGTGATAACTTGCAGAAGCTGTGTGCACGCTGTTAATATAACGCCTGAGTGACTGGGGTCACTGACAGGCCCTCGTCGGCTTTATCTTGCTGAAGGTCAACACGTTACCATTGGGCTGATGCTCATTTTACAGTAGTCCAGATTACATTCTAGGGAGCTGCTCTGGATTGCGTCAGACTCTCACCTTAAATATATAACAGTGCTGGCTTCCACAGGGAATACAAGCACCTTATTAAATCTTCAGGGTCAACTGCTTCTTGCATATCTGAGCACTAACCAGCAACAGAAGGGCGGCCGACAGTGACCTGTGAAAGCCTTCAGTACATGAATCCAAAGGTGTGCGGTACGACAGGCTCAGTGCATGCAGTGTGTCATACTTACAAGTGTCCTGTGCTGTGTGAGTGTCACTGAACTGACATGTGATGTTGAGCTCACATGAATTCTTAAAAATAAATGCTCTTTTTTGACATTTATGGGTCCATGAGAAATGTCCATGGAACCTTTGCATTGCACTTCAGCTTCTTTACAGAGGAAACAGTTTTTTTTAGGTTATTAAAATGTTATACACTAAAGTGGTATATACACTTTTCACTGTGTGGAGAACCAAAAATAATTCCACTAAAGCATTACTGTAAAAAAAAAACTTATTTTTAGGAGTGCACACACATAATAATATAATATATACGGTGCAATGTGAGCAATCTTGATGTCATAATCGACACTGTCTATTCGTTTTCACTTTGTTGGCAACAGACTTAATAGATTTAATTGGTTTGAGCAGGGGTATTTTTGTCCAATTTACTGGAATTTTTTCCCATTCCCCTTGGCCAATGGAAGGCTATGCCTACCCAAGCCTTACACACACTCCACTTACGAATTTTGTCAAATTTATTCTGCACATTGTGGTACTCTCCTGAATGGTACGGTCTCCAAAAGACTGAAACGGGAGAAAAAAAAAGTTGATTAAAGTTGATATTTTTGTGTTCTTTGCAGAAAAAAAGTATTCTTGTAGCTTCATAAAATTATGGTTACTACCTTTCTGGGCCGTAAACATGTCAGTTGTGTTGCTGTCTGTTGAGTACCAGAAAGTTCTTGGATTTCATAAAAAATATCTTCATTTATTTTCCGAAGATGTTCTTAATGGTTTGGATCGAAATGAGAGTGAACAATTAATGATAGAATTTTAATTTTTGGGTGAACTATCCCTTTAAATGTGGGTGGATTAGGATTAGATGCCCAAAATAGCTAAACTGCAAACAGATTTCCTTAAAAGGGTTTTTGTACTTCCAAAAAACTGTGCATTTAACAGTTTTTTTTTCTTTAAAATTATTACAAAATATTGATATATTACAGTTTTTAGATGAATGGGATTTACAGGAGTTCTTCTTCAGTGTGTGGTTATCTTCTCTCTTTGTAAAAGGCCTTGCTCTTGAAAATTTCTTAAGGCCCCACAGGAGAGGTTCCACGCTGCAGTTGGCTGTTAGTGCTATTTTAACGTTACCTTGTTGCTTGCACATACACCTTACCACCCTCTCGTGGCACGCTTCCAGGCACTTGCGCTAAGCACCTCTCTGGGCCACTCTAAACATTACGGCAAAATGTACTTGGTAGGAAATGTTGTTTCAGCCGCGTTGTAAGATTGCTAACCGTGAGCCAGCATTTGTCAAAAGAAACTGCAAGAAGTGCCACGTTTCTTGTAAAATTATACATTGCGCTAATGTTCATCTGAGCTGTGTTCAGAAACCAACCTAGCTAGTGCTCATCAAACACAACACACACTGCAATTATGTTACTATCAGCAAGACTCCAAAAAGAAAGCAATTATCTTGAGAAATCACTTGGTTGTATGGAAAATAATACGGAGAACTGGATTAGATGGAAATTTTTAAGGTATAAGAGAACTGATAATGTGTATATACTATATTGACTTGGGAACTCAAAATTGAAAAGTTCAGAAAACAGCATCTATTTGACATTCAATTGCGGAAATGATGAGTGTCTGGTAAAATGGCTTAGTAGAAAATATTTTTCCATTACAACAAATTATAAGTGCTGTGAATGAGACTCATGATTTGATTTTACAATAATGCTTTTTATTTTGTAGGGAGACTGATAACAGAAGGCTATTAGACTCCACATGTAGCAAATTCAGTCTGGATGGTAACTGTTCCAGACCGTCTGTCCTCAGTCTTCAAAATCTCACAAGCCAAGATCTTTTATTCTATTAGTTAGAGTTGGTTATTGTGTATCGCCACAAACGTGTTGTTAAGCTAACCTCCGCAAAATGAATCCAATCACAAAGCACAAACACTCCAGATGATGAGACACAACTCTGACTGACACACAATTTCCTATGTGTCATCTGAACACGAGTGCAAGGGTGGATTCAGCTGGAGAGAAGGTTAATACTGACATTCCAGAGGCCGCATCTCCATCAATTTCACTTCGAAATTCTTGGCATCTTCTTTTCAATTTGGAATAGCTCAGTATTAATAGGAATTTAGTTTTTTTTTTCTCTTTCAAACTTTCTTATGCTCATTTATTTGATAATATTATTATTTTATATAACCTATCACACATCTGTCTATCTATATATTTCTACCACAGATGTCAACAGAGAGTATAAAGTGCCATTGCACACCTTCAAATGTAATCAGCTGAGCTGATTATCAATTGTAAGATAAGGCAAATCTTAGATAAATATTGAATTTGACCAATTTTCTGTTGGCTGAGCACCACCCTTACCCATCTGTTGCCTGAGATTGTAATACATTTGTCTTTTAAATCGTAAGCACACACACAGAAAGATAGAAATACACCTGTCGTCTCAAGACACACTCAGTCCCCGTCCACACATCCTTGGTTCCAGCATCATTCTAATGAAGGGCTTGAGAAGAACCAAACCTTTGCCACATTAACTTTCTCCGCACATTCAGTTAAACACCCGCTCACGAGCTGTCATATTAAAGCTTCATGAGGTCTGCAGCATGTTGGACTTTGCTGTGAGGTGTTCTCATGAATAATTGAGGAAAATTTACCACAGGTTGAGATCCGTGTCTAAATGCGGAAGATCAATGAGATCGAAGCGGCGAGGAGACCAGCCGGAGGGTGAGACTTTCACCCTTGCCCTTTACTGACGAATGCAAAGAAAAGATCTACTCATTACAGGGCTGCTGATAATGCAGTTCATATAAAAACTGTCAGTGTCCTACAAAGTTCAAAGTCAGCGTGTCAGAAGAATGACGTAAATGAACAGCATCTAATGGAAATATTAAAAAAAAAAACATTATTTTACAGTATTTCGTAAAATAAAAATAAAATAGCATCATAAAAAATACATTTCAAAATGACGAGCATATAAAAAATTATTAAAAATAAACATAATTTTTTTTTTTAATATTAATAAAAACTATAATAACTTATTAACAATACTAAAATTAACTCTTTCCCTGCCAGCGTTTTGGAAAAAAAAGTTGCCAGCCACATCAGCATTTTTGATGATTTTCACCTAAATTTGACAGCCTTCAGAATATTTTCTGCTATGCATGAACATATTATATATCATATATAATGCTTCTGCTTTCAAACAAAAAAATCCATTTCATTCTGTCTTTATGTGTTCATGTTTTATTATCACTTAAATGCAGATTTGCAACATTTTGCAAAAAAAAAAAAAATGCATTTTTATTTATTTTCATAAGTAGTGTTTTTTAATCAAAGTACTGCATTTAGAAGCAAAATACATATTCTTTCAACTTTAAATAATTAAATGAATAAATTAAATTGCATTCGGTAAACAAAACAGACAGACACACACAAACACATTTAGGCAACATACTTACATATGTACCTACTGTATACATACACACACATAAATCATGCACACACACACGCACACACATACATACATATTCACATCACCGGGTTATTGATTTATCCACAGCATAACTACAGATGTTTCTGTGCCTGTAAAGGTATATCTAGCCTACGCCTACGACTAGCCTACATTGTCACGATCAAATTTAAAATAGTCAAAACACAATCTACATGCATGATCTACATATATGATCTATATTGTTTCTGATTTTTCTGTTTATGACGATCATAGTTTTTTTAAGCGGGTAGACCCAGGAAATCCCATAACTCATTCAGGATATGCGCTAGGGCTTTCTTTACCACAATATACCTAGAACAGGGACTGCCGCAAAATCTTGTCAAGGGCGGGGAAAGAGTTAAGCACTGGCTTAGAAGAGATTGCATGAGAGCATGAGATTTATAAAAATGTTTTCAGAGGCCTCATATGAATCAAATCCAATGATTGATGTTTTTGCTCTAGTCATGCATTGTTGTATTTGCTGCTGTTGCTTTGATAACATTCATACATTTAAGCAGATAAATAGAAAAGTCACTTGACTGAAACAGATGAATGCACATTTTCTTACAGAGGTACAGTGACAAAAAGCCATTTTACTTCCGAGGGTCATAGAGAGGGTAGCAAACGATGTTTAAAAATAAATTACCATGTTTTTGGTGCAGGAAACCGTGACTAACATTATAAATACAAGACGTATAGCACAAGATGAATAGGGCTTCAAAATATGAGGTATGATGTTGATACCAACCAAACATCATACATCAAGCTTATGGTAATCAATCCAGAATAAAAAGACAATTCTGAATAATAACGAAACCCTATGAACGAGTTTTTACTTCTAAAGAGTTTTCTCTTATTCTATCAATTGAGGTGAAATCAAAAAACATCCTTCACATAACCAGCGGTCCGTTTCTGTGCATCTATTCTGTTCTGCTCCATCCGTCAAGGTGATTCTTTTGTTCTAGGATGTATTCCACACAGCTAATGATTGAAACACATTCAGGACCATCACGCAGCTATAATATTCCACATCTCCTTTACTGGCAGCCAGATCCAGACGCAGCATTTGTTCCAGTTGCCTTTGAATCTGAGAGGTTGTTTGTCAGCTCTATAGCCCACGTCGGCCTGCTTTCTTCCGATACCCATCAAGACATCTCTCTAGCAGTCTTGCATTCTTGCACTCTCTCTCTCTCTCTCTCTCTCTCTCTTGCTCCCCTATACAATTACAGCAGGCCTGTCTGGGGGCACCCACTGGACACAGTTAGCCTGACTGACAGGTAATGACACCCACTGAGAGATTGGCTTTTCCCAGGGCACACCATCGTCCACAGTAGGATGCCTGCATCATTGCACTGCCAAGAGAGGATGTATCTCTCTCTTTCACTCACTCCCTATCCATCTCGACCGCCCCTATCTCTGTCGCAATGAGTATCTGTCACCTGGCTTCTAAAGGATGACAGATTGTGAATTGATTAAAATAAATAAATAAATAAAAAGAATTGCTTGATCAAATAAAACGCTGCCTGACAGCATCTAGTGATGTGATGAAAAGTTAGACCACAGACTTTGCAACAATCACACAGGTCTAGAGAGGTGTATAGAGCCTCAGGGTCAATTCAGGGACCGATTCTTAAAACAGCCACTGTTGTTTAACTGTGGCAATGAGAGTTATAAAGCACAAGTATCGGACTACAGTCTGGTCAGGTGTTAATTTGATAGAACCAAGCCTGTTAGGAAATGAACGCCAGGGCTACATGACACTGTGTATGTTGCTAGGCAAGAAACAGTGATGTGTAATATGAATGTTCCAGAAAAACAAATCAAAACCAAAAATCATAATTTTATGGACAGCGCCATCTTTGCAGCACCATGAAAAGTCAATACTATAGTACTTAAATATGGAAATTATTTAGTAACTTAATACAAAATCAAGACGTGAAAGTATGCGTCTCTCAGGTCGATGGCTGTAAACCAATCCTGTTGCCGAATGCACGTTAGAATGTGCTTCGATGTGAGCATCTTGAACGGCAGCCTGAGAAGGGACCGATTCAGAGCTTCACCAGTAGGACTGCAGCCTCCGCACACAGGACAGCGGCATCTGAACTGAATTGCTCAGCCAAGCTGTACTGTCCGTTAGGGGAATCAAAGGGGTGGGGCAGCCTGGGGGGAAAAGGGAAGGGGACTGATCCCAAAAGGAAAAAAATTATCAGATATGTTATAAAAAAAAATTCCCTCTGTCTGTCTCTGAACTGCCGAGAACTAGGAATAGGCCGACCCAGGAGACGGGAGCGGTGAGAAAGTGTGCTTTGCTGACATTTGCCATCTGGGCCAAGTTCAGCCATAGGTTTCGCTCCTGGACCCCAACTGTGGACATCACCTGGCCAAGGGATCGTGCCGCAACCTTTTGTTGGCCTGCAGGACGGTGGCAGCGTGACCCGCAGCATGGTAAGCTCTGCCCGAGAGAGCGACAAAAGCCTGAAGCTTTGGAAGGAATGTGCGGGTGATCCTGCCAGGTGGTGCCTTCTGGGGGACCGTGTCGACCCCAGAAACCAATCAATCAGCCTCGAAGGATCGGAAGGGGGCACCCTGGGCACCAACAATCCAATCCCCTCAGCAGCTTGGAGGAGCAAAGCCGACCATCTTCGATGGGGCAGCAAGGAGGGGCGCTGTCCCGGCTCAATGACCTACCATGGGAAGACACGAGGGGAGCCGTCTCACAAACGAGAGGCGGGACCTCAACGTAGCCATGGACATGCATTTGCAATGAGTGCATGACTCATCCATAAACGCTGCTCCGGAAGCGCACGGGACGAAAGACATACTGGGAAAATGTCTTCCAGCAGTCGTGAGAAATTCACTCTTTCAGGTACTGGTTTGCCCACAAATGTGAAATTAATCCAGGCTCGCTGGAATGCAAATAAAAAGTTTATTTGCTGAAAAGCCAGCCTGCAGGATCATGGGGAGGATCTTTTTGATTGTTGCTTTCGCTCATTGCTCCTTCAGCAGCTTGTATTGAGGCTCTGAAGCAAAAGTCTGAATGAGTGGTTGAATAAACTGACGGCTCGGATGGCCAGATTATACAGAGCTGTATTAGCTGCTATTGGCAGCTGTAAGTATTTTCCATAAATAAACTTTATTTATTAAAATGTTTTCCAGTTTTGTTGTCCCTTATCAATGCAAAATTATTACAAATTAAAAAATATTCATGCCAATTTTATCCAAACCCCCACTTTTCTAGGGTGTTTCCAAACATTTGAGGGCAGTGGGTACACACACACACGCATTAAAGTTAACCAGTGAAAATTCAGGAAAATAAAATGTTATGTCAGAAAAAGGAAATGTAAAAAGCTAAGAAACTGAGCTGTTGAAGTGGAGTTGTCATATCAAGTCCAGATTTTCTCATTTTATTTTTGTATTCCTTGAACTTGCAGCAGATGAAAACATATCACAAGAGCGTATCTGCAGTCTGACCTGAAGCTAAAGCACTGAAATGTTGTCAGGTTATCAGTGTATCCCCACATCCCATAGATTCTCTCCCCAGCAAAGACACTACAGAGACTGGCTTTAAGTGCCAAAGAGAATGACACATATGTTTGCTTCAAGTTTAACCTGTGCCAAGAGATTTACAGCCCCCAGATATGCTTTAATTGAAAATGCATTGCCAGGTATTTTCATAATTCTAATAGCCAGCAATAACTATGTGACCATCCTAAGGTTTCACAGCACATAGCTATTAGATTTTTTTCTTTTTCTTTCATCACTTATGCATTCTTACCCAGTCATTAAGGCTTTAATATAATTTACATAAAAAATGAAAAAGACGGTACAAAATAAGATTATCCATATACCAATTTGGAGTCAGCTCTCATAATTAGGTTTCAAACTATTATAAAAAAAATACTGTATGTAATATTATCTAACTCATTTTTGACTGTAAAAATCTGATTTTAATCATTATTTAATTGCACAACATATAATTTTATGTTGAAGGATAATGATAATTGGATGAGACAATGTATAATAAAAACTGATACACAATCCAGTAACTTGTGTATCTTAAGGGCACAGAAACTGCAGTAATTGCATCTAAATGAACACTGCTTGTTGTATTTGCCTAGATCTATTAAGATAATCTAAAATACACAAAATATGTAGATAATACATATCTGCAATAAAGAAAATACATAAATGTTCTGAATTCAAATTATTCTGTAATTCTCTGTGGGTCTAAAAAAAAGAAAAGAAAAAAAGACTGATATTCTTGAAAAGAACAATAATAATAATAATAGTAACTGTTATTAAAAGTTGAACACTTATTTTGTTTTGATATTATGCCACAATATATTTACAATATATATATGTATATAAAAAAATTGTACACTTGTTACCAAAATGAAAGAAACCAAAATTAACAAATTACTGGACCTTTATACGGAAACAGCCAAGCAAACCAAACTATGTTAATAGTATAATATTTGAAATATTCTTTAATTATTTAAAACATATTTATTTATTTATTTATTTATTTATAATTGTTTTACATGATTTCCAATTATTTATATTCATGATTTTTAGTATTTGTACATGCTTTATTTTTTTATGTTGTGATTAGCTATTCTTTTAATCTTAACTTTGAAAACAAAACAAAACAAAAAATCTGCAGCAATTTGTTTTACAATCTATTGTTATTATTTTTTTGATTAACCCAAATGTAACCAAAATTAAAAATAAAAAAAACATTTCGAAGAGATGATCCAAAGTAAAGTCACACACTGTATTTCTTGTATGAAAAGGCAAATATTTTGTTTGGAATATTTTTGTTTGTTTATTTTTGTGGAATTTATTTATGTATTGTTTGTGAAAAACAGTATAAACATTAATGTCAGGAATTCAAATATTACATTTCTAACTTTGCACTTGAACTTTTAAGTACTTTTTTGAAAGGTTGTCATTTTTAATTATTTCAGAGATGCTTACCTAATATTAAAACAGACACATTTAATATTAACAGACCTCAGATGTAAGAATTTTAGAGTTTACTACTAAAAAGTACATCAGATGAACATCACATAAAATAAACAGCTGATGTCAAGCACTGATGTGTAGAGTCTCGCAGCAGCGGCTCTGTCAGACAAAGACACAAGGTCACTTCACACTCACACCCTCTGGGGAGAAGTTCATTTCTAGACTACATGGGGAGCTAAATAGCTGCACCTGTCATGTTTTTGCAGGCGTGATAAACGGATGGAGACAGAGGGAGCCAAATGGTCCTGTTGGATGGAAGAAGTTGGCAGGGTGGGGTTGTCAGTAGCTTATGTCCCTGTCTGGCTCTGCCTGGGTAAACATCACATGACCCTCATAATGTGCATGTCCCTAAACGATCTGGAGTATTTCAAAACTTATTTGACGTATTTCAATTTAAAATACCCAAGCCTTGGATCTGTTGACATGTATTATCACGATCAACCTTGTGCATAGTTGAGAATAAGTGACTAAAAGGCTTTTACAAAGCAGTCGAATGTCACAAACGATATCCCCAAGGACGACAATATTGAGTTTTTAAATAGCTTAGAATGACTGCATGAGAAGTTATGACAAAACCCATCAGATTATGAAACCAAGTCACGACTGAGGTTTATTTCACCAACACAAGCAGAAACCTTTCGAGCTTGTTCAACCATGTGATCTGAAGAGTGTTGACTGTGTGACTTGCACCATTCTAGCAATCATTTATCCAGACAACATACTCAGGCCTCCATCATCCTGTCACAGTCCTGGATACTGGAGCTTATAAAATTGTACAGACATCTGTGGATCCAGGTGTTCCTGTAGCTCAAATACTAGAATTTAGTGATAGCATTGTCGGCATTTGATGGTCAATAAATGCTTTACTTTCTAAAAATAACTGAGCACTAAACATTTTAATTTGTCAATTTAAATGCTACAAGTGATGTGCTACAATGTGTATGAAACACAAGGCACTGATACTGTATGAAAAATGTATATATTATAAAATTACTGTAGATAGATAGATACTCTTCAAAATTCTCTTTTGTGCTCAACATAAGAATGAAATAAATTCATACAGGTGTGTAAAAACATGAGGGTGATGACAAATTATGACAAAATTTAAATTTTAGGGTGAACTATTCAATTGACATGAAAATGATTTACAGTATAGCTTGATTTTGAATAATCTCCAGAGAAAATCTACCTTTGAATAAAAGCATCTACAGTATGCATACATGTACTTTCTTATACTTTGACCCTAAATTACACACAATAAATGAACTTAAAAGTCATGTATCTTTAATATATCATGTATCTTTAATTGCAAAGTCAAGTTGTGTCTAGTCTTACTGGACCCATCAAGTGCACTGCTTTTGCTATTTTGGTTTATGCTGCATCCAGTCATCAACCCAGCCATAAAGTATGAATCACATTACAAAACCCCCTGCAGGCCTAAAAAATGGCCTAGTAGCTTACCTTACCAGCTGTGATCCAGTTGAGTTATATACCACCTCTCTCAAGAGACGCACACCAAAAACATGTGCATTGCACCTGCATACACACATACGTATATGCTTTTGTTTACAGCCTGAAAACAGCTATTGGTCACCATTTGATGGTATAATAAACTTGAGAGGGTCATCAACTTCTCAGACACCACCGAGTCAATCACCATTCTCCGGCTGCTGTCTCTATCGCACATTAGGTCATGTCTGAATAGACTTTTAGAAGCGGTAGCTGACAGTGATGGCCGTCTGAGATGTTATCTGGGACAAAATGAGCTGGGCAAAATGTACTATCCAAAGCATAATCTATAAATTTCTTTTTTCTTGTTGTCCGGTTATGAACGATCGCTTGTGCTTAGAGATTGAGAGGGAAGGGTAGGTGGCAGCATTGATTTTTCTTTACATCCTCATAGTTTATTGTATCGAGGCTGACAAACAGGCACACCGTCAATTACTCAATACACATGAGAAAAAGTCATGGAAGCAATTCGAACTCTGTAACTTACGGCTTATCGTTTTAAAGCCAGACAGAGAAAATCATTCAAAGACACGTCTAAATATATAAAAGCATTTACTAACTAAAATCACTATAGCATTTCTTGTTTTTGAAGAGAGAAGAGCATGAAGAAGAAAACATCATGAACCAGAATGGAATCACAGGCTCAATACTGCTACAACATCAAAAAGGTGTTTACTTGTTTGAGAGCCCCACATAGTTTAATTCCTACCTGGTATCACGGCATAAAAGTCCCTTCTTGAATTTTTAGCGAGACATGAAATATATACCAATAAGTACATATCACGGCAGTTTCCAAAAGAAATGAACACTCGAGGCAGTAAAACATTCAAATTTAGAGAGTTTCGATAAATAAACTATAATGTTCGCACAATTACTTGAAGAATCTTACATTATGATCTTACAAAACAACATTAATATGCTGGGAGATTTGTAAACTGATGCTTCTGAACATTAGTATCACACATAATCAACTTTATATCTATGTATTTTCTGTGTTTTTTGTCAGAGTACAGGGATGTACTTGAGAGGTGAAGCTCCGTGTGACTACTACTATCAACTAATGTGTTTTTATATTGATTTTGCATTTGTTAACACTGTAGGGTAGGTTTAGGGTTGGATTTGGTGTAGGGCATGTTTCCAGCATGACAGAGCATTAACTTTTAGCAACAGTCCACAGATATTTAGATTTTAAAACACTGCAATACATACCTATAGCATGTGCCAGGGTTCATGTATTGAACCTGTGTTTTAGTGCCGCTGACACATGAGCTGGCGTTCTGGTATGAGCTGCACCTTGGAAGGCATTTGCGTGCCTCGTGGTGAGGAAGAATCTGGATTTTTGGGTGAACTATACATTTAAGAAGGCAGTCGAACGACTTCATGCTCCCATTGGGAGATCCAGATTTTGAAAACGCCTGTTCTCAAAAAAACATTTGCACAAAATCATTTGTTTTTAAAGTTTTAAACATTTCAAAAAATCATTTTTAATGCATTTTCCATACCTTAATTAAAACATTAGCATACAAGGTTTAGACTAAGGTTGAATTGCAAAACATCAAACCTGTATCTGATTCGGGACCACATATCATAGTAGCCCAAATAAAAATCGTAAAGATCATATTCCATCTGATTTGTAACATCATACATAAAAAACAAATGCAGATTTGCTTTCGCCTGCAGTCTGAATGTAGGCCTAGCCTAAGTCTTCTGAAGCTATTTGATATTTACTGAAAAATATTCACTTAGGAAATTAGGAGATAAACAAAATTTCTTTCTGTGATCCACTTAAGAAAAAAAAAAAAAGAATACAAGTTGCGAATTTTCTTTTTTGCCAAATTCCTTTAAACTACTTAAGAACACATCCCAAGCTAGGGAAGAGCATCCAAACACCACATATCTGTTTTCCTGTCAGTGTGATGCTATTTTGGCCTGACGCTTTCATTTGCACAAACCAGACAGTGACACTGGTACTGTAAGGGCAACAGTGTTAAATATTTTCTCCTGCAGAGCAGTCAGCATCCCGTCAACATGCAGGGAAAGAAAAGATGTTAATGCCGCCCGCGCTATTTACACAACCCTCGGCAGAGCCGCTTCGCATCGGAGCGGTAAAAACAGAAACCACACGTTTTAATTAACCATCAACCAAACGAGACAGCAATAAACAGGGTTTGCTGCGGAGGTGCATTCGTAGGTGCAGGAGGTGAGAAGACTTGGGAGCAGTGGAGGAGGAGAGCAGTGCCGGTTAATTACCCAACCATACCCGGGTAAGTTGAGAGCGGTTTGTTCGGCGTTTGAATGACAAAGGACACGACAGAGGCAGAGGCTCTGGAGAGGCGGCGATGCCATCGGCTGCTTAATAATTGATCTACGAAAGCAGAAGCTTGTTTTTTTTGTGGAGATGAGAGCACACTGCCTCATCTGATCCCCGAGCCGCTGGAATCAGAAGGATTGTTTTCGTAATATGCCACTGAATAAGCAGATCAATGCTCTTTTAGCGAGGACAAACATCTCACGATGGAGCCTTACCACAGTGAATTAAAAGCTTCACACAACTCGTGGAAAACCACACGCGTACCCATTGCTAAATCAGCTGGAACTAAATTTACATTTTGCACTGCTCAATATGGCGTCAGATAGATTAGACGACATTTTCATCATCATTGAAAGCCCAGACCTACGTTAAATGGGTTCTTTTTCTTTTCTCCGTCTCGCTGTTTCTCTTTCGGTTCTCCTTCGAAACCATAATGAAGTCAGTTTAAACAGCTATATTCATTTCCTTAATGAGGGAAAGGTCCTTTAATGCTTTTCTCCAGTGAGACAGAGGCTGTGTGGGCGCTAATAAACACAACTCACAAAAACAACATCTCTTAAGCGAGTATCTGAGGCCTTTGCTAATTTTTTTGTTAGCATTTAATTATACTTCAGCATTATGACTGACATTATTAGTGCTCTCTCTGGGAGGATGTATTTGAAAGTAATTTCACATTAATGCTAAGTCTGAAGTACTCAGTGCATTAAAAAAAAACATCCAGTGTGATGTTTTAGACGTTAATGTCATCGGTGATACAACATGGTTTTTTCGAAATCTCGAAATCGAGAGATGTACCCACTACAAAAAATGGGAACCAATGAGCAACGAGCTTCCCCCCGGCACTACTGAGGCGGGGTGTAACACGTTGACGTCCAAGAACCATTTCAAACAAGACGTGTACCGAGCAGCAACAATTGTTCAACTCTGCTGTTGCAGCTGTTTTGAGAAATTTTCATGACAGCTTTTCTTTGAAAATGGAGCATAAGTAATTAAAGTAAGTAAAGACATTTTCCTACTGCTTTAATAAAGGTTACAGTGGTTTCAGGTTCCGCCGCTACGCATCTGACGGACACAGGTTAAGCCCGCCTCCCAGAAGGCGGGTAGTAAGGTAGCTTGGCCAGACTAAGCTCCTATGAGCTTTATAGTCGCGGGAGCCAGGCTAACATCTACAGCTTTCTGAACTAAATATTGAGCTTACTTGATTAACTTTTGTTAAAGGGATAGTTCACCCAAAAATAATGGTAATTCTGCCATAATTTACTCAACTCCATGTTGTTCCAAACTTTGATTTTATTCACATTGATTTTCATTGTTACCCTGGTAATAACGTACTCTGCTACTTTGTTTTACTTCATAGACAGAGTCTGGAAGGGTAAAAAGGGGGAGGGGGATAGGGTGCTAGTCTAAAGTTTAAAAGCATTGGTGTAAGCCAATTACATAACGTTTGGTTATGACGTAAGTTGTGAGTCGGATCAAACACAGGTATGCAGCGAAAACAAAACCATCAAGCAAAATACTGCAACTTAATTGCAAGATTACAGCATGACATGAAAAGAAAAGACACTGACCTGTCTGTTGCTGATCGTAACAGTTGACAAATTAAACTTTTCCCAAAACCTGTCTGGAGTGGGGCCACAACATCACCTCCATTCAAAGTGTGAACCAAACACTCTTCTTCTTCGGGCTTCAGTTGGCAAATGCAAGGAATCTTCTACACAACAGAGCGAACAGCATCCCGTGTCTGCATGTCCGCTGTCTTTTTAAAATTCCCTAACCTAGACTACAATCTTAAATTCTGTGCTTCTATTCGTTGATTGGTCCGGCCGTTTAAGAGCTGGAGAGAAACTGAGAGATGGTCTGCTGTATCAGACTGAGTACAGAAGCGAACTGAAATTGAGCAAAAGTACAAAGTCTGGCGTAGTCAGGCTATTTCATTGTATGGTCAAATATACAATGTAAGTCAACGGGGCCCAAAACAACATTGGATCCCATTTTCTTTCTATGTAAGGACAGAAAAACCAAGGGACAAAAAAAGATATATCACATAATTTGTAATGTTGTAATAATGCAGGGTTTTTTAAATACATATATGCACGGCATTCACTTTTAAAATGATCTTCTTTTGTTGTCCACAGAAGAATGAAAGTCAAATTGGTTCAGTTTGAAGTGGCAAGTCATAAATGTTTATTTTGTAAGCAAACCTTCCCTATAAAATACTTCCTCAGTTCCATTTTACTGTTAAGAGACAATTACAAGGTGAAAAAATCATACCTGTTCACCAAACGGCTTAAAATGAACATGAATTTCAAAACGTCTTACTCTTTGTTCCTCATTTGCATCCATGACAAGATGCATAATCTCTACATCTTTGTGTAAAACCTGATGATCACATGATCAATGATGTTTTGAAAATGATTCAAGATCATCATGTGATTCAGAAAGTACAAAAGTATGAAAAGTCTGACAAGCCTTATGATAAATGTCACTAATTTACATTCAATGGACCTAATGTAACATAAAATAAAAAAATCCTGAGACATATTTCAAGGTGTTTTTTTTTATCCTAGATTTTCAGTGTCCTCAAATGTATACAAATCAAATGATCATTCTTAAAATGCAGCAAAGCTAATATAAAAACCAAAACCTATATTTTAATGTGGCCTGAAACTCCCCTGTATAAGTAAGCCAGGTGTAGGCTGATTTACCTGAAAAGTGACCAGAGTAGGTATCTTTATTTAGAGAGTGACCTCTATGAGTCAGACACAATCTGTTTCACGGCAGCTTCCTCCACAGTGTTACAGCACCACAAACCGTTAATTTTTTCAACTAGCCTTTGTTTACAACATCAACATAAAACAAGCAACGCTCACATGCTCATTCTCTTTTTCCAGTGTGTAAATTCTAGGAGTTACAGTCCGCCTTAAGGCAACAAATCTGGTGTGAAACCCCATCACTTTAATTAACAGTGATTACACCGTTCAGCGTGAGAACGAACGAGAGATACAGGCCATAGATAGTGATGAGCTTAACAGCTTGAAAGCGGCAGACATTACTCACCTATTCTGAATGAGAGCGGGCCACTGGTGGCGTTTCTCACCCACATGGCTAAGAAGAGCAGAGGCGCCCAGGCTGCGAGCATCTTCTTTGACTCCTCATGGGTCCAGCCCTGGGGGTCTCCCTTCACACAGCCACCTGCCACACCAAACACAACAGAAAAACTTCAGAAAAATAGAAAGCACGCTTTTCAATCAAAGGAGTTATACAGTATGCATATATGCCACAATAGTTTGCTGGTGCAAAACAATCTTGTTTTGCCAAACTTACTTTCGGTCCCTAAGAACACTATAATTGGGTATTCTTTTCTAACTTAGAAAAAACATTTAAACAAGTTTTTCTGCACTTTAACTAGTTTGTCAACAAAAGTGTCCAAATGTGTCTAAGAATACATTACAGGAGAACTCTGTCATAATTATTTGCACCATTTGTATTTCTACCATATATCTCAAATGATTTTTTGTGGTTAATGGGAGTCTGTGGTGGAATGACAGCTCTGGAAAACACATTTAAAAAAAAAAGAAATAATGCTTTTGTTATTTTTATATATTACCATCAAATACAAAACAGTGCAAATTGTGTTTTTTTTTTTTCATTTTCATTCTGTCATTCATTTCAATCTGTCACACATTCCAGGGAAGGGGCTGGGCTATATCTGTAGCAATAGCCAAAAATGCATTGTTTGGGTCAAAATTATAGATTTTTCTGTTATGCCAAAAATCTTTAGGATATTACCCAAAAATCATGTTCCATTAAGATATTTAGTAAATATATGAATTTATTAAAAAAAGATATTAGTAATACTGCCTGGTCTCACAGTATTTATTCAAGGTAGGGAAACATTTATTTCATTATTTTCCATTTCATTCCATTTTCATTATTAAGTCCAGCACATTTTTTAAACTAAGATGCATCCAATTGAAATGTGTTAGTTTAAAAAATGTGCTGGACTTACGAAAATAATGAAATAAAAGTGTCCCTGCCACAAATAAATAAATTAAATTAAATTACGTGACTACATCACGAACTGCCGTGAGACTGGGTTAAGAAATATGCATTTCTAAGGACATCAGTATTTTCTTGCACCCTTAGATTCCAGATAGTTGTATCTTGGCCAAATCCTGTCCTATCCTTTCCATACGTCAATGGAAAGCTTATTTATTCAGGTTTCAGATGATGGATAAATCTCAATTAAAAAAAAAAAAAAACCCTTATGGCTGGCTTTGTGATCCACGGTCGCAAATTAAGTAAAATTAAATAAAACAATCACTAATTGAGGTTAATGTTGCAGCTAGCATTTATTCACTGTGAATATACACAATTGAATAACATTTTTACACTTTTTGCATAATTAGACTGTGGTGGAAATAACAGGCAGACCAAATTTAAAATCTAATTATTTCATTCTTTGTTTAGATTATCACAGTGTTACTGACAACTGTAACTACTGGTATTTCTATAGAGGGAGTCGATTGTGAAACAGTCAAATCTATACAAAAAGCATTTTAGAGAGACAAAAAGATGCACAAATAAATAAAGCACAGGTGTGTTTACAAAATGGTTATAATGTGACCATTACATAACAAAAATGTGAAATCTATTAAAATTGGATTTATTAAAATAAAAAAATAAAGCTATAAAGAGTTGAAGTTGAGTTTACTCATAACAAACTCTTTTAGAAACTCTCTTCACCTAAATAGAATGTTCATAGTAAATAACCACCAAAATGACGAACGGCACACACAATTTCCTTGTGCTGCAATTTCAAATATGAAAAAAATCAGCTTCTAAACCACAATTTCATACTGTTTGTTAAACTCACAGCTGCTTATTACGACAGTAGAGACAAGAATATCTCAGTGTCTAATTGCAGTTATGATTCATGTTGCTACAAACATATGTCTCATATCAGCTGCATTAGCCAAATATATTGAATCAGACAGCACTGACACTCATCACATTCACAATAGATCAATACAGATTTTTTAAAATACAAATTATACATATACAAGAGAGTAATGAACAAGAATACCATGGGTTGTAAAATGATGTGTATACTTTTGAAGAAAAACATAAATCACATATATTGATTTTACTTATAACAACACATGGTGATTATGTGGCACAGCAGATGCTGTTTTTTCTTGAAGATGTAAAGTGGAAACGATAAAAATAAAATCTTTACAAACTAAGATGCTAAGGCATAAAGCCGAAGATGAAAAGCTGTTCAAGGTACACATTTATTTTATTGAAATACTCCTTTCCAGCTCTTATTCATTACAACTTATCTTCTTTTGCTTATGTAGAGCATTAAAAAAAACACATTAAGGATCAAGCAGATAGACAGAGAGTTCAAGAAAGGGTGCACGTCTGGAAACACATGCCTAATTCATTTATTGAAGCAGGATGCAATGACAATTAGAAACTGCACGCACATCCAAATCATTATGCTCAAATGCAATTACAGCAAATCAACTTCAATGGTTTCGCATGGCCTGTGCACAGCACCTTCAGCAGCAGAATACAGAAGAGAAACCGCATTTGTACTGACACTTGGTATTTTATTTTGCTGTCGTACAGTTAATAAATGTCTGTAATCTTGTGCTGTGCAAATGAAAACGGCTTTTTCATTTTCTAAAATGGTTAGCAGCAAAATGATAATCTTATGGATGAATTCATTTAAATTGATTATTCATCCTAAAATAAACATTCTGTCATCATTTTCTCACTCTCATCTTCTTCCAAACCTGTGTGACTTACTTTCTTCTGTAGAACATAAAAGAAGATATTATAAAACTCCACTGACTTTGAAGGAATAATTCACCCAAAAACAAAAATTTGCCGAAAATGTACTCTAAACTTGTAAACAGATTTGGAGAAATTCAGCATTGCATCACTTGATTGTGAATGCATCCCAGTCACGTTAATTGCGATTAATCACATCCAAAATGAAAGTTTGTGTTTTATTTAGAATGCTAACAATCATGATTAATTGATTTTACAGCCCCAGCTGGATTGGAGATTACTTGTGGATTATTGGAATGTTTTTTGTAACTGTTTTGCCTCTCATTCTGATGGCACCCATTCACTGCAATCATTGAGCTTTTTTTTACTGAATAAATACATTTAAAAAAACTCATCTACATCTTGGAAAAAAGTCCCTCATACCAAGATAATAAAAAATATATATATTAATTTTTTGGTGAATAATTTACTGCATTTCAAGAGTTTGCGCTTTTCTCATAATAAATAGTAAGCAAATTTGGCGAGCTGTGCAAGGGGGGCGAGCCGGGAGGTCAGCGAACTCTGAGCCCTAGTGATTTGAACCATAGCGAGAGCAGAGCTTGGCGTCCACGAAGAAAGGGGCGGGAACGGGCAGAGAAGGGGCGGAGGAGGTATGCACCAAAGACGAGATGCAGAAGGGAAGGAAATGGTTTTATTATTTATAGTAGGTATGGTGGATCTGATTGGATGGATGGAATGAGGAAATTGATTTTAGTTAATGTGGCACCAGCTGTTGATGATTCGTTCCTGCTCCTCCTGAAATTAGTTTTGCAACATCACTTGTTGTTTTTTCCATTAAAAAACCCACAATCAATTTTAACCAATCTAAATTCGCTTAAACGCACTGTCTTATTAATTTCAGTACATCCATTTCTAAGCCACATTCACAAAAGTAAGTGCTCTTTAAGCGATATAAAAGGAATTTATTAATACTCATCCTGCAAATATAGGAAGCATTTTAATATGAACCGAGAGAGGAAATTATCTGGCTAAAGGCTCCGTTTAGGAGCTGACAGGCAATTAAAAATAAAGTAGAGACCCAGCAAACACCACACAGCATACAATGTAGTCTTTTTACTATGGATGAAAATAGAATGTGTTCCATTTCTTACTCGTTTATGAAATTGTCATTGCTCTCAAAGGGAATCATGCGAATCAGACCCGCTGTGTCTTCAATTCAAACCGCTACCCATCTCTGCCCAGACAAGCCATGCAGAGTTTATTTCCTCTCTTTGTCTTTAAACAAACATTGTTCAGAGAAAACCTGTTAAAGGTGAAATGACTAGGAATGCCGGGTGACATGAAAGCTTTTTTCCACATAAATGGAAACTGTGTCTTTATATCTCAGGTCACATCTGCATTTACATTCACTTTATTACATTTACATTTAGTCACTTAGCTTTGACCATAGCCATGACCATATTTAACATTCTTTAATTATACCCCATACCTAAACCTAAAAACTAACTATCAATAAACAGAAAATTAGGAGTTTATTAAGGAAGTCACATTTAATAGTTTTATCGGTCACTACAAGTCACGTTGGTGACCGACCATTCGGGATCTCGACAGAGAGACCAATCTACCTAAATATAACAAAACAAGCCAATGGCCATTGGTATGCACTGATTACATCCAGCTGCAGTTGAGCAGCTGGTGCATGCATCATTTACCCTTTCGCTTTGGAGCCGAGGGGTGGTGCATCACTACTGCTCATTCACTTCAAGTAAGCTGATGGAACGAGTGTGGGTGTTACAGTGTTGCAGCGGTGGTCACACACTCAGGAGGATCATCTTGCCATGCAGACAGCCACACTAGGAGTGTGCGGTCCCCAGCTCCCCTGCGTGCTTCAGCCCTAACGGCACTGCGTCTAGTGGTATCAGAGGTGATTTGAGGATCACCGTGAGAGCCTATCCAAAAGGAAGTTCTCATTCCTCAAGCACTCCGCAGCTGGTGGAGTTGCCGTTGCCTCTGTGGGACAGAGTGTAAGTGTCGTTTTCTTCTGTGCTCTTCCTGCCCTTTCTCTTCAGGGATGATGACTCGGCTGCGTTACCCCCTTCTGGTGTGGTAGTGTTGCTGAGCCAGACCCAGGGGTAATGGCTATGCTTTCCTAGGCCGCGAGAAGATCGGGCTTGTGTGTAATCCTCCACCGCGTCCCAATCCTTTAAGGCTGAATGAGTGGTTTCTCGGTGGGGGTCGTGCTTCTGGTTCTCTGCGCCCCCCTCTGGTGCCATTCTTCCTGTAAGTGCACGAGGAGCTTACTTGGTCATGGAAGGCACCTTTAGCGGCCTGAAACAAATCTTGTAGCTTATCTGCATCTCACCACTTTGGGGTATGCAAGCATTCCCTCTGTGGAGCGGTCCATGGCCATGCAACTATGTCCAACGGCCACTACCACTTTGCGAGGGGGGCTCATGTCTCCCCTCACAGGCTTTAAAGTATTCGCCAGGTTTCTGGCAGTGCTTATAGAGCTTGTGGGGATGCTGCTGCAAGGTTATCAGGCCAAAGCCCTGAGAGACCTGTACAAGGGTGGCCAGGAACTGAAAGTTCTAGATGAACTTCGTGCTGCAATGGACCTCGCACTTTGAGCGACGAAGTCTCTAGATCTTCTCTAGATCATCTATTACTGTGTCTAGCTGACATGAAGGAGCATGAGAACGTGTCCCAAGCATGAGAACGTGTCCCAAACCAGTCTTTTTGACAATGCTGTCGAGAGCTTTGCCCAGCAGTTCTCGACAGCTCAGAAGCACACTGAGGTGATTAAACACATCACGTGCCAGATGCAACCCTGCATCACAAGTCCACTTCTCTCCCCCTCTTTCGTCAGTGGGCAGCAGTGGGTTGCCCAAGAGCATTTGTCCTTTCCACTTATGGAACCAAGTAAGGGTGTTAACACGCAGCTCCCCACCTCAAAGCGTTCCTGAGTTCCACCCCGCTGTCCACCGCGGGTTCTTCTGTGGTTTCACTGGTTCCTCTGTCACGGTCTCTGGGAGCCTGGCTAGCACTTTCCAGTCCGTCTCAGTGGCTCCTGTGGACCATCCGATTCAGTTCGTACAAGATGTTGACGCAGGTTGCTGGCAGTACTCAGGTACTCAGAGGGTGCCTTTAGTGCAATGACGTTCTAGTCTGTCAAGATATATATTGGTATTGTGTATATCAACTGGCAAGGCAGTGTTACGCTCCCGTCGCATGTCACAACTGAGTTGTCTCAGCCCAGTAGGACCTGGTTCCCTAAACTCATGCTCCTCACGACATCCCCTCCCTGGCCAATTCCTCTGAGGAAGGATCTGCTTTCACAGAAACGGGGCACCCTTTGGCACCCACATCCAAACCTGTGGAAACTCCATGTGTGGCGAGATGTTCCCCAAAGCAAAATGCTAACCATGCCAACAATATGCTAATAACAGGCTAATCATGCTAAATCATGCTAAAAACATGTTATGAACATTCATCTAATCTAATGTATGTACATTTTCAACCTTAAGGCTTTTACAACTGCTTTAAATTTTCAGGCTAGGCTTTCTCAAGCCAACCTAAAGTTTGTCCTGACTTACTTTTTCATCTAGTTATCATTATTATTTGTTAGCTCTTTTTATCCCTTTTTAAATCTGCACTGTGGCACAAATATTCACATGAAAACTGGACTCTATATTATTATTACACAACATACTGATGCTTTTCTTAGATCATAATGATGAGATATTACATTTCACTACATAAGGGGTTTATGTGTAAAACAGCATACACAATCACAAATAGCATGCCCTCCTGAAGTGAAGAAGTCTTTTGAATGCTGAAAAGCTGTTAAGTATCGTTATAATATCTGACAAATGTATAGTAAATGACATTCAATGCAAAGTTTCCACTTAAACCCCATTCCAGCATCATCTCGAAGCCTTTCCCCCTGTGAATAACTGTGTGTGTGGGACTGAGTCATTTGAAGGGAGGGTTGAATCAGTAATGGGATACCACAGAAATAGCATGCGGCTTGTTTTTGTAAGACAAGTGCTCGCTGTGGGGAGTAAAACAAAGGCGAAATCACCATGTGTTGTTCAGAATGCACTCGGTTGCTGTCACGTGGTGAAACAGAGCTTGATTTTAACCGGCCAACCCAACAATACCATCCGATAGGGGAAGAACTTTACCACGAGGCTTGCTATTGAAAATCTCACTACTAAAGCCAAGCGACTGATTCGATACAATGTGGTGTAATTCAGTCCAAACATAAATTAGTCCTGGCTCAGTCCCCAGGATTCCAACCTTTTGTAAAAGGCATCAAATTAAAGTCTAGCAGTGGAGCAGCTCTTTTCAATGAAAGGCTGCTAGACCACGAGCACCGCAAACAAGTCAAACCTGTCACTCATAACACTAGCCTCATCGCATATTCTCTCCAAATACCTTTAAGTGTCCATCAAAGCTCTCGTCTCAAAAACAACAGGCGGACTGAATTGTTATGCAATTTTTATGCTGCACTCACAGCTGACATCCACTGCCAATCAAAAGCAAGTCAGGGAAGAAGTTTCCTCTTCAAGGTGTCAATGAGAAGACCGAAGCACAGGGTAAATACTTTGTGAATACATGTAGAGTTTAGAACCAGTTTCTCATTTGACGTTTCCAATATCTTGAAGTTGTAAACGACTAGAAGCAGCTGGAAGTAAATGAACGCAGCAGGAATTAAATTAATCACCTGGCAGAAATAAAATCAACATTTGACAGTTCACCATTAAATGTCATTTGTTATTTATTCATAGGAACCAAACGTAAACAATGCGAGGAAGGAATTTTGAACAGGACTGCCTTGAGAGACACACTCTGAGCCGAAACGCTGCCAAAACAAACATCGCACCGCATTATGAGTAGCTCTTTATAATTTCCAGATGCATTCTCTGTTGTTTTTTTCAACAATTTGTAATATAATTGATTCAAAAGACGCATTAGCCAGTCACTACTCTGCTACCCTGCTGTGCAACTGGTGTGTTTTAGAGCGCTTTCGGGTTTGAACATTTTCTGTGGAATAACAACGGTACATAAGAGCCAGCGGGATTTGGGTAAGTGCCTCTTTTGAATTGTCTACTCAAAAAATCATTTTGATTTTCAATTGCTGAGTGCAAGAGGGGGAAAAAAAATCAAGGATTAAATGTGCTCTTTTTTTAACATTGAGAAAAAAAAACAATAATAATCATGTTTTTTTAAGTTTAGTAATTTATTTGTTAAGCAATTGTTACTTATACTTTATATAAATAATCACTATTTTGGATGTTTAACTTAGTATTGGCCAATTTAATACAGTAAATAATAAAGTATCTGTTTATTCAATGAAAGTCAAAGGAGTCAAAATAAATGATGTGCTTCACAGAAGGAATATATTTACATAAACAAACAATTTTTTTGATGATTATTAATTTATTTAAAAGTGACTAACAATTTTCAATTTTCATCAGCATGTACTGTAGCACAGTAACTTATTAAAAGTTTGTACTATGGAGGAATGTGTTGCACCCACAAAACAAATTTCCTACAAAAAAAAAACTATTTGACTTCAGTCTCTCTTGCTATAGCGGTCAGTAATGTTTGTGTTTGTTGTAAACAGTGTGCTACTTGTTTTACTTTATATAAGCCAAAAAGCTGCATCATTACAACTGCTACACTTAGTCTCAATCAGAACCTGATTCATAATGAGACGAGACGGCCTGTCACAGACACAAAAGCACGAAGTGATTGCATTAGGTAAAGCGGGGTGGATTAAGGTCAACTTTTTTAGTGAGATGAATGACATAAAGTGACTCAATTTACCAGAATTTCCATAAAACTTTAAAACTTAAGTTTGGTGGAGCAGTTCTGGGATATCTGCCAGTGTTATCCTGCATCTAAATGATTATGGATCATCACATATATTGAATATCACAAAGCAAATACAGACGGAAGCAGGGCCGTACTGAAGCTGAATCTTGTGATCTAAATGAATAACAGCAGAAACTCTGTGACTCTGTGAAATGATGTATGGTTCAATATCATCTATTTTCAAATCAGATTTTAGGAAGGTGGGCAAACATCAGAGTTTAGTGGTGACATACAACACAAGTGAACAAAGGAGTTCAATCAGTGACCCTTATATGGAAAGATTATATAAAGTTCCCGGCTGTATATACATATACATATATATATATATATAATTTTTAGGGCAAACAGCAGAGATCAGGTAAGTATATTTTTCAAATTGAAAATGTATGTTTTTAAACTTTTAACTAATCAAAAACATTAACAATGTCAAACGATTCCTGTATTACGATTATTGGCATCCCAATTTTTTATTTATTTATTTTTTTGCATAATATATGCATGTGCGCTGTGCATATTTAAGATGTATTTATAAATACACATATATATAGATGTATATTTCTAACAAAAATGTTTTATTTGTACATTGAAAATATATTTAGATAAAATATAAATATATACACGTAAATATTTTCAAATCATATACTGTATGTGTTTGTATACATTTGTATCCGTTTGTACACATATATTCTGTACAAAAAAAAAAAAAAAAAT
>JAUYWG010000050.1:9265691-9279205 GCA_034779775.1 Enteromius afrohamiltoni | reverse complement strand
TTATATATATATATATATATATATATATATATATATATATATATATATATATACATATATAAAATGAAATACATATATTACAAACAAATAAATACAAAATACATCACTGTTAAAACATCCACTACACTAATTAGATTGTATAGATGTGTACCTAACAAATAGATAGATAGAACGATAGATAGATGGATCCCTGTTAAAACATTTACACTGTAATGAAATACTGTAGCAGAAATACTTTCCTTTTAATAAATAAATAAAAGCACTCTGAATTATTTACTGGTAATATCTAGCTAAATTGTAGAGATTCATTAGTGTTCGTTTCAACAAATAAACAAAAGAACACACTGCTGCCTTTGAATATCTCAATTCAGCACAGAAAGTTCACAGAAAGTGCAGAAAACATAGTTGCAGTTTTCTAGCAGCAGCTAACAGAGTCATGCACAAGTACATTCACTCTGCAGATGACGGCTGTCTGTACAAATGAACATTGGAGAAAACTGTGTTAACTTCAATATGATATGGTAATTACAATAAATTCCCCCAACAAAGCAATGAGAGTGAAGAGTGCGCTAGCCAGAATGACAGGATGCGAAAATGAGCCAGAGACCCAGCTGCAGGGAAATTGAATTTCACAGGTATTGTTGCTGGAGTTCTGTAAGCCGTTGACGCCGCATACTAATTAAGCAGCAATACTATGCAGGAAATGAGCGCGGAGATTAAACATGCTGAGTTTTGTGTTCTTGGTTGTTTCTTTCCTGGTAATCCCAAAATGAGTCCCAATCCTCACACGCAGGGGTCTAACAGGGGTGAAACGTTCAAGGGTTTTAAAGTCACCGCAGGAGCTCCGAACCAAAACAGTAAAGACGAAAGGCTACTGAAACGCTATACATTTCAATATATTTAATAGCAACAGTAATAGCATCATTTGGACTTTAGGTTATTGCAATTTAATTTTGTTTATATGGAAATCATTACAAAGCTTGGTCGTACATAGTTATTACATGAGAACTGCAGTTAAATCATCAGCAGTAATGAGCTCAGGTGTACAGGGTCAACCTCTGCTTCATATTATAAGGATTTCAACACAGTTAGAAACACTAGAACACTTTAATCGGTGTTAAAGTGATCTGAATTTAACACATTAACCTATTTAATTACCGACCAATGCTGTTTTTGCTATTCTTGTCAAATAAAGTTACAGTGATGTCTACAGCAACAGAATGTTTAAACAGCACTTCACAGCAGCATTTGATAATAGACTGGTTTATTATTACGGTACATTATCAAAACTCTTTTTTTATTATCATTATTCGTGAAAATTTGTGTTACTACAATGAAAAAAAAAACATTAAATGTCTGTCTACCAACTTAAAGTGGCCTGTCAAAGGACTCAATCTTTTTGACTGTGTATCTAACAATTAAAAGAACATTTGCACATATGCAGCCGGAACCAAGTACACAAACAAACTTGTAGCCAATCAGCAGTAAGGGGCGTGTCTACTAATGATGTGGAGGAGAGTGCATTTAGTGAACAGCCGAGCCGAGCAACATAAAGACACAAAACAAAAGAGGAAAATATAAAAGTAAGACCCGTGTAAATATCGCAGCAGCGGCTTTACTGACAAGATGCCCATTACATATTGTGTGATGATTATCGTTAGAGGATGGATACCCGACCTGCGCCTGTGTTATAACGACGCTTTTTGTCCGGCGTACGCTGATGCTCTCATCTGTTGACATTTCCGAACGCCTTCCTACAGTTGCTTAATAAAAGTGGGCTTTCCACACAAAAAAAGTGCATGTGTCACTAGTATGAGAAAAAAATTGGATCGGGCTCGGACATAAATATCTTAATGCCTGTCGGGCTCGGGGTCGGGTTCGGTTACTGCTTTGTCAGACGCGGGCCGGACTCGGACAGGAAAATGCCGCCCGATCCGCAGTCTAATTATTATGCAGACCTACAAACATATGATGGCGGAGCAACGTGAGGAAGGTGCAGAAATGCAATCGTTAGTTACAAGTTGTTGTAAAACAGGCAGTTTTATTTATTTATTTACCGCAGCCAAGAAAAGCTCTCCATTCTAAACATGTTTGGTTTGTTTATTTTTTGTTAATTACCAAAGGAATAAACGCCATTATTACTCGTAATAAAAAACTTGAGCAAAATAATCGTGATCATTTTTTTTTTTTATTGCTCGGGTTGCAAAGGATACGCATGTGTGCGGTGGAGCTACAAAAATAGGGATGGACCCTTTTGGGGTAGGGGTGTGTTTGTTTTGGTGATTTCAAATATCAACATTGGCTTCCAGAAATCACTTACCTTGCTATTAAATCTATTAAATGGATATTCAAAACTGCATTTATTTGAATGGAAATCGTTTATTTTTTCTTTGTCACTTTTAATTAATTTAAATGTGTCCTTCATTAATAAAAGTATTAGAAAAATCTTACAGACTTCTAACTTTTGAACAATAGTGTAGGCTATACAAAAAATACATAAAGAATGTAGCACATTTTGTGTGCCTTATTTATTGTTTTTCTATTTTTTTATTATTTTTTATTTTAGAAACTACTGTCAGCTTTCAGATTTCACAAATAAGAGTTATATCATCCGCCAGCGAAAATGGGTTTCACCTTTTCACTCTTTTTTTATTTGTTTTTTGCTCACTGTTCACAGCGGTAAGAAATCTTTGCTTAAATCTGCAGCAAAGCACAATGCCATTAAATCAGTTTATGAGCAGTGGCTATGAATAAAGGCTAACTTGTGCTCTGTCTGTAGAGACCGTCAATTTACACCTGGGAAAATCAAATCTCAACTCTATACAACTATGCTGTCATAATATGCAGGCCCTTACATCATTGCTGCCTTTCCTCATAACAGCATAGCTAAAGGTAATTAAAGAACAGGAACGGGTTAAAGCTCCTGCTCCTCGGAGACCCCGCAACCACTTCAGAGAACTGCCACCCACTTCAGGGAATGTAGAGGAGCGTGATAGATTGCTCCTCCAGTGCTGTTTTACTTCAAATTTAAGGAGATTTTCTACAGCACTACCCAATCTTTATCTTGTTTTTGCTGCTTTATAAATGTCTTAGCAGCACAGCCAGAGATTTTACATGAAATCCAAGCAGGTGATGCTGAACTTTTTTATGATTGCTCATCAAAGCTTAACAGTGGACAAGCACAACATTTCTGAGATAAATATATAGAAATCAATAACCAAGTCTCTTAGATAGCTGCATTGCATCACAGCATCAATAGCCTGATTTTAAGTCATATAGAATTAAGATCAACTGATAAATTCTAATATAACTCCATCAAACAACAAATGTAGAACATCTCTAGTATCCATACACACTTTCACAAGTTCACTCTTCCACATTGATCAAGAATAAAGCATGTTTGGCGTGCTGTCGGGGACAAGTCGGGAGTTTGGCGGACCCCGAGCCCTAGTAGCGAGAACCCTAGTGAGGGTGTAGCTCAGAATCCGACTGGAACCCTGCATGTCCCCTTGGAAGGAGTGAACAGCCAAGAAGGGGGAATGCAAGAACGAGATGCGGGAAGAGAAGGAAATGGGTTTATTTATAGTCGTAAGATTAGGATTGGATTGGCTAACGAGATGATAGCTGTTCTGATTGATAACGCGGGCCAGCTGTGTTTAATATTCGTGCACCCCTCCTCCCAAAATTGGTTTAGCAACTTCATTTGTTTATTAAATAATATGCTCATGTTTCAAGCAAATATCAACATTATAGCAAATAACGTTCAAGTTATTTAAATACAAAAAATCCAAAGCAGTGACAAAGAGTGAATAGCACACTCTCACAGTCATTGTCAGTATTTGGTAACTTATAGTTTTTTTTTGTTGTATTTTTTTGGTGAAAGAAATTAAACAAATGTACTTTTATGCTGACTGAAAGCACAGCCCAGTTTTAAATCTAAATAATTTAGACCCTTCTAATAAGCATCAAGAGTTCTTAAGCGTTTTTACTGTAAGCGTGTTTTTAAAATCGGTAAGTTGTCAGAATGTAGCCCTGGGTTTAACACCGCTGAAGCTCATGAAAACTGATTGTACTGAATTTAAATGAGGGTTTTCAGCTCCAACTGTGCCAAGAAGGCACATGAGAAACAGCCCAGGCACACGTCAGTCATTCCACATCAGATCCAACAGGTGCGACTCGGACCAAAACACTTCCTTCATTTAATAAAAGAATGAAATTTTATTCAGAGGGCACAAAGGTGAAAACATGTGATTAGGAGGGACTTTGTTGCTTGGTACCAGAGGAAAAAAAGCAGAGGAACATAATTGGAATGTAAATTAGGTGTTTAAGGAGTCAGAAAATGTGAATAAAACAAAGAAGGTCTGTTGACGAGAATGTAAAGCATTTAAATGGGCTTTAAAAATGTCTGACTGAAGCTCTACCAGCGTCAAGCCACTCATTTCTGATTTATATTTCAGTGCTGAAATACCTTACACAAAAGTGGCGCAACTAAATTGGCCCCGAGACTTAAAATGTAAATTCTAGTGATGCTATTTTTGTGCATTCGGCCAAAAACACAGCGCAGATTTGTACATGGCTGGTCTGGCTCAATGCATGAAAGAGACAGAAAGCAGAGCAGAACTGATCCCGCCTAACTGCGCTGTTGTGTCTCCGCTTTGCTGAGTGCCGGCTTACGTTTGGAGCTCAGCTAGAGTTCATGGCTAGTGCATGGCGATTATGCAGGGTTATAGTTCTCTTGCTGCAGGATAGAATAAAGGTCTTGCAAACTGCCGAACTTTGCCACTCTTCAGAGGTTGGTTTCTCTTGTCTGCAGATGGCTCAGACTGAAGATACCTGCGCTGTGCAGACACACAGTTGCCAGAGGGCTGGTGTCGAGGTTAGAGTTCAGATGCCTTCAGGCTGAAACCGTGGTTTCACAAGGAAGGTGAGACGTGTGGTTTGAGGACATCGGATGGAAACACAGACGACTAGGTCTTCTGGGGGAATGATATGCAATTTTTTTAAGCACAAAGCCAGTCAGTGTGTTGTCTAAAAGCAGTGCAGGTAAGACGCAAGGACAAGGGGTCCCAGGAGTCTTCAACCAAAAAGAATAAAAGAGTTTATTAAATAAATAAAAAACTAAAAAAAAAAAAGTAATAAAGACAGTAAAAAATAAAATAAAAAAATAATATTGTAGTGCATATATAATAATTATTAATATTATAAAAATAATAATATAAAATAATATAGTAAAATGTAGAAAAAAATATTTTTATTTATGTATTTGTTATAAAATGTACATTAAGATTCAAAATTGTCTCTCAGCCTTTTTTTGCAATCTACTGAAAACTAAAAACAAAATTAATTTCAAAAAATTATATAGACGTATACATACTGTATATATATATATAATTACTACAAATAACAATGATTTAATGTCAATTTTGACTTAATCTATAACTGCTTATTAAAATTATATATTTTTTTAATAAATCAATCAATAATGTGAAAAAACATACTGACCTTGAACAGTCAAGTACAATATATTTTCTATATTTATGTAAGTATAGTACTTCTCAAGCAAATGATTGTCTTATTAATCAATCTCTGGGGAATTTTCCTCTGCTACAGCCCATTGATTCTACACATGGGTATCATCCTCAGCCTTCAGGCCTGCCACTTTAAACCCCAGTTCCTCAGCATGTGCAGACAGGGCTTGGGAAGAACAGCTGGGCCCATCAACTCCCCACCGACAGAACTCCATCAACTCCACTCCTTTGTGCCTTAGCAACCTAACCGGCAAATTGCCCCATAAATTTCCATCCAAGCTTTCGAGATGCGCAATTCCCCATTCTGCCGGACATATTGTTGGCTTGCGGTACAAACAGATGAGCGCTGAAGGCCTAAACAGGAAGTTTATGGGTGTAAGAACAACAATGGCTATAGCATAAGCACGCTAGCCAGAGGGAAATCAAATGCTGACAGGGTTTAAGTGCTGCCGGTGCACACAGGAACAACCTCGTTTGTAAGCGAGAAAGTGATGATCACGCACTCATTCTTCACTGTAAATTACACCTCATGCTCTTCCTCCAGCATGCAAATGGTCTTAAAATCCATAAGTCTAGTTCGACTGCACCGATCTCATCCGTGTGTTATAGACAGGTAAGAGTGAGAATGGATTGACCTCTTGTCTTCACTAAGCGCAACTCCATATGTTTCACTTGCAATGTAAATCAATCCATCATTTTCATGGTAAATGGTAACTCACCAGAGAGCCACAGGAGAGCATCTATCTTACTATATTAAAGCTTAAGATCCACATATGACAGAGACTGAAGACATAATGGAGCCCTGAATTACGCCTAGCATGAAAAACCCTGCTGAAAAATACATCTTAAACCAGCCAAAGGTGGTATATCTCATATAGCTAGCTTAGCTAATAAGCCTTCCGCCCTGATGTGTTCCTAAGATCCTTTCAAATCAACAAACTAGACCAGGCTAGGAGACCAGAAGACTATTATAGACCAATTTAAGATGGTTTTTCAGTTTGAAAATTCTGCAGAAAATCAATCAATCAATCCATCCCAAGATCAGTCAATCAATCAATAAAATCAATGGTGGTTTTCTGGTTTTATCTGGTTTATGCAGAGCATCCAGCCTGACATGTTCCAAAGCTCCTCTCTAATCAACAAACTAGAGCAGGCTATAAGATCAGAGGACTAGTGCAGATTAACCAATTTAAGATGGTTTTTAGTAGGTTAGCTTGAAAATCCTGCAGAAAACCAATCAATTAATAAGTCAAAGGTGGTTTTCCAGTTTTAGCTGGTTTATGTTGCAAAGCTCCTCTCAAGTCAAATCAAATCAAGAATCTAGACCAGGCTAGAAGACCAGAAGGCCAGCATAAGCTAATTTAAGGTGTTTTTTAGCTGGTTAGTAAGGAAATCTTGGAAGACAAATGTTAAATCTGGCTTTAGGTGGTCTACCAACATGGCATGTAAGCTTTAGGAAACCAGAAAACTAGAGGCTCAGGCAAAACCCCAAACTTCTCTCGTATCAACCAGCTTTATACCAGCAATTCAGCTAAGGCTGGTTCAAGCAGTTTTAGGAGAATACCTTGAAAACCTAGCTGGGGGAAAAAAGATATATATAGAGTTTACTGGTCCATATGATTTATATCTACATTACTTGGTTTCTATGAATGTAGATCACATAAACACAATAATATGATAACACAGAAACAAAATTATAGTAGGTCAATCCCTAATAACACACATAAAATTTACCCTCACTGGGCCAATTATTTTATCACAGGAAAAAGTACACAAGATCCTACAAATTCATGCAAATCAACCACCAATTCACCAAAATGTAAAATACTTAAAAACTGTCGTTAGATTGTGTTGGTCTTGTCAAATCACATTAACATCCAAAAGCACATGAATATCAATTTTTGTGTGTGAGTGTGTGTTTTGCATTCCTCTTGTCTTTCATTATCACATTACATTACGGTTACTAGTCAAAGCCACTCCATAATTTTGCATCGTTCAGGTAAAGTGGCTGTTGCTTTTTTCAAAGCTAAAAGCCACCTGGTGAGCTGCAGGCCCTCAGTAATGAAACACATGGTCATAATGGCAGAGTTCACATTAGGCCCAATATCAAGTCCCACTCAGTGCACGTCTCTCCACAGTGAGGGTCTAAGGACAGCATGTGGCTGACTCCTCCAGAGCACTGTGTTCATATTAAACAGGATTTTACATAAATCATACCTGACAGCGGAAGGCACTTGATCCACCTCCTCCTCTTAAGATGAATTGCTCTGGGAAGTGTTTCCCTAAAGCGTTGTTAACCAACTATGGTCACAAGTTCCGTTGTTACCAGCATAGCTCATCGATTTTGTGTTACTCAAGTTCAAATGAATGTTCGCAGTCAACGTCACAAACGAAAGTGGTCGGAACTACAGCTTTTGTAACACTTTATGTTTCTTGTTTGCCATCTGTCACTGTTTAGTTTTGGTTTCGTTGTCGCTCTTCCTGTGTTTCCTTATTTGGTCTTGTTCCTGTCCTTGTTTAGTTAATTAGTTACCCGTTCCACCTGTGTTCCTCACCTGTCCTGATTTCTCCCTAATGTGATCGTGTTTAAAGGCCCGTTCAGTTTGTCTTGTCTTTTGTCGGATTATTAACATTTTTCGTGTTGCCCCCCTGTATTCTGTGAGTTATCTTGATTAAATCGCATCAAATAATTACCTGTACTGTCTTATCCTGCCTTCACCTGCCTGATTCAACACAAGAACGTGACAGCTTTGGACCTGTGGTTAGAAGCATAGTTTCTTGTCAGTAAGATATATAGGCTTTAAGAAATATGCTCTTGGACGCAAGAAGGAAGCAGACATGCATTACTATCTTTATCTTTCATTCTATCTAAATATAAAATGTCTTTTAATTAGTGGTGGGCCATTATCGGTGTTAATGCGCTGCGTTAACCTGAGACTCCTATCTCGCGCTAGAAAAAATATTGCTGTTAATCTATTTACAAAGTTTTGTTGGGAGCTGGGTCTATACTACGCAAGCTATGATGACTTTAGCATGGATGTTTACCTAGCTGAATTGCACTGTAGCCCTATTCAGAAGGTATTCATTTTTAAAACTACGTGTTAGCTTCGATTCTTATCACCCGTCATCTGTGATTTCATGTACCATTTCAGACGGGACTAACACCTCCATGTTTATTACAGAGATCAGAGGGACTGTTTTGGAACAGGGCTTTACTTTTAGTCATTATTTAGGTAGCACACATATTCTGAATGCCTTTGCCAGAATTCAAATGAGCCATTTTAATCTAGATAAAAAAAAATATCTGTGCCCACCCCTTATATACATTTAATTATGTATTTTTGCGCATCCATTCTAAACATTGTTTTTGAAAAAGGGAACCTGGAGTATGACGTAAGAGGGAACCTGCGATGAATCAAAGATCAAATAGAGCACAGTGACACTGAACAAAAATTTATCAATAGGTGCCATGTTCAGCATTTATTTAATCAGTTAAATAACATAAGTTATTCTCAACCACATGCATGTGACGTCATTAACAATGGCCTGATGTGGTTGAACTAATGTGGTAGAAATAGCGGAGCTGCGACCGTGTTCCAGAGTCACGGCCAGTAGGGCCATTCCCACGTCCAGGCTCTAGAGTCACCACAGCCGCAGGCAGCTCGAGATCCGCCATGACCTCCCGTGCGTCCTGACCTGCCATGGTCTCCCAAGGCTCCTGATCAGCCCTATTGTATAGGGATTTATATAGGCAGATCTATTGTATGTAACAAGGTTTTCAGTAAATGGTGTATGCTTTTGCTGAAGCATCAATCTGCATGATTTAAACTTGTTATGTAAATACAATGAAAAAGTGACAATTATAAATATAACTTTATGACTATAAAGTGGCAGAAAAATCCTGTTGGTTGAGCCAGGCCAGGGCGCTAAAACAAACAGCAATGTTTTGAAAAAGCACAGCAGCGTGTTTGAACTTTCAGGGGAAATCAGCCTCTGAATGGTTTATTTATAGATGTTTCTGCATATTAAACTCAAACAATATATTTTTACACCATCAAAAATGAGAAAAGAGCTATAAGAGGAAACAAGCAGAAAAGGCCTCTGAAGCAACTGCTACTGATCGCATTAGTAAATCTGGATGGAGGACATTCTCAGTGTTATAAACCTGATCTTTCACAAGTTCAGTAAATCATTTTTAACTACTTCCATAAATCTATATTTAACCAAGTGCCACACCTCCCTGCATATAAACATGAGGACCGGAACACACATGCGCACACATACCCAAACATCCCTAATGAATGCAATAAAAACTTTCACAGCTCAGCTGTATGGAAATTCTCCTGATTAAATTCCATTAACGGCAACTTGAGTTTTATCAAATCATAAATCGAAAGCAAGCTGGAGCGGCACGGGGGAAGCTGGGAGAGACCAAAGCCTGCACCCCGTTCCTTCTCTTGCACTCTGCTGCTGTCAGTCCAGACATACTGCAAAGCAAACAACAAGCTCACTGATGTGCCAACATCCACAATACAGCTCTGCAGCACACCAGACAGAGGCAGGCCTGCCTGGCTCGCGCTGATACAAATCCCAGCATTAATAGATACTGCTTTTTTTAAACAGACAAAGCATTTCTATTATTTCTGTGTTACACTGACAAGTCACATTACAGCAAATGCATCAGGAATGAAATGAGAATGTCTCGGATCTTATTTTGTAAATATAATTTTACAAAAGAGTTTTACAGACATCACTCTGATTATGCTGCTTTTGACTTGACCTTTGGTTATGCTTCGCCTAAAGGCGCTCAAATCAACACCATTCACGCTGATTTATTGTGTCGTGGGTTTTGTAGCCTATATGGACAGAAACAGATTTGTAAGATTGCCTTCCAAAAGATACCAACACACAAACATGTATTATCACAGATCCATATTAAAATGTCACATCACTCCCATTTCAACAGTGCTGCAGGCCACAAAACATGATTCTGTGATATATATAATGTGATCCAACAGTCTGAGACCACTAGAGAAAACGCTTGTTTTGATTCTTACTAATTTAATACAGCGTTTTTTCAATACTAGCGATAAATAAAAACAATCTGAAACAAATTGAATTGAAAAATACAATAATATGCTGGCAATAGATGCATTTAAAGTTGCAAAATTGCAGTGCAAATAATAATAAAATTAAAACAAAGACTGTAATGATTATTTACCCAGTTTATTTCTTACAAAACAAAAGAAAAAATAAAACATTTTCATTCTTGAAATAAAATAAATGATAACTGAAATTAAATGTAAAAACTTCTAATTTCTAAAATTCATAACAACTATAAAGAAATATGTAAAAATAAAAATCAAGCATTAATGAAAATGACAAAATACACAACAAAATTACTGAAACTTTCACTTTCAAATTCGCAGCTTCAAGATGTAAACAATATGCATGAGTAGAAAAAAAATCTTCAACTTTTCTGTTTAAAGTTATATAAAATGTTCTAATACAACGTAAGTGTTTTAATACATATATATATACAGTATATATATATATATTTATATATATATATATATATATATATATGTATGTATTAATCGCGTTTAATAGCATCCAAAATAAACTATGTTCTTTACATAATATATGCTTCTGTATTATGTTTATATTAAAACACACATGTACAGTATATATTGTGAAAGTATTTACGTGTAAATGCATTTATATATTTATTTTTTTTATATTTGATATTATATCTAAATACATTTAATTTATAAACATAACATATTTTAATATATTTTTTTGTATTTTAAATATATGCATGCATTTATATATACTTGATAAATAAACACACTACAAATATATTATGTAAAGAAAAACTTTAATATTGGATGCGATTAATAGCAATTAAACGTTTGACAGCAATAATATATAGTGTATATAAATTAATAAAATGATGTCATAAAAGACATTACATCTACATTATATATAAACCGTTGTTACAGTTATTCATAAGATTATGCAATGCATTATAAGGTGAATTACAAAGCATAATTAATGCATTACAATAACTTTTGTATTGCATTATACATAAAGGCTGTACATAAAGTGTTACCAAACATTCCTTTGAATGTATTCAAATTATAACAAAAAAAGAGGTGTTGTAAAGAATGTTGTGTTTTTAAATTGCTTATCATGCCCACTTCATTTCAGATTTATTTCTACATTTAAAAACAAACCTAAAAAAAAAATGTCAATGTGGTCTCAGCATCTTTGCGAGTGCAGCACAGTACAATAATAGCCCAGTAATAAACATTATTGCCCCTGCAAGACGAATATCTCCATTACCAGAAATCATCAGAGCGAACAAGGAAAGAAAAGTAAAGAGAATAAAAGACAGCAAGAGGGAGTGAGAGAATAAAAGACTGGAAGTGATGAGTGATGGCATTTACACACTGACTGTCACATGATCTCCACTCATCACATTTATTATGTGAGCTTTTCCCAATGCGGTTAATGACAGCCTCCGTGGGAAAGTATCAAAACCTGATGAAATCTCTCCGTCTCTCATGGGTGAATGATATCTCAAAGGCATTTACTCATGTTCTCGGGCTCTGCGCTGTCACACAGGTGTGCCTCAGCTAATGGAATATGCCTCACTCTTCCTTGAGCATTTTCAAAAGCACCATTTACAATCTTCCCAGCTGGAGATGAATTTGTGAGGCATCAGCGAAAGCAGGAGATGGGGAAAAGTCCGGTCATTACAGTAATTGGAGGGTAGATGTTATATGACAGAGAATAAACAGCTAAATGTAACAGCTGTTGCTTGGCAACTCTTAAAGCTAACTTTGTCTAACATTGTCTCCCGAATAAAAAAGTGCCATTTGCTGCAAACGTAATGAAAGCTGGAACAAAGCGGGTTTCAGAAATTCTTCAAAATGTCATTTAAAACTTTGCCTTTGATATACTTGTCACCAGAAGAAGTATTTGCCCATCTGTTCAGCGTGTGGGCGTTTCTTGTTATGAACAGATACGCAATACCGTTTAATTCAACTCAAGACGTTTCGGGAAGATCCACATCAAGGGATCTTCAAGTGGCTCTGGAAAAGGTTAGTATGAATGTGCACCTATCAAACATTAGAAAATAAGCCTTCGTCCTCAAACAAGAAACTCCATTCAACACCTACATGAGGAAGCAGACCTCTGGAACGGGACAGATGAGTCAAAGGTGGAGATGGTTGATGAAGACTAAAGAAGGATGCTTGTGGGAGTGTTGCGGTTTAGTGTTCTGTGGCTTCAAGGCCGTGCAAACATGCCATCTTAACATCAACAACTGTATGAATTTCACATTAACCCATAGAGTGCTTGAGGAGAACGTTGGGCCAGCTTGAAAAAGGTTGAAGATGAACCATAAGTGGACCTTTTAACACCCAAAATATAAAGCAAATCCACAGAAGAATGACGAAAGAAAGGGAGGATTTTGGAACGGTTTAAGTCAAAAGTTCAGATTAAAGCCAAATTAAACGCTACAGAGAGACCTGAAGTGGGCCGTACACGAAAGAAACTCCTCCAAATAACACATGTGGAATGGACAAAATGTCAAATTTAAAATGGGTGAAGTGGCTTGCGATCAATACGGTTACATTTTACTTATATAGTTTTCCAAGTAGTTCTGAAAACTTGTGTATGTACATATAAGAAGTAGGAAGTACTGTAAGATGTAATAATGTAAGAAGGCTTGGGTCAATCACAGCGCTCTGGAGGGGCTTTTAGTTAAGGAGCAATTACTGTATGCCATTAGTTGTAGATCTGACGTAAATAATCTTGCTGGATGGATGCTGAAACTACACTTTCAAGAATTCAACATGTCAGTGTGGTGAAATTTCCAGATCAAAACACTTTAAAACAAAACTAAATAAACAAATATAATTTTATCATATTAGGGTATTTCAAATTAATTTATGCATTGTAACATTCATTTCAGAAAAG
>JAUYWG010000050.1:9216703-9251609 GCA_034779775.1 Enteromius afrohamiltoni | reverse complement strand
ATACATGGAGTGGAAAAACACAGTTAACATAGAGGCTGGAAGTGCCTCATAACAGTCTGACTGGCACTTCCAGCCAAACATGACAACAAGTTTGGGGGAAAGAAATTGTTGCTGTGTGTTGTTTATAATGCTATAAAGAAGCATTTACTGCAAACCAAGCAAATATGAGTGACTGAAAACACTATATTATGAGCTGCTCATGTGCTGCGCTTCACTTTTAAACAGGTGCATGTACTTTTAGAATTAAATCACCTTTGCTATTTGATAATTACAAAAAGCCATATTGTTCGAAAAATGATGATCCCTCATGCTGGAAAGTAGTCCGTGAAGAAGAAAAAAACATTTGTTTAGTGGATCTCCAAACCCTAAGAAAGCAAATTATTAGCTAAAATCAAAGGGATACAGCACATAAAAACACAGCTCTCACCCATCCTGTGAATACGACAGTGGGGGGAAAGGTCATAACAGTGGATAATGAGACTTCAGCATTGTTAAACTCAGAAACACACAAATGATGGAGGGAGTTCAATGCATCGGCTATCAGATGCTGTTGAACTTGGAATTTATAACAGGGCCTTTCTTTATTTGTAGCACATATCTCCGCCAGCGGCTGCGTGAGGAGATAAACGAAGCAGCGGCAGCATGTACCCAGGACATTTTAATTACCTGCTCTTTAATTCACGCTGACCCTCGCTGAACTCTCATCAGCCAGCTAGACCGCTGATAAGAGCTTGTCACTCACGTGGCCTGGCCTCACGGCAGACTGACTTAATGCAACTCTGCTCAGGATCACGGCAGAGAGCAGGTAAAACACAAAGGCGGGAGACGAGTTCAGATTGGATAGTCTTGCTATCTGAGCGGCGGTGAAATAGCTGCTGTGAAGCAGGGACATCCATTATTCAATTAAGAGTTCTGAGCTTAATGCGCTTCTGTGCATAAAACAATTAGATGCACAATTGATGAAACAAGTCTTTCTCTCCAGCCTGCTGCCTCTCACCACCCATATGCTACACTATTTGGGCCTTTTATCAAGAGAAATGCTTCGACCGATTGGAAATGAATGACATAGGCGGCCCCCGAACCCATGTGGTGTGGTTCGCCAGTGCCAACCTTCACGGTTCACTGCCGCTGCCAGCTAAGAGCCTCTGGATCCACACTATAGTGCCAGCCGTAACAACACAGCTGGCCTCATCGTCAACTCATCTTCCAAATCTGTTGGTAATATGCATACAGAAAGAGCTTTGTTTCTAGGCCAAACCTAAAACAAATCGCATTACACCAAACAAAAAACAGAACAAAAAAAGCATGATAAGAGTTTTGTGCTGAAGATATATTTCTGGTGATTTCACTGTTATTTCTAATACTTCTTTTCACACAGCTTTTATAATGTGTGAAAAAAATTCGACCCGGTCTCATGGCATAAATATACGGTACCTTGGTGCACAAAATATGTACCAACAAGTACAAATCACTGCAGTTTCCAAAAGAAACAAACACTAGATGCAGTAAAACACCTTTCAATCATTTTCACACTAATTTACATAATTTCGATTAATAAAGCATAATTTATAGCCTGGACCCACCCATACTTCCTTTGACGCTACATTCTTTTAGTGAGCAAAGTTACTATGGCCAAGCTGCCGATTTATAGCATTTCAATTAGGGTTGGACAAAGTTGACCAATTTGGCATTGTACGATGTCTAATGTGAAACATCGTGACGGACGATGATATCGTCGTCGTAGGTGGCGTTTGGGGGGGTGTTTAGTTGTAACTAAAACACCAAGCCCCGCCCCACGACTTACAGTGTATAAATAACAGTGTTCGCGCTATCAGGTGAGAGAGGATCGAGCGCAGGAATAATTGCGCGCGAGTGCTTGTATTGCACATGGATGACACATCGAGCATGTGCGAGGGTTTGAAATGAGCTCGCGGACCCGTTTCTGCGCATGTACATCTGTTTTCCTCTTGCAGAAATGATTTACTGCGCTCGCCAGCATCAGTGGTGCGCTCGCTTATTAATGGCATAGATTTGCCTCAATAGATTAAGTGTATTTTTCGCGAGCTTGGTGCTGCTGCTGCAGGATCAAGCATGGTGGCTCAGCATCGTGATGTCTATCGACCTAACCCTAATTTCGGTTCCCAAAAAAATGGGAAGCCACGAGAAACGAGCTTTGCCAGACTAAGCTCCTATGAGTTTAATAGTCGCAGAAGCCAGGCTATAATTTTCGGACAATTACTTGAAGAATATCCTGTTATGACTTCAAAAGAATATGTTGTTCTGTCCCTCTTGAAGTGTAGAGATGTACTTGAGAGACGAGGAGCTTCAAAATCCTGTGTAAATACAGTTTGACAAACCAGTTAAAATGTGTGTAAAAGAAAGTTAAAATGGCACGGTTGCATCAACAAATATGTTTTATATCAGTTTTGTTAACACTATCGAGTAGGTTTAGGATTGGATTTAGTTTAGGGCACATTTCCAAAATGATAGAGCATCAACTTTTAGCAACAGTGCCCGGATATTTAAACTCTGACCCACCACAATGCATACTTATATACGTTAAAAAATTGTGCTTGTGCATTTTATAGCGCTTTTCACAAAGAAATGTTTAATAAGGCAGGCTTAGAAATATAGTACACAAAACTATTTTTATAAACACAGATATAGCCAGAACCACGTATCAATAAATTCAAAAATCCAAACAAAATCTAGCACAAAAACAGCAAACTGATTAAAAACAGTTTGATGTTATTAAAGCTTTAACCACTTGCATCTACTAGAAAATATATCTGCACCTGTAGTTACTGATTCCCAAATCCACAAAATTACATAATAGTGCTCAGTTTGAAAAGAACGAACCAGGCCTGGGGGGGGAAAAAAGAAATAAAAATTGAGGGAAACATAAAATCTCCTCTCTAACCGAAAATCCTAAAGGTAAATATCTGTTAAGTCTGTAAGCTGAAGCTCGAGTGCAATTGGACTATGCAGCAAGATTAAAGCAAGTCTAACTCTGAATGGTTAAAAAAGTTTTAGTGGTCTAGTCAAAGTCATGACTTGAACTCAATTGAAATGCTGTGACAGGAACTTGAAAACCTCCAACGAGGCTGAACTAAAGAAGTTCAGCACACAATCTGGCTAAAATCCCACCATAGCACTGTGAAAGCAGTTATTGCTGCTAAAGCTTTGTGGTTGTTTTGGCTTCCATAATTAAAAAGATAATAATAATTGTTTACTGCAGTTTTTGATTTTGTCATGTAATATATAATATTATAAATAAACAAAAAGCAAAAGTGAAAAGCAAAAACTTTCTAGCAACCTTTTTCCTTTTCCTACATTACTGTAAGATTAAAGTCTTTCAGTTACACAAATTGATCTTTAATAGATTGAGCCTTGGGATGCCACAGTGCAAAACATTCCCTTTCAAAATCCACTTTGTCTAAATAAGGTTTAGAATTCAAACAGGTTTACATGCTGATTTCTTAAGCAGCATCTGAATATTCCTCTAGAAAAATGCTCTACATCATGTATGTATTTATCCTTTGAGCAGCTAGGGGTGAAGGTTTTAGTACAAGTGGAAGATCTGTATTTAAAGCAATCTTTCTGCATTCAAAACACATACACGATGTGTTAGAAAGTGCTGTCTGCTTGGACAGTTGTAAGTGATTCTACCATTTCAGGCCTTATCCTCACATAACCACGCTGCCACGCACGGATGACTGAGCCTATACACTTCCTCAGCAAAGAACGCGAACAACATACCCAATAATTAAATTTCTCCACCGGTGTGTGATGTGTGAGAAACGTGAACAGGTCGGTCCTCCTTTGTGGTTTTTTATTCCTCTGGTACAGCAAAACAGCTGGACATTCTCAAAACTGGAAAGCCAAATATTGGGACAACTTTGCACACAGTGCTGTTCAAACAAGAGCAAATCTTGTGGCATACCAATGCAGTCCAACTGATGCGGTGCCAGTGAAGATGAAAGCCATTGTATGGGCCAAGAACCGTTCCAAATGGTGTGCAACCTACTGTATGTAGGCACGATTTTAGGGAAATATTGGCAGCGCAAAATCTAGACAGTTTAACTAGTCAAGTACATTATTGTTTACTCACGCTTTATTAAAACTTATCTCTTCAGAGATATACATATTGCGTAAGTGCTAATCAAATGAATCAAAATGGATTTATAGCCTTTTGGAATGAAACTCTTCATATACCAAATTTTAGCCAAACTATAAAGCAGAATAATGTGTTCTATCCCAGCACAGAGACTGCTGGAGGGAAATTATAACCAAAATGTATGCATTTGGGAAGCATGGCACTGTTAGCTTAGCATGCTAACTCTATTTGAATATATTGTGAGTTGTGGAGCAATATTTTGGCAGTACACAGGCAGAGCAGCCCACTATAATTTGTAACAGCCTTTTCTCCTCTATTTTTCACTCTCCTTTAATGATCAAACAATGAAGACAACCCATTTGGGGCATAAAGAGACAACAGCTGTGGAAAGGTGTGATGGCAGCAGTAAAAGAGCTGATTTCACGGCCTTAAAGAAGAGTCGGTGACTGTCGGGCCTCACAGGGCATCGCAAACATGCCCAGCAATCACAAACTTCACCAACCTTTACCAGAGCACAGCAGTCGTTTACCCCGCTCAGGTCAGCCGAGTCCTCCCTCCCTTCCCTTGTTTCCTCTCCACTGTGCCTGCAGTTTACAAAGTAATCTGCTCCTGAGCAGACAAGCATCAGCGAGGCTTATCTGGAGCTTTCAGGTGCGCGGGATGGAAGTGAAGACGGAGGGAAACTGTGGCTGTGAGAGAGACAACGGTCGCAAACACACACAAACCTGTGTTTATTGCATCAGTGCAGGAGCCGCATGAAAACAGTACAAAACAAGATCAGCCCAGTGTGGAGAAGCCACAGAGAAGGCGATCAGCAAAAAGACACGACTGCTCAGAAACAGGTGACCGTCAGCGGTAAATACACCCTGTCTGATTCAATAACGACAAAGAACCTGTTTACACCAGGTATTAGGATTAATTTCAGGCAACCTGAGGGTGAGGACAGCACTAAAAAGGTTTTTATATCAGTTGGTGACTAATTTAGGCAGTTTATCTCCAATATTTTTTCAGTGATACACAATATATTCTACTTTTCTAATGTTTGAGGGTTTTAATACTTTATGGGATGCATTAAACTGATCAAAAACTTTTTATTCTTTAAAGGGGTCATACGGTGCCACATGCACTTTTACAAGCTGTTTGGACTGAAATGTGTGTTGGGAGTGTGTGTACACAACCACCCTACAATGATAAAGATCCACCAGTAGTTTTCTTTTAATTTAATAAAAATAAGTTGCCCTTTCTGAAATCAAGCCATTCTCAAATGCATGTCGTGTGGCATCACACCGACAGAGGCCACTCCCACAATAGTTGACTGACAGCAGCGTGTCACACAGACTCCTAAGAGATTGATGTGTTAAGTTGTTGAATGTATTATGAACAGAGCAGTAGTGATTTACTCCCGACATCTGAGTGACTGAAGACGCAGAGGATTAACATTACATTTGATTCTGAAGGGAAACGCGCCCTTGTTTAACTGAAATGCGTTTAGGTTTGTGCGAATGATTCATGATCCAGCTTCACCTACAGAAGCAGTGAGTAAAATGAATCTTTTTTTAATGAATCTTTGCAAATCGCCTTTCCTAATAATGTGCTAATTTGCAAGTTTCACTATAAACACAGCAAAAAAAAGATCCTCCGAGAGTGCCTCGGAAAAGAGGGACAGGGTCAGTGGAGCTTGTGAAGATTTAAAGGGGAAGTACACAGAACAGAGTGATTTCTAAAGAGCTGTTATTGACAGGGTAAAATTAGCGTTTTTAAAACTATCTTTGAGAAATAAAAAAAAAAAAAAACTATATTACAAACTTTCCATTAAGATCCTAAAGAATCATATTAGCTTGTGGAAAACTGGGTTTGTATGACTAAAGGAATAAAGGAATAGTTCACCCAAAAATGAAAATTATATAATTATTTATTCGAATACCCTCTAATAGTTCCAAATCTGTATGAATTTTTATGTTCTGCTGAACACAAAGAAAGATATTTTCAAAAGTTTGTAACAGCTGTTTTAGTATGAAACAAAATACTATATAAGTCAGAGGGGAACAAAAAATGGTTACAAACTTTTGAACAGTATCCCATTATGTAACTTCTTTAGATTATTTAAATAAAATTTTCTAGATACATACAGCTTTAAAAACGCAATCACAAATCTTACCCTCAAAATCCCTTCACAACCAGACACAGCAGACAGATCCGAGACATGTTATCAGCGGATGTAAACAACCAAATAAAACCCTAGTTTAAACAGCCCAGGCCATTTGTTTTGTAGCCGTAACTATTAATATAATAAATATATAGTTTACTATGTGACTTATGTGCCAGATCAAAAAATTAACAAATTGAAAAAAACATTTTAGCAGACAAAGAAGCAGTTAGTTGCATTGGAGGCCGCAAGGCAGCAATTTATTTTCCAGTCTTGCAAGGGCTAACCAGCTTTCTCAAGTGAGCAGCCAATTATGTTTTGCCTTGGCACTGCTTTATGAGATGTTGCCACTACTAGCTAACGATGCATTTTCCAAAGTAATATTCAATAATGACATTTACACAAAGAGCAGACCGTAGTAGACATAGCAGTCCAGTTCCAGGCAGCAGTGAAACGATGCATCGCATCTCGACTGGAGCGCTCAGTATAGTGTGTCATCGTAAAGGGTCATTCACACATATAAAGATGTTCAACACCTGTCATTTTTACAGAACTCTTGGTGGCTTTCAGGAAAATGAGTTACACTGAATGCTAGTGATGTGAGCTTAACCAGTGATCCAGTTTCCTGTAAAATGCTTAAAAGGACAGTTCACCCAAAAACTACATTTTGCTCATCACAAAAGAGAAGAAATGGTTGAATAAAATGGTATTATCTTTCTTTGCACATAAAATGTGTTCTTGTTGCTTCAAAAAATTAAGGTTGAACTACTAACGACGGGTTTAGAGTGATCAATAAAATGTCCCTTTAAAGAAATAGTTCCTTCAATTAAAATGTACTCATTCTTAGGTCATGCAAGATGTAGATGAGGTAGCTTTTTTATCTGAACATTTTGAGACAATTTAGCATCACATGACTCTGCAGTGAATGGGTGCCGTCAGAATGATCACCACAATAAAGTATACCATATTCTATAATCTGTATTCCAGAATTACAGTCAATCAACTAACACCTTGAGAAGCAAAAAACTGTGAAGATATTTTGAGAAATGTGTCAGGGTTTTTGGTTTGCTTTCCTCAATAAATTGAAAGTCAACGCTCTCCAAAATTACCAACATTCTTCAAAATATCTTTTCTTTTATGTTTCACAGAAGTCATAAAGGTTTGGAACAACATGATTGCGAGTAAATCATGACTGGATTGTCTTTTTTTTTACGTTAACGTAATACATTATTCCACCATTTCAACAACAAGTGCATAGCAAACAGAACAAACAATTTTCACCAATGAGAAAGATCAGTTGTGCAGCCCAGTAATAACATATTCGACCACACGGCTGTAGGAACAGCTTCTAGCGACCAAGTACACGGTCACTCTGCGTCCGCCAGTGATACAATAACATGCCACATACCAGCTCTCTGAAGTTCTCTCTCTTTACTGAACACAGCGGGACGTGTGCAAGGCTGTGGAATGATCCCGGCCCTTCTCTCATATTCCCTTTGTGAGCCTCTATTTTCCAATAAATCGCTGACTAGTCCTATAACACCCTTTGTATAACCCCAACAATCTTCTCACCTCATTTTCAAGCTACTGAAACTAATAAAAAAACTGTAAAAAGAACCTTAATTCATCTCATCGGGTTGTGTATTTTAATGGGGGATTAGGTTAACATCTGAAATATAATTGAAAAAGAGAAGACACAAACAAGCGGCTATATGCATGTCACAACCGAGCTGCCATGGTTACTGGAAAACTTTGTGACTCAAGGCAGCGTTCTCCTCTCTCTTCTTCGTTTGCTCTTCCACCTCAAGCAATAAATCTGTGCTACATTCATAATCACAATAATTCTGGCCGGCTCATATGGCTCTGTGTGCACAACATGGCAGGTTGCCAAATAAAATGCAAAGTGCTGAAGCAGACGAGCGTTGTTTGCAGTCTATCATTGTTTCCGAGCCCTGAAAAATGTAATGTCTGCAGTACAATTAAGCACATCAAACACTCCTTCACCTCTCCGGCACATTCATAAATATTTAACGGACAGTAATAGCCATCCACGGTGCATTCAAGACAAACACTACGCACTACGACGGGCATGTGGTGCTCTGATTGGAAAGAGCGGAATGGAAGCTCATTACTATACATCTCATACCTTTGATCTCCGGAGGCGTGAAGCTCTAATCCATCTTGAGGCGCAGGAAGTTGCTGGTCTAGTATTGGGCACTCAGCTCTAGAGCAGCACTCCACATCAGAGTCCCGTCCACTCACCACCGAAACCCACCGAATGAAACACTGGGGAACCGACCTGTCGGAAGAGACAGGGAGTCAGGTGTATGCCAGCACACCTACTTAAAGCATCAGAAGAAACAGTTCAAATTACACATTTTTATTTTTCAATACTCTCTTATGCTTACCAAGGCTGCTAGGGCTGCATTCTGACTGATTTGTACTCGATTGTATATCAGGTATAGTACACAAGAAAAAAAATATCTCTATAAAGATAATGTAACTGATGTAAAATATATACTGTATAAGAGTCTGTTGGTTTACATTAGGTTGAAGGCTAAAATGAACTCATTTATATACATTTTCTAAAAATAAAAATATATTTATGATTACATTATTCGATTTATCCTCCAATTTGTTTGTTTTGTTGTTTTTTTACTTTTTAAATGGTGTCAAAAAAACTTCCTGGACTTATTCAAGAAAATCAGTCATTGAAGACCAATATTTATAATGATTATTTTGAGGTGACGTTATATTTGACACTGACTCTTATTTTGTTTACAAGCTGCTATATTGATTTGTTGCAGGAAATGTGTAGATTTACTCATTCTTTTAACATACCTTTGGGTTTTTATTCATGCTTATTTCATGCTGAAACTGTTATTTAAGTAGAGACAATCATTCGATGTGCGCCGCTTCTCTTGAACCGAGGCGCTTCAGCGACGGGGTTGCCAGGTTTTCATAACAACACCTGTTCAACTTCTACTCAAAACTAGCCCAAATGCGTTTAGAGTCCCCTGATAAAATTCACATTCCAGGGGTCACTTCAACCCACGCAAATGAAAAACAACTCACGGTAACAGTAAAAGTAGCCCAATTCTGAGGTAAAAATGAGGTCTCGGCAACACTGTGCTCTGACACTCCACATCAAACAGTGACAAAACTAAGCATTTAAAATCTGAGATTTTGTTTAATCTCAAAAGTAAAAGATTACAAAGATTATTGGGATTTTTTGGGATATGATGGGTGCCACAATGTTCCACTTAACTGAAAAAAGGCCTGACTATATTGATTCTTGGGATTAAAAATCGATTTTCTTTCATAAAAACGATAATCAATCACTTCCAAAAAAATTTCCCAGCCCTAGTGAAAACACTAATGTGGTGAAATACTACAAAATGCAACATAACAGCATTTTAATGAACTAAATGATAATAATTATAAAAATTATAAAAATTATTATTATATTATAATTAATAAAAAAATGTAAAAAAGAAAAGAAATAGTCTATATTTATTTAAGTCTATTCTTTACATAAATATCTGAAAAATATTTCAGAAGAAAAAAAATAATAGTGTTTTTTTCCACGCTCAAAAGGAAATATACCTCAATTTATTCTTTTGTTTTGCTCGAGAAAAAATGACAGCGCATGGGTTTGGAACAAAATGTGGCTGAGTAAACACTGACATGAACTATCCTTTGAAATACTTGGCACAAGCAAATTGGATTACCGCCCTGAAAAAGAATCAAAAATAGCATGTACTGCCATCAAGCAATGCAAATACTTCACAAGTCTGTTAAAACTTTCACTTAAACTGAGCTGTTAAATAACCACAAATATATGTATTCTGTAACTCAAAATGACCTTCCACAATCAATGCTGGAGAAAAAGCACTTTAAATTTAGCATTCGGAGAGAGTCTGGCATATAAGCAAGGCTGAGTAATAGTACAGTTTAATATTTCATTTCATTACTGTTTATATTTAGCTTTTGCTTTCAAATTGTCCTTGCTTAATCTTTTTCCCTCTCCACTGCATCAGCATGACATTTTCTAGCTCTGATATTTTTGTGCATATTTTATCTGCCTGCCATTCAACTTTACGCGACCTCAAATCTCACTGCTTTTAAAGATGGAGCACACGCCGCAGTTTCACCTTCTTGTGAATTAATGAGTGGATCCAAATGAACTTGTTCCTTGTCCTCAATAAAAATTAGCATTCTAAACATGTCTCTATACAATACTGCCACATAATTTGACTCTAAACGAGAAAGTAAATGTAATTTCCAAGATTAACAAATGTAACCTCGCTGCATGTTAATTTGACCCTTTCTTAGATGAGGATTATAACTGTTCCTTATGATGACTCAGTCATTCTTCACAGTCACCTTATTCCTCGCAGCTCCCACCTGTGAACTGTTATAATAAAATTTAGACTAACTAAAGAGCCAAGCTTATGCTAGTGTACTCTTACATTTAACATCACATATTAATCAGAATATCTTTATACAGTATAGCAGCTCTTAAAACCAACATGTACATAGTAACTAAATCCAATCTGACTAACCAATTTGCCAAAAACTGTGTTATGGATTATTTATAGCTTTTTGTATATAAAACATCTACTTAATTTTATCACACAGGAGTCATAACTGTTCAGTTTCTCTCTCTCTCTCTCTCTCGCTCACACACACACATCACTGAAAAGTTCAAAAGAGAAGAATTTATTCAAGTGAGAAAACATACACTACCATTTAAAATGTTATGGTCAGTGTTTATTATTTTAATGTTCAATTGATAAAAAGGATAGTAAAGTTGTTGTTAGTAAAAAATTTCGTTTTGAATAAATGTGGTTCTTTTAAAGTTGTATTCATCAAAGAATGCTGTAAAACTTCAGAGGTTACAGAAAAATAATAATAATAATAATAATAAAGAAAAATTAAGCAGTTTATCTGATAAAAAATAAGCATATTACAAGAATCATGTGGCACTTTAGACTGAAGTAATAGCTGATGAAAGCTTTTACAAACCGAATTAAGTTATATTTTTAAGAGTTTTCTAATAGAAAACTGTTATTTTAAATTGGAATATATTTTTCACTGAAGCTTATGTCAAATAACTGCAGCTTTGGTGAGCATAAGATGAAAAAAGTTTAGAAGTAAGTTTAATTAAAACAATGTAAGCTTTAACAATTTACCCTAAACAATAATGTACCATGTAACAGTAATATACCATGCTAAATTATGCTAATCACCATATTAATGTACTTTGGTAATTAGACAGCACTTCATGACACTTCATGGCGTTTTTTTTGCTAGCATACTCTAGACTGAATCACAAACTCTCATTAAAACAAAAAAGCCTTCCATTTGATAATTTCATTTATAAAGCACCATATCCTAAGGTACCATTTTTAATCTTTCACATTTTGTCAGGTCTCCAAGGAGTAGCCTAATTGTCCTCCCAAAAATGGCATTTTCAAAGTACTTTTCCTGCCAAAAAAAGTTCTAATTTGACTACAGAAAGATCAGAGGTGCAGATCTTCTCAGAAGTTTTGCAGACCACGCACACAATCCAATATATCAAATGAAAATTCTCTCACATGAAAACAGTTTAAAGAGATTGAAGACATAAAGCATGTCCTTCTCCCTCAGGCAGGAGTGACACAGTTCGACTGTGTGCTCAGTTCTCCCGCAGTGCCACCTTCCCACTCAGCAATGTAGACAAGCGCACTGGGGACTGACTCTCTCTCTCTCTCTCTCTCTCTTCATTTCGCTATCATCTATACCTCGAACCACCAGCGGAAACACATCAGAGTAAATGAAGCATCCCGACTGTCCCTGCTCTCACAACAGATAACAAGTTATGCCAGTGGCTGAGGGGCTGGAGGGGAGACAGCAATGTGGGATGATGGGAAAACAGGCCATATACCATATACAACACTATAGAAGTAATGAAGCCATGATATACTCAAGTCCAAGCCACCTTGGGGTTGCGTGGGACTATCAAGAGTGTATTCAGTGGCTCTAGAGTAAACAAGCTGGGATGTTTATTTTGTGGTTCCATTTAGTCAGATTAGTAAAATGAAGAGACTTCATTAATCAAATGGCTTCTATTCAATTGGCTTTTTTGATGCCAAGTGGTCTTGGTAAATGAAGGAAAGCTTTATGAATGTACTTTGACAGTCATAAACACTTCTTTGAAAGAAAAGCGTCTTTGAGGTTTGGAGATAAAATCAGCTCTCATTCTTCTTGGCAGGTTCTGGAGATGTGAGGTCTGATTGAAGAGCTTCAAAAGCTTCAAAAGCAAAAAATATCTCGGGGGGCGGGACGGGGGAGCTGTATTATCTACTGAATAACGTCCCTGACAGAGGCAACGGAGACATTATGCCGTGACGACAGACTGGGGTCTTGCCTAGAGCCTTGATTCACTCAGCTTAAGAGAAAACAAGAATGAAAATTGGCAAGTGGTTAAACAATCCTGAGCCACTCCCCTTCATCCAGGTATAAAGAGGCAACATGTGCAACCACTCAGCCACGGCAACAGAGAGGTACCAGAAGGACACTAGGGGTGCACTAGAAGGATTCGACCTCCTGAAACCCCTCAGGAACCTTACAATAAGGTTGTGCATTCCCAAAGAGGTCCCAGGAGGGCATTAGGGGTGTCCTAGAAAGATTCGACCTCCTGGCACCCCTCAGGAACCTTACAATAACCTTACTGGCCGTCTACTGCACTGCGATGTGCTGCAATGGCAGCCAGATACAGTGTCAAGGTGAGGGGCGACAGCCTACGCTTCAAACTTTCCTGCAGAAAGGAAAGCACAACTCCTATTGTGCAAATTCGGTGGTCTAATTGGCGAGAAGAACACCAGCTTGCAAACACTTCCCACTTCAAAGCATAGGTTGCCTCGTAGAGGGAGCTCTAGCTCTAGAGTGATTGTATCAACCACTGCTTGTGGCAAGCTACTCAAGTCTGCCTCGTCCTGTGGAGGTTCCATAGGTCTAGGTGCGGGTGCCATATTGTTGCGAGCCCCTGAGAGAGAGGCATGCGCCAGGGAGGGGCTGTCACGAGGAGTTCCAAAAATCAGGTCAGGGTGGGCCAGTAAGGAACAACAGCAAGACAAGACAAGAACAACTTGCCCTCCCTGAGCTTGCACAGGGTCTGTGCGAGCAGGCTCATTGGGGGAAATGCATACTTGTGTAGACCCCGAGGCCAGCTGTGCGCCAGTGCGTCTGTACCAAGAGGAGCCTTGTTCAGGGAAAAATAAAGCCGGCAGTGGGAGGACTCGTGAAAGCAAACAGATCTACCTGAGCCTCTCCAAATCGACCGTCTCGGGGTGGAGTCGCCATTCTCCAGGAACGTGAGCTGTTGTGAAAGTGCATCGGCTGCACGATTGAGCTCCTCTGGAATATGTTACAGTGCCCAGTGATCTGAACTTTGAATGACTCCAGAGGAGGAGATGTGAAGCTGTGACATGCGGCATTATTGTAGACCACTCTGGTGGTTGATGTACAATACAGTTGCAGTATTCCTAGAGCTGACCTCCGGGAGGTGAAGTGGCGTTGTCCTCGCCACTTCCTGAGCAATTTCTTGCCTCTCTGGGCCCTCCATCTCAGGGCCTCTTTGTCGTCTTGGAGGTTTGCTGAGGTGGGGTGGGTGCCACCTTCCTGTGGGAGGCTGCTTCGCAAAATCCTCGACAGTGTCGCTAAACAGGCCAACCTGGGAGAATGGGGCATCCAAAAACCTGACCTTGTGGAGTGGCACTCGCAGTCACCCTCAGATCCCCCAGAGTGCCAGCCGGCGGTCCTCTGCCAGTGGCAGTGAAGCCGGGCCAGGCGGAAACAGAGGGTGACTGCTCATCCCGAAGGACGGCAAGGAGAGATCGCAGCGCTGCCAGGGGCATGGCCTAGCAATGAGGGCATCCTCCCTTCGCAAAGGTATCTTTAGCATGCTGGAGACCCAATCATTGAAGACAACCTCCGTGGCCGTTGTTCAGAGACACATAACCCAAGAGGAAATGGCATCTTGAAAAGAAGCGAAGTGACCGTGTTCAGAAATTGCTCTTTTGTGAAACACCCAGGTGATTTGCTTGACAGGGAAACTGCTGATCATGTCGTCGATGCCACAGACCCCAGTCTGTCGCCACGACATAACTCTTAGTGACTGACAGATAGGGAACATGTCATTCACCAGCTGTCTGGCTGGTAAACATTTTGTTTCTCCAATCAAACATTTTCAATTTACAGATATGTTCATTAGGCATCAGAAGCAAACTTATATGAAGGCAATTAAGGTAATAGCTGTAATGGGGGGAAATTCCTGGCTTGTTGTCGTAATGAATAATACATTGGTATTCATGCTGTTGTTTCACTTGAAGGGGATTTAGAGCAGATTAAAGTTAATCTAACAGATCGCATTTGCCTGTTCCTTATCAAACATGCAGAACGCATTAGCATTGTCTCAATGAAATCAGCTATTTCTGATTAGACAAAATTAAACACGGCTTAATTTGACACATACTTTCTGAAGATGATTGGGTCAATGTACCACTACTCGACTAACTGTACAACATTAATATATACAATATATATATTAATTTATTATTATTATATTAATAAATTCATATCTCAATATATTATACATTTATACTAACATCAACTGCATGACCAATATACAATCAGAATTGACAGTAAAAGAGTATATTACATAAGGTACTGTGTAATTCAGTTCAGTTTTCAGTTCAAATTAAAACATGGAAGAAATGTTGTTTGATCATTACTTTAAAAATGAAGCACCATACATTAACACAGAGACATGCAGAATTCATCTTTTTTGCGGGTTGCACTGTCCTCATAAACCCCCTTCAAATTGTAATAACTCCATCATAAACATGTCATTTTGTCCCTGTAAACCCCCCCATCTTAATGTTTAAGCAACTAATTAGCAACTGTTTGGACAGGACCCTTTTCTTTTCTGACATGATAACACTTCTGTGTATAAAGTTAAAAAAGAAATGATTGATTCAGTCAGTGTGAAAGAATTTGACTGGTCTACAGAATGCAAAATCCTAATCTCAGCTGAACATCTATGGTGTAACTTTAAATGTAGACCTTGAGCCAAAAACTCATAACACAACCATAACCCAAAACTCATACCCAATGACTTATACGTACACTATACTGACAAAAGTATCAGGACACCTCCTTTTAAACAGAAAAGTGACAACGAAGATGAAAACCTTTGGAAGTGTCTTAAATTACTTTACCCATATTTACAAGTCATTTGTTAAGTTGAGTTTTTGGCTCAAGTGTGTGTGTGTCAGTGTGTCCGTAAACCCAGTTTCTAGATTTTACTACTTTCGCTACTTTGAAAGAGAAAGCATTGAAAACCACCAAGAAAGCCTACAAAAGTTACTGTTGAATATCACAATAAACAAACAAAGAAAAAAAGTGTGTGCAGATACAGTAGTAACATAAAAATGCAAATACATTATAATGATGTCTGTGCTAGTATTACTAATGAATGCACAGTCAAAAATAATTGCTACATCTGTAATCCCAGAGACACTCCACCTTCTAATGAGTTTCCCAGCAGACACAGGTGTTCATTCACACAGTTATAGCAGGGGCTTAACATAGAGACACGACCGCTGGACCTCAACACTTAGGTTTTTGTCTAACGGCTGGCATGTTTTGATTTTGCCTCATTCACAGTTGTCATAAACATCTCACTTCAACCAGGCAATTAAGGTTTTTTTTCTCCAACACACTTCCACAGACATGGGAAAAAAATAAAGCAAAAAAAAAACCTAAATAAAATACATTTGCAGCATGTAAAATTGATTAAATGTTATTCAAGCTTTGGCCAGTTGGTCTACATCAGAGGTTTTCAAACTAATACTAAAATGTTGCAAGGGACCCAGAGTCCAGTTGCATTAACGTACTGTAATCTCTATATTAAAACTTAAGTATGAAAAATTAGTTCAAGTTAAAGTAAAGTTTTACTTTTCATATTCCAATTTTTATTAACATGCATATTACAAGAATATCAGCCATTTACAAGATGGCATAGGAACATGTAGGAGGGGGTACAGCGAACAGCAAACGGTATCCAATGGGGCAAGGCGAGAGCAAGAGTTCGGAGAAGGCAGGGTCGAGAACGATAATCCAGGGCGAGAAACACAGAGGGCTTACAAGGGAAGAAATACACAGTAAATCCACAATGAACAGTGACATGCAAAACACAAATGAGCCCTTAAATACAAGTCAACACAAGAAAAGGGGGCGGAGGAACTAATGGGTGGCCAATGGTTGGTCACGTGCTTCCGAGTGAAGCTCCTGACAATTGGTAGTAATTAAGCACATATTAATGCCTTATTCTACATGACCTTATTCTACATCACTTATCCTAACCAATACCTAAACGTAACAATTACTTTACTAACTATTAATAAGAAGCAAATTAAGAAATTATTGAGGGAAAGGCATACTTAATAGTGACTTAGTTTTAGCTATTAAAGTGATACCAAATAATACATCAAATATTACATGTGTAATACCTGATTAAAATAATTACTTTACAATAAGGTTCCATCAGTTAACATCAATTAACTACATTACTTTGAATAAACTAACAATTAATTAATTATAATTATAGAAATAAAAAAATATTAATTTTAGCTACTGTTGAATCCAAAATTAAAATCAGTATAAAAGTCTATTTATGTTATTTAATGGACCTGAGCTAACATGAACTAACAATAAATTGGCTAGATGTATTTTTATTAGCTAACTTTATCAAAAAATAATAAATACTGCAACACATATATTTCTAATAGTTACTTAATGTTATTTAATATAGTTAACAAATGGAGATTTTTATTATAAAGTGCTGCCCAACTATTTTTAATTCAACCATAATTAATTGGTAAAATAAGAACACACATACTGTATAAATATCCAACTATGTTTGTATTATATATCATGTGTATATATTATATTCTATTACCTCATCCCCTTTCAAACCCAAACTGAGATATCTGGTATTATTGTGTTAGTATTATTTATTATAAATATATTGTTAAGTGTTGCCCAACTATTACTAATTCAACCATAATTTATTTGTAAAACATATACAGTACAAACATTCTGCATAAATATCCAATTACATGTGTTCTGTGTGTATATTACAATATCCCATCTTCTCTCCAAAATCCAAAATGAGAAATGCAAAAAAAAAAAAAAAAAAAATCAAATAGCACACCATTCTTTGATTAAACAATAACTGGGTTAAAGCACTTTGCTTCCAACTTCAATTGCACAGTACATCCTACACACGTGATTACCTCACACGAACATGCTCCTCATATGCACAATATATGAAACCTGAGTCATATTCAAAGCCCAGCCTGATTGTCATTGTCATTGTGGCTGTCATGTGGCGGTGTCATCAATCTTTATTGTTAATTCATAGAATGACACAATATAAGCTAGTGGAATGAATCCTGAGCCGCAGCGAGACCACCAGCCAATCTGCTGTGTGTTGCCAGATTGGCGGCCGGTGCAGGGAGCCCTACAGTTAGAAAGGAATACAGTTCACTATCAGCCTGAGCCATGACCCCAACTAAAGAGGCATATGCAATGTGCTGTGGGAGGAGACCATACGGTGGAAAAAGCCAGAGCCAGCTGCAGGGGACCGATAAAGCCATTAGAATTCACGGGCTGTCTTAAAGCCTGTCATCCTCCCCAGGTGGATGTGACTGAATGTGTTACCTGACACAAAAAGAGTCAAACGCTACAATGCACAAACACAGTCGTCAACTTAAACATGCCATGAGAATCGGAAACGGTGATGTCACGGCGGAGAGGAGCGGACCAGGACCATCTGATGAACTACTGGTTCGATTGGAACAGAGAAGAGAGCGAGAAAGAGAGACAGGCAGAGATGGAGAGGCCGGCCAGTTAGCGCAGATCAATTTCGAAAAGCAATAGCTCAGCACTTCTGGGCGTACACACCTAATTTTGCTGCATGCTGGGAATATTTGGTACAGCACTTCACCTGACATCTGCAACTTGTCATGACATATTGAATTGTGAAGGAAAATGTCAGTGGAAAACAACAGAATTATATTCCTGCTCTGTCTATGGGCCCATTTGGATGGAACTGCTTCTGCACTATAGGCAAGATTACATTGAATTCACAAAAATATATTAGAAAAATTATGGGACGAATCATGTTCCGCTGACTCAGGGGTCCTCTGTGAAATCTCATTCTGTCTGTGATTGCCATATTTTATCTTTTCCCAATGTTTCTCATTTATTTTGACCTTTGTCGACCACAGCTAAAGCTGAATTTCTTGTTGCGCTGCCTGGTGCTCCTCCATTACGTATATAGACCTTTGCCAGGTTTCTTGGTATAACAACGGTTAGTTCAAGTACCGCTGAAATCTCTAATAAATGTAAGAGATAATGTACAGTCAGACGGTCATTATCGTAAAACAAACCCAGACAGGGTGATCAGGACCTTTTTTGGGGTTATGACCGGGTGACTGTACATTATCCTGCTTATTAGACAGCCACTTATAAACAAATTATAAAAATAAATAAATAAACAAAAATCAACATGAAATACTGACTTTTACGGTGACCGAGAGAGCTCAATGCGCTGCAACTTAAGACCGTAGACTTCAGATGAAATTGTATAAATTTACCTGTACACTATAGATTTTCCTAAAATAAAATAGCACATACAATGTGTGGAAAAAGTGGGTGTGGCAACAATACAATAGCAGTATTAATACTAATACTAAGCCATGTTTGAAGGATAAAGGCCTCACAGACAGATGGTGGATGAATGAATGATTTAAAGATGAGAGAACCATGGCCAGAACAACAAAACAAGTGATGACAGCTCGAACATCAACAGTTTACAAACGAATGATTGAACGATGAAATACCATAGTTAAAACAACAGAACAAGTGATGGATGGATGGATGAATGAATGAACCACAGCTAGAACAGAACAGATAATGAATAAATTAATAAATGAACAATGGCTAGAACAACAGAACAAGTGATGGATGAATGAATGAATGAACCACAGCTAGAGTAACAGAACAAGTGATGGATGAATGAATGAATGAATGAACCACAGCTAGAACAGACCAACTCATGAATGGATGGATGGATGAACAACAGCTAGAAGAATAGAAAAGATGATGAATAGAACAACAGAACAAGTGATGAATGAATCACTGACAGGATGTTAGCAAAAACAACAGAACAAGTGATTAATGGATGAACCACAGCTAGAAGAACAGAACAGATGATGAATGAATGAATGATTGAAAATGGCAGGATCATAGCTAGAACAACAGAGTGGTGGATGGATGGATGGATGAACCACAGCTAGAACAACAGAACAAGTCATAAATGAACGAACAAATGAAGAAATGAATGACAGAAAGATAGCAAGAACAACAGAACAGATAATGAATGAACACATTAATAAATGAACAACATGACGTGTAATAGTTAGAATAACAGACTAGATAGATATATAGATAGATAGATATGAATGACAAAATAATAAAGATAACAAGAGAATGATAGACAGATTGACAGAAGATAGAATAGATAGTACTGACGACTGACAGCTGGGTGGATGGATGGATGTTCAGAAGGTGATAAATTCATCATTCTCCACTATCTTTGTTCTTACAGGTTAATCAGATCTGAGGATTAATTATACAGAGGTTGGCCCTGCATTAATTGTGTCCCTCTGGAAGAGCATATCTACATTAAAACACACAGTAAATTTACTCGTAAACGAGCCAAAAAAGAAAGAGAACGAAGGACCAAAGTGTTTGGAGCCAGGGAAGAAGAATTAGCTTGCCGGGCCTCTAACCAGAAAAAAACAGTGATTCATCACAGAGCTGGAGCAGGAAATGATAAGAATGAAGTGTCTCAGAAAAGGAAGTGCTGTTATCTGACATTGTGAAAGAGAGAGAGCGAGGTGTGTGTGCCAGAGTCCTCGCAGGACAGAAGAGTCTCATTTAGGCATCAGTAGTGAATAGCAGTGAACTTCCTCTGGTCTGGAGACTGTGACGTGCCCGGACTCATGAGCAGCCACTTCCTGAAGCCGAGCCGTTAAATCAGACACAGGCAGCAGCTGGGCCATCAGCACCAGCCACCTCCAACCCTGAGAAAGGCCACATGGGAAAACAGCAGCACCCAAAGTAACACTCCCTAGATCAGTGGTTCACAACTGGTACTGTACGTATATTCCAATACAAGACGGGTCTAGGACAGCAGGGAAAACAAATCTATGCTAAGTGCAAAAAAGTTAGGACTGCAATACAGAATAAAAAAGAAAAAGAAAATGTTGATGTCAAAGACCAAAAGCGACATGGACATTTTTATACAACTTTTTTGCATATGATTATGGTTCTAGTGTTGGCTGAACACTTGAAGTCTAGAAAATGATTTCTGATAATGTCTCATTATAATTATTTTTATGTGTATAAATAGCCTATAAAATATTTTTCATTAATACTTTTATGCAGCATCAAACTAGTGAAAAGTGAGATTTTAAAAAGATGCTGTTCTTTTGAACATTCTTTTCATCAAACAATCCATCGAAGAATAATATACTGTTTTCACAAAGAAAGTGTTTTCATCATTAATAATAATGGAAAATGTTCCTTAAGCACCAAATCTACATATTAGAATGATTTCTGAAGGATCATGTGACAATGAATAGTATGAATGATGCTGAAAATTCAGATTTCAATTTATGGCTTTATTTTACAGTTAAACCTATTAGTTGCTTATTAGCGTGCATATTACTAGAATATTAGTGCTTTATTAGTGCTTATTCTACATGACCTACCTTCATTTGTGACCTACCTTACTAACTATTAATAAGCAGCATATTAAGAAAGTATTGAGAGAAAAGTCGTAGTTAAAGGTCCTCTATACAATGTTGCAGGATTTTAGCTTGACACACAACCACAACAAAAACAAACTGCGGCTATCCTCCTCTTGCCGATTTGTGGCCCGGACCTTTTTTTTTGTGGTGCACATCCTGTACCCATAGTGTTTGTTTTGGCATTGCAGCCTCTGTGTTGTCTTTTGGGTTTTTCCCAATGTATTCAGATTTAGAGGGCAGATCAGTGGAGTGATGCATACTTGATATTTGAGATGAAGATGAAAATCCAGCATCATCGCATAAAGCACCTTCAATAGTCAGCAATTGTTACCTGTTCTAAAGTATTACAACATTTATTTTCATTATGAATAATGCTATAATACTTTTTTTACAGTATTACTGTTATGATATATTTTTGATTACATAAATGTAGCCTTTTTTCCAACCACAAACAGTCAAACAATAATGTACAAATAACATTTATTAATACTTTGCACTTAAAAAAAATGCCTGTAAAAAGTATATACTAGATATGTATATATCCCTATTAATGTGCAATGTAAAATCTGAGTCCTGTGGCAATACTAGTTGACAACTACTGTTTACTAGTGAGAGGCAATAGTATACAAAATTGCATATATCACTAGATGTGTCACCGATTTGATGTCAGGTTAGGGCAACACAAGAGATCCACATTATCTGTGTGTAGATGGGCTGGCAGCTTTAACCAAAGTCTGAAACACTTTGACCTTCAAGCCATGGGAACTTCTGAGACATGCACCAGAAAGACAAAGCCCGCCAGATGGGTAATTACAGAAACGTAGGAGTCACAATTCAGCATGTTTAAGGCGGCATCAGAGATATAAAATACAACATAAGGGCACCAGTGTAGGTGGTGCAGAAATGTGGACATTTACATCTTCAACCTCCAGCAGATGGATTACATGTGGCAATTAGAAGCATTACGACTGTAGTAAACATCCCATTATGGTTACACGTCAATCCTTGTTAATTAAACAGATTGTGAATGTTATGACACGGTTTCTGCTCGCCACATCAAGCACGTCTTCATGTAAATAGATTCGGTCTAAGTCTCTCATAATTTAACTGGTTTATGCTTCATCAGCAAGCAACAGCATCGGCTCCACAGATCTCATTCAGGACATGAGGAGAGCTGAGCGAGGTTATCATCACGGCACTCTTGAGGACTCCATCTACAGCTCATTTTCACAAGTGCCGCTAAGAAATGCACACACATACTCTAGGTCGCTTTCCAAATAGCTCCATTGGCGAGGGTTGGTATAGTTACTACAATGCTGCCAAGCGTGGCTGCTTCGATAATTGAGGAAATTTAAATGACATTCACTAAAACTCCACAGAAGAGTCACAGTTCCCATATGTTTAATTACGCAAGTAGATTTGCTCATTAACCATTTGATGTATAAGCAGAAGCATTTCCATATCAAGTGGAATGCGTTTGACTGAAAATGAGTTATGTCTATTATGAAAACATTCCAAATAAAGGATTACAATACATAAAAGTTTAATTTTGAAAATTGTGACTCATGTACCACTAATCCTACTAGCTTTCTTTCTACTCTAAAAAACTATTTTGCTCATCTCCAGTGGTATGTGAGAGCTTTTTATGAATCATTCAAACTGATAAACTAAATGACTACAAGAACTTTTTTATGTAAAGGAATGCATTACATTGCTTTTTAGATACTTTTTTAAATCTAGGCAGGTCTTGCTTGCTGTAAATTTGGAAATGTACATTTGTATAGAATGGTAGAAGGCACAGCTCAAACAAAATACATGAAGAATACGACACAGGAGAACTATTCAACATTGAGAACATATTCACTATTGAACTCAAATGTGTCATTTTTCCTTTATATCGTTAATTCAGATCTTTGAAGGTCAGTTAAAAAAATTTAAAATAATATCATTGCATGTTTGTATCATTTTTTGAGTTTGCATTTGACTGAATCGGTTTTTAAATAGTCTAGAATTGGTAAACATCATGTTCATAAAGCATACACAATGCCTCTCCACTTACTCTCGATTTCTCTCAAAATGGCAACATGAGAGCTGTCACTAACAAAGTAACTACAGTAATGTAGTAACTTAAACTTTAACCCTTTAAGTAACTTAAAGGGTTAGTTCACCCAAAGAGTCAAGTGATGACGAGTTGGAGTGAGTGTGTTGATCAAATTTTCATTTTTGGGTGAACTAACCTTTTAAATGCGTAACTTTACTAGTTACTTAAAAAAAACAAAAAAGTAATCTGATTACGTCAGCAGCAATGCATGATGAAATAGATAAAACAAAGACACTCTTTAGTACTACCTTGAAATTTCATCAACAACAGAATGAGGCCCGGAAACCATGCCTGACATTAACATTGAAGTTCACTTTGATTATTACAGGACAGTATGTCATCTTTATCTTTCCCTGCTCGAGTTGATGTCATTAGACTGTTTCATTAAAGTTGCTCTGTGCAGTGAACTCGTTCAAACTCATACTGCAGCTCATTACGGGCCCAGGGCTGCGTTTGCTCATAAAGCAGCCACATATCTATCATTTACTCTGTGTGTGTGTTGCTCGTAACGGTACATTACATAAGTAAACTTGTGCTCCATCTAGCCAGAAAAAGCAAATGTACCAGGCTCTGACTGTTTTCTCATTGGACAGTCCAGATACAACAACTGGACCGCTCTAATCTAATATCTCACATTGCCATGCTGCAAAATATATTCCAACCTTATTAACAAATGCATGGAGGTATCCAAAAGACTGTAACTGATTATGATGCAACCAGAAGCCTCAAGAGCAAGCGTGGGACAAGGTCAAAACCAAATTGACGTACGATGGGTGAACGGGTCGCGCATTAGCTTGCAAGGACAGTCGTCACCAAAGCTATTTCTGCTGCTTAGGACAGCGTGCAATACACATCGCTAACTTGACAAGACAACAACATAAAATGAATTTACAGGGAATTGAATAAGAACAAACCTACATTTGTAACATTTTTATATAGTGCTGTTTTTGACAGTTAAAAGATAAATACAATACATTGCAACTGACAGTGTAGAAGCATCAATTTTACTGTAAAAACTGTGCTACTTTAATATCTATAATATATAATTTAAAAATAATACAGGAATAATAATAATAATTGCAACATTATTGTGTTACTCATTAAAAGTACAGTGACTTACTGTATGTTACATATTTTCTTTTGTAAAATATAGTTATAGTATTACAGTATTAACAGGAAACTAGTCATGTTAATGCAGTAATGCTGTTTATAAAGTTTGGGTTTTGGTTGCCAGTCACTTTACTATTTTCGATAATAAATGACTGTTATGGATTTTTGAAAAATGAGCTTTCATGCAGTGTGTAACACAGCTCTGAGTGAACAAAAGCAAGTTTTAAATCTGAAAGTGCACCATGTATAAAGTTATTGTCTCTCAAAAGAAAGAGTCGGCTGAATCATTGAAATGAGTCATTTTTAAAACGAGTCTCAAACATCAACATGAAATATTAGCATATTGCCTGCCCACTTTTTTGCATGCACAGACCTGGGAAAACATAATTTTCACATTGGTCTGAATTAAAAAAAATAAAATAAAATAATTCTTTTGGAGAGTTAAAAGCTTACAAACAGTCGACCAATCACAGCAGAGTTAGTGTGACACAAAGCAGGGGTTTAGATGTTAGATAAAATGCATAATATGAGAAAAAAAAAGTGTTTTTTGACCTTGCAAGCCTGTTGGGGACTACCAAAACCAAAATATGTATCTTTCATTACCCATAATAGGGGCATTTTAAGATTTTTTGAAAGAGATATTATAACCTAATTTTATTGAATAGCATTTTAAAGTAAAGCCAATGGATTACATAAAATGCATTGCCTTCACTCGTCCTCAGGTATTTTGTCGTCTTCCTGTGATGTATGTGTGAAACTATAGCATCCAAGAGCACCTTGGCCTTACGTTGCAACTCGCTCCATAAGAATAAAAGCATTCTTTCGTTTCTCAAGATCCCAGCCTCCGTGTTCTGACACCCACCGTCATGATGCTCCTAGATTACCATGTAACTATGAAACGCAAAGCCGAAACAAGGTGAGCCAGGACATATGCGTTTCTCAGATAAGCATCTTGTCTGCAAGCAATAGATTGTGCCGCTGACTGTCTTCACTATCCCAGAGCCTGGGACTAATTTGACGGTCTCAATTGTGAATCGTCGGACAGTAATCGATTTTTCCTCCGCTCAGCTGACTGTTTAAATCAGACAATGGCCTGAAAAACAAATATTAACCAGTTCAAATACTCAATATAGAAAGGGTCTGCCTTAAGTCAACTGGATTTACCTGCATATTTGCATACCTGCAGTTCTCTACCAAAAGTGAATTGCAAGTAAACAATTCAGACGCTCTAACAAAACAAAACAGGATAATCCATTAAGCTTACAGACATTTGTTTTAACCCTAAAACACAATGCAATGGATTTGTAATACTAAAAACATCTGGAAAATTCACGCAGATTGACACAATTACAAACAAAGATACTCTTGGCTCTGTTTTTATGTAGAGTGCAATTATTTCTCTGATCTTTGACGTGACCGTGCACAGCAGTTCATGGTTGATTCTGTGCTTACTTGACCAAATATTGTATAGTTTTTTTAAATGTTGTAGATTTAAGTATGAGTATCGCTAAAGTTAAAGCAGAAATTTCGAGACAAAGCTGTTCTTCATGATTTTCAGTATTGCTTAAGCTAATTAAAGCAACAGTTTGCAAAAAAAAAAAAAAAGAAAGACTATGTAAAAGTTTGGTATTTGGGGTAAAAAGCGGTCCTGCTGCTTGGGGCTAAAGGCGCCAAAAATAGTACAAACTATCCTAGAGTGATTTTTAGCTGAAGTGTTTGTATCAATACCATTGACTCATGTGGGGCAAAAGGCCCCTCTTGCCACCTCATACATTTGTAAACAAAATTAACAACTTTAATAACTCTGTTGCTCCATTAATGTACAATACCATGTATATTTTTTCTGCAATTATAAATTTTAGGCATACTGAATGGCACATTTTTTTCTTAAGCAGGGCCTTTAGCCCCGCTGCTCCCCCTATATTTATTAGTGTAAACCTGATGAAGACCAAACTGGCTTAAGATGGAAAATGCAGTTAAAACACTTTTGGAAAGAACTGTGGAAGAAAAAAAAAATCAGTAAAAAGTTTGAAGGACTGCAGTTTTGTGATTTGAAATCGCTGAAATGCCATCGGAGAACTAATTTTGGTACAGTATATATGGACCCCGTCATAGGGCATGGGAATATTTAGTTATTTTTTTCTAATATTCTTGCTCTCTGTCATTCATGTTACTTAAACAACAAAAGAGACTGCTCTTGACTAATCATTCTGTGAAGAATATGCAGTGTTTATATACATACATATACGCTTTATATAAAATACGTAGCACTTCTTATTTATTTGTCCTACTGCTTGTAATTATTATTCTGATAATTGTTAGACTCTTTACTTACCTTCATTGAGCTTTTTACGGTTTTAGTTTTGTTGGTGTCTAAAAGTATGACATTTTATCATATTCAATACCTTATTTAATTCAAATTAAACAATTTTCTGTCAAATAAAATGACTTTCATTACGATATAGAAGATTCCTGCCATATCGCCCATCCTATTTTGTCATGCTTTTCAGTGTAAAATATATATATAATTAACATTTTTCACAGATCATCCATTTTGTATTGATTTCTTTATCAAGCGTATGAGTCGGTGCGTGCAGTTCTGCCTCATAATATGAATTATGTATACGATTTCTTAAAATACTGCCTCTGTAGACTGTTCACTAGGTTTGGAAACACAGCAGTGCAAACTCATTTTATCCTATCTGTTTAAGATGTTGACCTCTCACCACTTGAAGACCAAGCCAAGTCCTTCGCATCAGCAATGCAAGTAGGTCAAGAATGCTGTATCAGTCCACACATGAATATGGTGATTCTCAAACTCTATATCTGGAAGGCTGATGAATGCAGTATTTGGCAGGTCGGCATCACATGTGTGATTTATGGCAGCGTGATCCTGAACTGTGTTGATTGGCCTGATTGTTTCATTCAGTCTCTGGAGCTACCTGAGCAGCATTCAGTCAGTCAAGGGAAATCAGAAGCTTTGCTTTCATGGCCAGGTAGAGATTGGCAGACAGCAGAATGACTCTGAAACCAGATTCAAATAAAGCTGCTCTTGGACAAGTTTCTATTTACACACTTTCTGGGATCTCCTCGCAAACAAAGCAGAGAAAATATTGCTGTACTGTGCAGCGGCTTCCAGTAGCATTCTCTCTGTGAAATGAGTCAACGCTGTGGGAAGCTGCAATCTCATATTTCTTCCTCCATACATTTTCTATACCTTCACTCGAGACTCTAACTAAAACAGAGAAAAGTTTGGGCGCACATCAGTTTTCTCTGTGGAATTTGCATTCAAGGTAAACGCTCGTTGTCTCACAGACAGAGTGTGAGATGTGTTAGCAAAGCCTGGGCTCGTTCTAGGAAAAGACTCTCATTATCAACAGGCTAAACATTAAAAGCCAATTCAGTTACACAGCAGCATCAAATTACATTATGATAATCTCCATTGTCAAAGAGACAGATTCTGAGAAAGGCCTTTGGGGACATATGCAAGCATGCTGGCAAAACAACCTTGAGACATCTGGTACATTAGAGAGGTGAAAGAACTTTGCATATGATGTTAAAGGGTGCGAAATGATTGAAAACATTCTTAGAAATGCCAAATGAATCCAATTAAAGTGGAAAACATGGTTATGTATGGCTCCGTTTGTGTGTGGACAAATTATGTGTCAGTTTGTGGAAAATGTAGAGACGATCTGCCATATCAAGCTATCCTTATGTCACAGTAATGAAGTGCACAGTTTATGCCTGTTCCTGCTGCTGCCTCCACATGGCCAATACAAATTCAATCATATAATAAAAAAAACACAGTAAGCAATAGTTGTCAAAATATTTATTTATTTAATTTTTAAAAAATATATATATTTTTTTCTTTTAGATTTATTATCTTTTTTTCATGTTTTTATTTATTTATTTAATAGAATTATATTATATATACACACTTATTGACTCATTTTCAAACAATTTCTGTAAATATTTACTGTAAATACTTGTAATTACTGTTCTAAAGTTTTGGATTGGTAAGATTTCATATTTTTCAAAAAGGCATTTTAAAAAGGTTTATTTAATAAAACAAATATAAGTAAATAAATATTGAGAAATTGAGAAGTGTTTTTCGTGTGAATATACAGTATGTTGAAAAGTAATTTGTTTCTGTGATGGCAAAGCTGAATTTGTCTTGATCCTTCAGAAATCATTTTAATATGCTAATTTGTTGCTCAAGAAACATTTATTATTATTATCAATGTTAAAAACAGCTTAATAATTGGGGGGAAACATTTGATGTCAAATATTGCCCTTTCCATCCAAATCATACATCAACGGGAAGCTTATTTATTCAGCTTTCAGATCATGTATAAATCTTAATTTCAGAAAATTAACACTTACGACTGGTTTTGTTGTCCAGGGTCACATATACACAAAAAATGGGGGTACTTTTTTCAGCATTCCCAGATTTGCTTAATTCTTTTTTGCAGACATCACATGCAAACAACGAAAGCATGTATTGTCAGGTGCAATTCATTTTTTAGTGAATTCCCCTGAGTAGTGCGTTCCAGCAGCACATCTGATACAACATCAGTCAGGACTCGCTGGACTTGTCTGGACAGAGGTTTATGAAAGTCTAATGGGCCCTCTGCAACCGAAGTGGAGTGATAAGAAAAAGCCCTTTTTATCCAGCTACACAATGTCTCTGCCATCACAGATTGATCCGACAAATACAACAGCTTGTGTTTGTTGGGTAAACAGACTTAAGTGTGAAATTGCAGCTTTGGATTTGCTTTTTATACAGTGTCACACAGGATTGTGATGGCTGGAAGACAATTTGCGATTCTTAAAGACTTTCAGCTTCACAATGAATCATTGAACAGAAAATGAAGTGAAACACCATTACGCAAGATGATAAATAATTAGCACGACGTTGGTGTTTTTCTACATTCTCTTTAAAATATAAAGCTCCATTTACAAAGTATTAAACTGCAATAAAATAAAAAGGAGGTCTGAATCAAATCCACAAAGCGTTTAAGACAAAAAACATCTCTGTGAAAGTAAAGGCTTAAAGAGAGCTATAAAGATGGAATGATGAAACTGAAGTAATTAGGGGTCTTATTAGATAACTCAAATATTACAAGTTGGCTCATAAGCAGGAGTTACTGAGATCTACGTTGTTATTGTGCACTTTAGCATGCTGCTTAACCTCAGTTTACTCTGAGGAGATGGTTGCAGCAACGAAGCTGTAGATAAAACGTGGGTGGAAAAGAATGACAAGCACATTTGCTTAATCAAGAGAGATGCATTCATTGGTAGTTGTCTGAGCTGTTGCATCCTGAATGTATAATGTATATCATTCTCAGCCATAATCTTGTAAGCCTCTGTAATAGAAGTTACAGATCTTCTATACTGCAGAGTATGCTAGCAAACACGTCCAAATAACTCCACAATGAAGCTCAAATTCAATCACAACGCAACATAGAGAGACCGGTGGCTAGTTGTCACGGTTTATACTCCAGAAGGTATTTCCCAGGGTATGTTAAATATTTGAGTCAATTCCTGTAAATACAAACACTTTGAAGTGTTGACTTTCAAGAAACGGTTTTAGGTTACAACCCTAATGACAACTAGCCCCACTCTGTGCTACATAATGGTGTTTGCGGCACAAAACAAATGGAAAAAGTGTCTGCCTCCTGGGAAGGATAAAGGAACCTGAGTCATCTGCTTACATGCAAATCAAACAACAACAGACAGTCACATCACCCGACTCGGCTTTAACCACTGGCTACGAATGATTGGAGACAAACCAGTATTCCCGCTTTGACTGAAACCCAGCAGCGGTTAAAAAAACGAATCTGTTGGCTTAAACATGGTCAGATTTCTAATTATGGAAGACTTGGATTGCTGACATAGTGAATGTTGTCCTAATAATGCCCATGCAAGCCAGTTCAGCTTCAAATCTGCTGATGGAGGAGGATGGTCCCACGGTTTGAGCCAGAGATCCATCTTTAAGTCCTCGGGGCTTGTAACTTCAGGCCTTGACATGAGAAATATGTCAGATTGAATCTCGCACACTCTCGAGAGGTCCTATAAGAATCATCTGTGTCTTAATCTTACAGTATTCTGCTTTTTTCAGTACCAGAGAAGCCCAGAAACCAAAAGGAACCCTGTCAAGGTCTCTTATAATAATCTCTAAAAGCTGAAGCAAGGAAATTGCGGCAGAGATTAGCTTCATAAGCACGCTAGCCGCCGGAGCTCAAACACTTTCAGACTGAACGTTAACCGGCTCTGCACCGAAACTCTACTCAAAATGTTTTGGGTTTGACGTTATGTGACTGCATGTCCTGCAGCTATAAAGCTAGGTGGTGATTTTCCCGTAAAGCTGTCAGTCGTATGTTGACAGGTCACTTTCATAATCCAATAACTCCGCAAGCACAGAATGTCAATCCAGAGCTGCTATGCCTGCATCTCACCAAATGTCAACATGTTAATCTATACCATTTCCCCTGCCTTAAAGGTATGGTTCACATACAAATTTGAGGTCTGACATCAATTATTCACCCTCTTGTCATTCCAAATCTGTATGACTTTATTATGCGATATAAAAAAGGAGACATTTTGAAATTATCATAAAGGCAAATTAAGACTAGGGCGATCCACATCCACTGCAAAGTATGCGCTATATCCTCTGCAGTATGTGTGTGAAGCAAAAAATATTATGAAAAAAAGTCTTGAACTAATCCTTCTTTTATAGCAGATCCTTGCAACTAATATATGGATGCAGTTCACACAACAGGTCTGAGTGATTTGTTCACAAATTGGACGGATCCTTTGTAAAGTTCAACTAAATAACTGATTCAGTGGTTTAGTAATAAATAAACAGCCCAGATCCATTTTAAACTTCAAAACACTCATTCAGTGATTCGATCTTTTAACAGTCCAAGGTTTATTAAATGTATTAATAGTCTTAATCGTGGAGAGCATTGCTTCTAATAGTTTCTAAAATCTATCTAGCTTTAAGAAATACTTTTAAGTTTAACTCACAGGTTCAGTGATTCGGTCATCAACAGCTCAGATTCATTATCCATTTAAATTCACTAATTCAGTAAATAACAGGTAAGGTCCATTCTCACGTTTAGTTTACCGATACAATGATTAGGCATCAACAGCCCAGATTAATTGTTAAGGTTATCTCACTGATTCAGTGATTCAGTAAATAACAGCTAAGATCCATTCTTAAATTCAATGCACTTATTCAGTGATTCAGTAAATAAAAGCTAAGATACATTTTCAAATTCGATTAGTTGATTCAATGAATCAGTCATCCACAGCCTAGATTCATTATCAAGTAGATACAACTCACTGATTCAGTGATTCAGTAAATAACAGCTAAGATCCATCCTAAAGTTGAATTCATTTATTAAATGATTCAGTCAAAATCCATTCTCAGGATTCACTGATTCAATGATTCAGAGTCATTCATTAACAGTCCTGACCGATTCCTTCATCATTATCCAGTGGAAAAGATTATAGGTAAATAATGACTGAAATAGATTAGGCTACTGTCTGTTTCTTGCATGTAGATTTTTAGAAAATTTATATAATATAAAACACCAGACATACAAACAGTACTTCGAAAGCTCAAAAGCTCCAGTCTCATTCATTGTAATTGCAAATCAGAAAAGAAAGTCATACAAGTTTCAACAGCATGAGGTAAAAAAAACCTAAACTAATGCGTTCTAATCCTTTAACAATATTACCTGAGCTTGTTAAATTATAAACTTTTAAAAAGGCTGCAGTGGTGCAATCGAAACAGCATCTATATAGCTACCTCCAGCTGCGAAGAAACACAACATGGTGCTAGTGCTGCAGTTCCAGTACCTATGTTCAATTAAAGCTGTTATGACAGTGCGAGAAGAAGACAGGGCAGTGGAGGAGTGAGATGGACTCCTCAGGCGGTCTAGAGATGCAGCTAGTCGTGAGGGTGCGATATGGCAACGAAAGATAAGACTGTAACTCTACAGTCGGCTGATTTATGTTCGACACTGTTAGCAAGGCCAGATACACAGCGTGAAAGATATATAAACATGAGAAAACAGAAAGATACCACGAGCAGGCTTCACAGCGCCTATAAAATCAAATGACAAACACTATTAGGGACCTATAGTCAATAAAGTGTCATTAGCAAAGAGAGTGGAGTGTTGGTGACATGCCTATTCAGTAAAAATAGAAATATGGCATTCGGTATTTCTTTGAAGAAGTCATTTGAAGTGCAAATTATGACTAAAAACATTACACGTAATATCTCAGATGGTAACAGCTCCCACTGTTAAACAAACTAGAGCTGTCAATTCTGACGTCAATATGACCTTTTGTCAATACACCCATTACATTTATGACATTTACATGCCATGACGACTAAAATAGTCATCAATATCAAGAATAAGTGCGATTGGCTTGACATTAAACAGTAATTTCAGATGTCAGTCATTTTCCTCAATGGAATTCTCCATTATATAGATCACATCACAAATCGGCTATACTGTGTAAAGTTTTTCATTCTAACTTTCTAACTGTAATTAATCGCTAGTTAATAATACTGAACTTGAACTCCCTATGAATACCATTAACCTGGAAACAGTCAATTTAAGCTACATTCTCTCTGAAATGGAAAAAGGTCAGCCTATGCCAATTTGTGCTTGCTATTTTGGCATCTCTTGCACTCTCCGTAAAACACGAATGCTATTGTTTGCATCAGAGTATGAATCATTTGGTGTACCTGCTGTTGTGTCTCAAATGAGATGGTCATATGGACAGGGCTGACATTGACTCACCCAGAGGCGGTAAACCTCGTCATGGATTGTAATGAGCTAGCGGATGTTCTGCTGAGAGTGCAGAGTCACTCATGAGAGCTTCATATGTCACTGTGACATCCGCTGAGACAACACAAGGTGAAGTGATTTGGAAAATATGGGGACATTGGTGTCTGGTCAGGCAAGTGATTGCAAGTGCCACTAGAAAGGTTATAAGTTATCCAGTAAAAAATATTTCCTGGTCACAGACTGAATTTGTATTTTATCTGAAGGTTTCTATGTCTGCTAACACAGAATCGATTTCGATTTTCAAGGTCTCAATTTGATTTGATTTCGATTCTCAATTAGATTTTTTTTATTTTAATTCTCAATTTCAAAAAAGGTGATTAAGAGCCACAACACTTTATATTAAACACCATTTTATTTTAGGTACACTTGGGTACAATAAAAGAGAACCCAACTCATGCATACAATGAATTGACAGAATTTTGATACGAGACGAAAAACCTATTCAGTCGTGGTAACACAAACGTTTACATATGAAAAAACACCACGTTATGGATGGTGATTAGTAATTCCTTTAGATTTTATCACTAATTTGTGTTTACATTGCTCAAAATAGCGTGCTAGCAAGCAACAGAGAAACTGACAAGTGACAAATCCTGATTGGCGGCGTCACCGTGCCAAGATCGTGGAAACACAACTGGAACCGTACCTGACAGTTCTTAGATCAGTTCAGCCCAATAGTGGCAAAGGGGCTAAATTAGTTTTTGTCTGCACCATCTTTGTCATCGTGCTTGCGAAATCTAAAGGTAGGTGGTGGGGCATGCAGGGTTCGCCCCCGGACAGCATGCCAAACATGCTTTATTAATATTATGAGGAAGCGCAAACTCGTGAAATAATGTTAAATTGAATTCATCGTAAGAGCAATCAAACGGACTATAACTGCCTTTTATAAGCCTTTATAAGATAAGCCTTTTAATCTTTTAAACAAGCATATGTCTCATTTTTTTTATTCTTTCATATGCATATGTTTCACATCAACCTGTTAATGGTTATTTTAGGCTTGCATTCATTTTAAACCATAATTTAGTTAGCAGTGAAACATAATAAAAGTTTGAACCTTTTATTTAAACTACAGTTGAAACTACATCATAAAGTTTCAACCCTGCGATTTATGATTAAGCAATGACAACTGGATGAAACCGAAAAAGATATTAAACAGTACTAAAACTTACAAATGTAATATTTTCAAGTTAAAATAAATGTTCATGTTTTGTTTTTGTTTTTTTTATATCTTTTTAGAAAGATATAATTAACAAATGTTACTTCAAAATTATTAGCAAGCATGAAAAGTCAGTGACAATAAATTATACAAGCAATTCATGTTTAATAATGCCTCAGAATAATAAAAAAAAAAAATATATATATATATATAAACCCTCAAGGTTTTAAACAAAAAATCATATAAGCTTATACTGTAAGCACATGTGTTTGGTTATACAGTATACAGTGTGTACAGAAAGTATTCAGACCTATTTAAAATAATTTAGGTTAATTTTCCATGTTCAGAAAAAAAAACTGAATTGTTGACATTTATTAAAAAAGAAGAACTGAAATATCACATTTACTGTGACACTAATATATTTAACTCAGGTGCTGTCCATTTCTTCTGATCATCCTTGAGATGGTTCTACACCTTCATTT
>JAUYWG010000050.1:9170822-9210747 GCA_034779775.1 Enteromius afrohamiltoni | reverse complement strand
GTTAGAGAACAAATGTATGGTTAATGTTTGTATCTTTAAAATCGGTCCATCAGAAAAGCAGTTCTAGGCTATGAAATGTTTGCGCTGTTTGGTACCGAATACTGAAATTTTGGTACCGTGACAACACTATTCCTTATAGGTTACCGAATTTTACATTTTGGATGAACTATCCCTTTTAATAATAAACATATATGATTTCCTTGGTGTTTTTATTAAACGTTATATTCAGAAAAGACATTAAACTGATTTAAAATGCAAGTAAAGATTTTTAATGTTACAAAAGATTTGTTTACTTTTTTTTCATAAACAATCGTCCCACAAATAAAATGTTTTTAAAAATTGATAATATAACAATAAATATTTCTTTAGCACCAAATAAGCATTTAGAATGATTTGTATCATGCAACACCGACCTTTCATGTGAATAACACATTAGAAATGATTTGTCAACTTTTTCATAACAAAAATTACATTACGATCTTCCCAAAATATAAATATACATAAATAGCCTCATGAATAAAGACCCATTTGCACTGTGTGGAAAAAAACATTAAGCATCATAAAGACATGTTGTTTCTAAAGTTATATAATTGGCTTTTTACTGTGCCAAGGCCAAAGCAAATTACAAAAATAATATATAGAGGACACTTACTACTAACTTGACATATTTTTCTAGTAGCTATTAGAGTAATATAAAGCTTTGAAATACAAAAGGTCAGTGTTTAAAATACTAAATAAAACCATAACATAAATCAAAATGAATCTCATCATTTTCTGTCTTTACAAAGTAAAATGAAGCTGAAATATTATATAAATTGTTAAACACTATTGCATAAAACTTTAACATTTTAATTAAACATGGTCTTTTCTCTCTCACGTTTTCACCACCAAGCACTCCCCTTATCGCCCCTGTTTAAAAAACCCTGAACTAACCAGTTCCACAAACACGTCGTTTGTGCACATGCCCGAAATAGGCCGTGATGACATCGCAACAACATACAGTACATGTGGAAGGAGACATAGAGGTCAAGAGCGCATGACAGCTGGCTAAAAATTTGATACAGAAAAATTGCTCCCCGTTCAAGAAAAAAAGCCAACACAAACTCAGCTGACCTTTAAAGATCTATATTCTTAAGGGTTTAAACTTTTCACATGAACCTGTCGAAACATGGTATACTGCGTTTATCTCACTTTTGAAGGGCATGCATGGAAATAAAAAAATAAAAAAATACACCAAGGTGAAGCCTTTAAGATAAACATGCTGCCTGCTATTTAAGTAACCAGTGAGCATTGCGGTACAGAGCCTTAATACCTTCACGGAATCACGGAGCCATGCCAAATGCTAAATTACCGGCTTCGTGCTGTACAGTGATCCCGTCACTGCGCATATGATTCTCTACCTGTACTTTTTTTTTTCCCCAGAATCCTCTCTGGATGATGCGATAATGAGCCATCTGTCATTGTCATTGTAATTAATCTGCTGGTATTTAGTGGGTAATGAGATGCTGTCGTGTCATCTTTTTTTTTTTACACTCCAGACCTGGAAGGGGAAATGAATGGAGGGTGTTGACCACATATCGGCGCTGCCAGATGGGATCTGTTGTTTACTTCAAAGCTTCCTTTTTTTTTCCGAAATGCCCATTATTTAGGGAATTGTTTTGTGACAACCTTGTTTTAGTGCCTGTAAGAAGTCGCAAACACATGTCACGGCGAAGACAAGACATGGACAGACCACCACGGAGAAGCTGACAGGACGTTTCTGGCACACTTTGCCGAGCGATGACAGGATCGTATGGGCCGTGGCATATTTACCATGATCTGAAAGAGGTGAGTTAATCCAGGTAGAATGGCTTCTGTGCTGACTGGAAAATCTTTTTCAATCATAAGTGAAAATTAAGTGGCGAGCTAGATGGGCACACCACTTGAGATGGAAATTGCACTGCCACATGCAATTTCACACGAAGGTATGGCTCTCACATCTACACCACTTCCTGTTCCGTCATGTTGTAGATACAGATGAGGAATTTCCCCGAAGGATGGCGTGAAACTTTATTATGATTCGTGGGTGGACCGACACGGACTATGTCACCTCGTAACTGGAAACACATGGGACTGTATTGAGTATCAACACCCCTGTTTATCTCCCCCCTAATTCAAACATCAAACCGGAGGCCTCGCAAAAAATAACTCCAGCTTTTGTTATCTGACATCTAGAGACAACAGCAAAACCAATTTACAGGCAAATTGGGTGAGGACATGACAAAACAAAATGTCAGTAAGCTTGAGATTAATGCTGAGCCCTACGCGTTATTCGCTTTCAAACTATTTACTGTGCGTGGGTTTAATTATTGATGTTTGCCATCAACGATGAATTCCTCCGAGCCTTTCAATAGAGCAAATAGTCAAAAGGTTTTAGTATCGATGCCATTCAAGATGAATAAAATGACAGAAAAATGGAGGAGTAGTAGGTAGTAAAGAGGGGAGAGAAACTTATGTGAAGCTCTTGAAAACGACGGATGATTTTGAAGAAGTGGCGTTTGAGTCAATGAGCACTATGCCGGCCACTGAGGAGTCTCATCTTAAGAGTGAAAGCATCAAGTGAGAGGAAGCTGGAATAAAATGTGTTAGGTTTATCACTCAGCTGCTGTCATTAATCACAAAGGTATCTGAATTTGCTGCACTGCTGCATGCTGATAGGTTTATTGCACTCTTTAGCTTGGCTGATAGAGTGTGTGAGTGGAAGGGAGTGACAACAAACTCTCCTTCCCATAAAATACATCCCACTACTTCAGCTCCACTCCGGGCTTTCCATCTCAAGCTCCTTATTCACACACTCTCTGTTTGAAGTTCAAACTTGGTTTGTGCAAACAGTATGTGATGTAGTGCATCAATTGGCTAAATAATTACAAGTAAAAGTAAATGAAATAAATGCATTACAATGCAGTGAATAGGATAATATTATGTAATGCATTTAATATCATGAACTAATAACAATTAAAATTTTGGCTCTTATTAATTAACATTTTTAATTTACTATAAATTCCTTCAAAATTTTTTTTTAACATTAGGTTATATAAATGATTACTAGTTAATGTATTCTAAATAAACATATATTAACAAGTATACGAAAATAAACAGCACGGTAAACTAATGTAAACCTAGATAAATAATTAAATAATAATTAAAAAAAACACGTACTGTTTTTTAGCAAATTAACATACATGAGTAAATAGTTTTAAAAGGTTAATTCACCCAAAAATGAAAATTATCCTGTCTTTTACTCACCTTTGATGCATCCTAGGTGTGTGTTGTGGCAGGGTCACAAACAATAAACAGATATATCCAAGGCCAATCAGAATCGCAAACAGTAGGCAGGCGGCAGACAATCAGGGAAGATGACCAAAACAATCAAACAGGGCAGGCGGCAAAGGGTCAGAGAAGCGTCAACAGTCCAAGATCGGAATATGGGGAATCAACACAGAAATAAATGCTCAGAAATAGAGAGAGAGAGCCACAGAGGCGCGATTTGTCACATATGTGACTTTCTTCTTTCAGACTTACCCAGTCAGGGGATTAATAAAAATTGTCCAGACCCCTCCAAGCCTTTGAATGGGTTTTAATGGGTGATATCCATTACACTTCAGAAGATGTCAAATAATGTGCGCACATGGCTCTGGGGTTAAATAAAGTGCGTTTTTGTATGATAAATATCCAGATTTCAAACTCAATAAGCACTTATCTCTCACATCTGCTGTCTCACGGCAGTTTGTGATGTAGTCACGTAATTTTATTTAATCTATTTATTCGTGGCAGGGTATTTAGTTGTTTTCGTAAGTCCAGCACATTTTTTTAAACTAATGCATTTCAATTGGATGCATCTTAGTTTAAAAAAAATGTGCTGGACTTGCGAAAATAACGAAATAATCTTGTCCCTGCCACGAATAAATACCGTGAGACCGGGTAGAAGTATAACGGCTATCACCCATTTAAACACATTCAATGGCTCGGAGGGGTCTTGACAATTTTTATCATAACTCTGATTGGATTTGTCTGAAATAAGAAAGTCACATATACCTAAGATGCTTCATTTTTGAGTGAACTATTCCTTTAAGTAGATTAACAATAATAATAATTAGGCAAATTCACATTATTAGCAACTTGTAGACTGAATTGTACTAATAACTAAATTAAAGAAAACCGTATGTGTTTAGAACAACTATTAATAAATAATGTGAATGATCGCAAAATGTTATTTTTCGAGTAAATTCTTGCTTTAAGAAGGTTTGGATTTCATGTTGGCTCAGTTACACAAAACATTTGAATGATTTTCCAATATTCCTCACGTTCCAACTTTCAATATGACCGTTAATAGTTTATTGCCACCAGAATTCTTGCTGACATGCAGCTGTGTTACAGAATCTTTATATCTGTTATGTTTGTAATGGAGCAATCTATGGTGCTTTGACTTACAAACAAATTAATTTCTCACACCAGCCAAGTCATTGAACTCGGGTCTGCAAAGCCCACGTACTCTGCTGGCAGTTGTGTGCAACACAGATGTCTGCATTTCCAAATCAATGTGCAGTGGCATTAAAGCAGGAGAAATTGATTGCGACAACGGCTGAGGTTCACACTAGGCCACTTCTTTGTTAATATGGACAGTGGGCATCTCTTCACAGTGTTCATGACAGCCAGCTCATGCTTCCACAGATTGATCTGAATGTCAATGAGAGCGGGGAAGGTTGAGTACTGTAGTGTAAGGGACACTGAGGAACATGTACCCAAAAACACGCAATTATTATCTGCAGATTACAGCTGAGGGACTACGAAATGTTGGCAATCCACAGCAGCGTGTGGCGGGAACAGATATCAGTTTCCACACCAATTACGACAGCGGGCGCTGCGTCCCCTGAAGATAGACTCTAAATGCAAAGAGCGAGCAGAACAACTCAGCACCGCTAATGAGCAATATCAACACTACAACTTCAGAACGCACACATACACAAAAGCAGACACAGTTCAGAAAATAACCAATCCAGAAAACACAAATCAGCGAGGCATAAAACACAGCGCTACTCTATTGTTTGCCAAAGTAGAGTGTACGAGAAAACTGGCAACCTATCCTGAGATGCACGTCGTGGACCGGTGTGTATTTAGTGTTGACCCTCTAAATCTCAGCTCAGGGTGGTCAGGTATCGATTTCTGACAAAATACGAAATGAAAAATGCAGTGAGCTCTTCCAGGGGTTCATAAATGCATTCCCTCTACTTCCCAGGCACACATACAGAGACCACTGAGCCCACACAGAAGCACTCTGATGCTAAGGTTCCAGCTTCACGCACCTACACGCTGTAAACACAATGAGGTCACCATCCACCTCTAAACAAACATCACCTGCTCCTGATTTAGACCTGTGTGCTCTTAGCCACCATCTGTGAAAGAAAAATTCAGCTTCTGAGAGAAGGACAGCCACTTTGGTCTTTCCAAGCGACAGACCCCTCATCCGTCACGACCCTGCATGAGGAGGCCTAAGAGCTGATATCTGGTATTTTGAGGTGCTGTTAACAGCATGGCTGAATTACACTTAATCGATTCATTTAAACTTCCCTTTGTGCCGAGGTCTCTCCAATGTTACAATTACACGGCTCGGAAAATTAGGGTATTACAGGCAGCTAATGGAGACTAATGATACCTTTGTGAATATGACGACTGGCACCCACCTTTCAAACAATCTCATGAATGTTTTTAGACGTCAACCGTTACACATGCGTTGCCCTTTTCTTGACACGGCGGTATCATTCAACATCAAATATGTTACAAAGAAGCACTTCTTCCTGGGAAATATTCACAATCCATGTTTCCATGTGCCCACATTGTCAGAGCTGATTATAAAGTAAAACCTGTGGAGTTACTTTTGTCAGAATGTACAACATTTTTTTTACAGTGGCATTAACACAGTTGTTTAAATATTAAATTCGGAAATAAATAATACTAGCCTACCTATTAGCAAATTAGCTAAAATGTTAACAAATTCACATTATTAACGAGTCATAACATTAGGTAATTATCAAATCAACATACATGAGTAAGCTACAAGTTTACAATTCATATGTGATTTTGCACTATAAGCAAATTGATCAGAATATTACCCAATTATATTCACTTTAATATGCACAAACTAGCCTTAATATTGAATAAACTGACACACAGGCGGCAGGAGACTTGATTATATGAATTTAGGAGTAGATTACATGTGGTGTCTTTTTTTTATCAGGAACCATACTTTAAGGAACAACTCTACTCTAAATATTAAATTCACATAATAAGCAAATAAGTCACATAGTAAGTCAAAACGTCAAGCATTAGCAAAAGGCCTAAATATTAGAACATTTTAGTAATGTAGCCTAAATAATAGTCATTTCATATTTTTATCACATTAGAATATAAACGGTTATTTTAAACAAATTAAATACAATAATATTAGCGTTAACATCTAATAAGTGGCAGGGATTAATATAATTTTATAAATCAAGGTGATTCTACGTATCAGTTCTAAGCTATATTTACGTCTGTACAAATTAAAGTAAAACAGTAACATTTAAATAGAAACAAAAATAAAGAAATAAATCTCTGAAACGAAGGGTTTGGTCTCCAAGGCAGGCCAGTTGCAGGGTACAAAACATCATCCACCGTTGTCTGATCTCCCTGACGGGCTGTTTATCACATATGGCACATCTATATTATTGCAAGTGGCGTGATTAACATTATGAACCCTACTGTTGAGCAAAACTCACCACTCACTATAATAGGTCTCCAATGACAGATGAAGGAATGACTATCTGATTGAACCCATTACCATACTGATGCATATGGGTTGCCTTATGCCGAAACCCTGCATTCCACCTAATCAAAACATGATAGCTGCAGCAATTTGATTATTTGTTGGCATGGCAATAAGCTGCAAGCAACAATAATGAAGCAAGAAAGAACCAGCTCTGATATGCCCAAATTTAATTCACAGGTTGAGTCAATTTATGAGTGTCTTACAATAGCAATCTGTGGGAGTTCCCTAAAGGACTTCAGGGAATGGTGTACGACAAAAGGGATTTGACAGAAGACTAGACAAAGAACACTTAGCTCCACAAATCAAAACGCGAAGTGGCTCCATGCTGAAACCTCTCTGTACCTCATCTTTTCCTATTACTATGATAAGCTTGCATTGTCAGTAGCGAAACAGAAAGCACACCACATCATCCTTCAAAGTAATTTCTGCGTATACTTTTCAGCCATCAATCAAATATGCATCTGCAGTAAATACACAAATTGCAATACACTAAAGCTAATCTATTTAAAAGATCTTCGGCATTTTCAAAGATCTTTGGCATGGGTGCCGTTAAAATGCGAGCTGATTAAAACCACAATAAATAGTTTTGAATGGATTTTGATGAAGGCATGTGGATTACTTATGAATTATTGTGATGGTTTTTATCTGTTTGACCTCTCCTTCTGACAGCAGCCATTCACAGCAGAGGACAAGTCACGTAGAGCCAAATTTCTTCAAATCTTCCAATGACAAAAAAACAGAAAACATATATATATATATATATATATATATATATATTGGGTGGCTGAGGGTGAAATTTTTATTTTTGGTTGAACTATTCCTTTAAGCGGCCCTTTAAAAAAAAGTTAAATAATTTGCAATAGAACACAACAACTTTTAAAGGTTTTAAATTGTTCTGCCAGACTCTTGTCTGCACCTGAAAAGAATGTAGATATAACACTTAATTCATAATAACCTACAATTTATACCTGTACACAACTTAAGAATGTAATACTTATATTACCTAGGGCTGTCAATTAAGTGAATTACACAATGATTAACTTAATTACATTTGCATACATCAATCTTTGCTGAGAAAATCCCTTAAGTGGCTTTAGTAGTCAATCTGTTGCATATCATCAAGCATAAGTCTACCACTGGGTTACAACATTATGCAATTTACCTTCATTGTCAGTCTACAAGCAATGTCTAGACATCTCTGGCTGTTGAATCAGCATCTCATATTGCTGCACTAAGATGCCTGTCAAGTTTTAAACAGTTCAACCTTGATTTTTTTACCATTTCATTGTAAACATTAGCTAGTGACTACACAGCTTGCCTTTTATGCAAAGAACAGTACTTGTTATAGGCACTCACGGCCTTTAGATTGTAAAAGTTAACTATGCTTATACAGGGTAATCATGGTTGATGACAGATTATGTGTGCAAATACTCATTCTGGATTCTAGAAGTGTTTAAATGGTAATGCTACATTTAAAAGAAGTACATAAATGGTGTCAACAAGAATATGGCTCATCTGTTGCTTGGTTAATGCTGGAACTGGCCTTCAGCTTGTGATTCCTTACAAGCTGTCTATATTTAAGGTGTTAAAGGAGTAGTTCAAACTTTTGTTAATGTAGTGCAAAATTTCCATTTTCAATACAAGATGTTTAGGCTATAGCATTACTTCAGAGTAAACAGACACCTTGAACAGCCTGGTTCTTGGACTGAAAACGTCTGGCTATGTTCACACAGGAGAAGAATACGGTTGTCAATCCTTTATTTGAGTCCTCAATACGCCTAGGTTCACACACAGTTCGGTTATTTACGGGGTGTGACAACCGCAAAGTTGCATAAACTTAGCCTCCAGGATAAGACAATGTCTAAAGAGCTAGTCTGACCAACTAGCAGTTAGCCAAGTGTAATCTGTTTTATTTTTTGGATTTAACTAAGACTAATCTACATTTTTATGTAACTTAATGAAAAAAACTGTGACCAGTCTTAAAGAAAAATTTAGCTTACTAATTTTAAAGACTAGTCTTACGCAGCTGGCCCCAAGACTGGACAACTAGTTGTCTATCACATCATTCACTTTAAGAGAGAGCAGCACAAACACGCATCTACCGTGTGTTACGCATTCTCATGTGTGTTTTTGGTAACTGCAGTATTCAATGACTGGCAGTGACTTTAATTCATGCACTATTGCACTGTACCTCCAAGCAAAAGAGAGATTGCTTTTTGTCCAGTCTAATGTGAATGACTTCTGAGAGTCCTCAAGGTCCTGTTAGCTCTGGAATGCAAAAAGAAATTTAATGGCCCCGTTTATGCGTTCCCTTTCTCAGTTTTATGTTACTCAACCAATAAATTATAACCAAATAAATAAATTCGCCACTACCACATGGTGCGAATAATTACCTGTCCGACTCCATTTCACGTAAAGTATTAAATGCTGATCTCAGCTCTTATCACATCAATGCCTTATAGTATATCGGATGTACTAGGTATATCTTTTATGAACATTACGAAGGTTTTGTTCAGACTGCATTATATTACCAAACTGGATTCAGACATCTGAGGGACCATTTGACTACAAATTACTATTTTTTGCAATGGACTAAATTATGTGGTTAATAAAGAGTTTGGATAAGACATCCCATTAAGTCCAGGTCTTTGAAATCATAACACCGAAAACAACTTGTTTAGTAATAAATGCAGTCCTTTTCTCTTAGCTGGTGATAAACAGTGCTGCGCTTTGTGTTTAAGACTATACAGTAGATTCATATGAGGGTTCATGTTTGATATTTCCCAGACAAACAGTACAACAAACCTAATAAGCAGATATAAAAATTATCACTATAATAAATATTAATTTTGCATGCGCCATTACAGCACTTTTATCGCCTCGAGCAATAAGCTTTGTGTCTGAAAATATAAAATGGACTTTTAGATATATGGTGCCTTTCTAGGTAATGTTAATGTCTGAGGACAATACTATTGTAGGGTCATTAACACCCTGCTAGCTGCAGAAATTCGATATTACATTTTTATGCTCGTACAAATGAAAAGAGCAGTGAATAGCTGTATCTCATTCTATGTTTCTGAGCTAATTGACATGAGCATTATGGACTCATAGATTTGTGAGCAGTGACTCTTCCCTGTAGGCACAGCGACTGTTGGACCTTTCAGTCGTTAAAAGCTAAATGTGTCTAATACAATGACATCTCACTTTTACCATGTACTCGTCAAGGGGATAAAATGTATATTTCACCTGCAAACCTTCAACAGTTAGGTGAAGATCTTGGGAAGAAGATGTTTCTGATTAACAGCTGTTGCCGGGGGTAGATTTCGGTGGTCTGGATAACTGGTGGTCCTCAAAGCTTCAAAGATGGTCCAACAGCCCTGTTCTTATTTGGTAACACATTATACTTTCAGATGAAGTGTGTAATTTTCCAATGTTAAAGGACCACTTGGTAATTGTTTAATAATTTAGTAATCCTCATGTCGTTCCAAACCCTTGAATCAACGATAACCACCATTATGCTGAAACTGCTTAAATATTTGCTGTCTCACCAAATCTGATCAAAACACTTAGGCTAAATCATTAATGAGCAAACTGGGCTTTTTCTGATATTCTTGGGGGTTTTATTAAGCATGAAAGTGAGTCACAATGTCCTACCATTGTACTCAATGCACCCAAACGGATATTAAATGATCTTCTTTTGCATTTCAAGAAGAAAGAAAGTCATGCAAGGTTTGGAACGATATGAGATGCTATCATTTTATTTTTGATGGATTTAAATACAGCCCTCTAAAAAGGTTTAAAGGTACCGGAAGGTTTTTTTTTCTTACTCTATATAACAGATATCACTGAAATATGTGTTCTGAGAAATAGCATCTGTCTTTGAGAAAAAAAAATGTGGGCTGTAGTTTTTAAGAAACCCTCAGAAACACTCTCTGCCTGTGAATCATTTAGCGTGTTGGGTTTGCTGATATTGTTCTTTCTGACACGTTCTGACAGCGCGTGTGGTTGAAGTTAGCAAAATGACAGCAACTTTAAATCCACAGAGATAAATTGTTTAAAAGTTTAGTTCAGCCGAAAATGTAATTTTGTCAACAGTTACTCAGTCTCGCGTTGTTCCAGACTCTCTTTCATCTTCAAAACACAAAGGAATTTATTTTTCATGAAATATGAGGGACCTCCATTTTTAGGTTCACATACTGTCCTAAATGATGTTTAAAAAAGTTTAAAAGGACATTGTAAAAGAAATCCAGATGAATCAAGCCATTTAATCCAATTCATCTAAAGAGACAATGCACTTTATACGAATTTACTCAAATATGAACATTAAAGTGTTAGTTCACTACAGAATTAACATTTTCTCACCCCCATGTCATCTAGAACAGGTTCAACAGGTTGAAGGTCCAAATTACAGTTTTAGTGCAGCTTAAATAGGCTCTACACAATCTCAGCTCAGGAACAAGAGTCTTATCTAGTGAAATTATGAGTCATTTAAAAAAAAAAAAAAAAAAAATATATATATATATATATATATATAATTTTTAACCACAACTTTACATTACGCAGTCAGTACTGACCCAGTGTTTACAAAGCAAACATGTAAAGACTAGGGGCCGGATTTACTAACAGGTTGTGCACTGTTAGTAAATCGCTCACAGAATTGTCCCCTCCCAACGGTGCTTTTATAGAATAGCGCTTTAACGCTAATTTGCCGTATTTAGTATATCTGGCCCTTAGTCATATGGCCTTTACAAAAATTATGATTCTAAAGTTGGAGGAGAAAATTATGCTTTTCACCATGCTCCATCTTTTTGAACCAGAGTACACAGATGAAAAACTAACCATGTGTGACCTTTTCAATGTGATTGCATATGCGTGAAGTCACAAGCCCTATTTGGACAGGATTAGTTTTACATGGAGAGGTGGAGTAAAGTAATTATTACTAGAGTTTCTCAGTTATTTTAGTCCCGTCCGAATGTGCCATCTCATGGATCATTACAGACAATGTAACTAAAGATTGCAGTGACTTTTCCGGAAAAAATTACATCAGTTAATACTATTGGCATGCAAATAGACCAGATGTAAAAATATACGTAAATATTCCAAAATTCCCTGTAATTTTCCATGGTTTTTCAAATATATAGGCGCCTGAAGAAGCCATCAGCAAATAAGTGGCAAACCTTTTGGTTTTGTTAATAGATTTGTTCAAAACACTGTTTTTCAACACATACCATGCAGAAATATTTAAAACAGTTCAATACCGCTGTCACGGTGGTGTGTCGGGAAGGAGATTGCAAAGTCCAAATGAAAATAAATGTCTTTTAATAATAATGTTCAAGGCAGATACACACAACTAAACGTAACACATTCATCCAAACGTAACACATACATTGACCGACAAGACTGAACTCAAAAGACATGGTATTTATACACAGTCACAAGTCACACTAATCACAAGACACGACACAGCTGGGGAAACACAGGTGGAAGGGAATTAACTAATAATCACAGAACACAGGAAAGATCATATATGGGCACACAGGAAGGGAGACAGGAAGACAAAAACTGAAACTAACACAAAGAAAACGAAACTAAACTAAGAATACAAAAACACAGACTAAAAACAGAACTTAACAGACATAAAATGTGACAACCGCTTACCCCATTACCCCTCCCACTTACGATAGTTTTACTGAGATTTCCGTGCCAATCAGTCATTAATATCACAGATGTCCTGCGATAAAATTACCCCATCTAACCCTTCTAAAACTAATCCCATCCAAACAGGGCTATAGATATGCATCGCAGAGCTAATGCAAGATGAGCATTTGTGCTTAAAAATCACATACAATATATTTTCTTTTTTTTAGAAAATTGGCTGATCGTTTCACTAGATAACACCCTTTTTCCTCGACTGGGATCATTTAGAGCCCTTTAAAGCAGCATTAAAAAAGCAATTTAGACCTTCAAGCTGTTCATCACCATTGAAGTCCACTATATAGACAAAAATCCTAGAATGTTTTCCTCGAACACCTTTCTTTTAAACTGAAGAAAGAAAGACGTGAACATCTTGAATGACATGGGGCTGAGTTAATTATCAGCAAATTTTTTGTGAATTAATTCTTTAATCACACTGATGGTAACTGCAAATATGGTAACTGCACTTAAAGGTGCTCTATGCGATGTTGCAGGATTTTAGCTTGATTTCTTTTTTATCTCAAACCGTATGCATCACCCCGTATTCAGAGGGCAGACAGCAAGACAATCAAGGGCTGATGCATACGGTTTGAGATAAAAATGAAATCGAGCTAAAATCCTGCAACATCACATAGAGCACCTTTAAGTGACATGAGAAAATGTCATGTCTCAAAAGGTTTCAATTAAAATATTTGAATGTTTTTCAAAGGCGAACAAAGGTCTCTGGGTTGGAATGACATGAGGCTGGATAACCGATAATAATTTTCTTTAGTTATCTATCCCTTGAAGTGGTCCAACATCTCAACTTATGGCTCAACCAATGTCCAATGGAGTTTGGGGCGGGACTACCTGTTTAATAGAATATTGGAAGACGAGACTCTTTTAGAAATTCATTTTGTAAACAATACCATTAGACTAGTAATGCAGAAAACACATTTCACCTTTAGAACCCTGAAGATTGAGTGAGTTTAATTATGATTTATATCTGCAAAGATTATTAAAAGGTTACAATTTCAAAGATGGAAAAGATTACCACTGTAATGAGATTTTAGGAGAGGGGAGGGCACTCAGTGAACATCCATGTTTAATGTGGGTAATCTGAGGAGGATCTTAGGGAAAGATGGGTCTCAAAGAGAAACATCAAGGCAATTAACACCACAAATTCCAAAGGAAGATAACCGTCTTTGATTAGATTAAAGAGTGAATGTCGATGAGCTTTCTTTAAAAGAAAACCACTGCGTATTTGAGTAATACTGCTTTATTTATTCTCAACTCGCAAACCGCTTAGATGGGTCGTACTTTTAACTAATCAGCCTGACCAAGGCTTCCTCCCTCCTTTTTCTCAGTCCCAGAGTAATTACGGCAGTGGAGACCCCCGCTCTGCGTTCCAACAGCACCATTAATAACTGTTGTGTAATCAAATTATCCGTCCTCTCCCTCTCTCGGTCGCTGCTGATTAGTCCACTGTAATGAGCAGCGCTGATGGCCTGCATGCAGCTTTGATCTCTAAATTTCCATCAGAGGGCTGTGGAGCTGGGGGCCGCGAGACCTTCTCTGGAGGTGCGGTACACCAGGGGTCTCAGCTGCACTGTGAAACTAATAGCTTCGAGAGAGAGGTCCTGCAAATCCAAACCCGCCCTATTTAAAAAATGACACCGTGGCACTGACAGTGCCAGGGTTGAGAGATAAATGATGGCAACCTTTGCTAGAATAAAAAAAAAAAGAAGAGAGCCAAGTAATTATTTCTCGACAAGGATCACTGACCCATCAGTCCTTGCACTGGTGATAAGTTCAGAGGAAGTATCTAACCAGCTTGTGGACCTTTTATGCCACGGCCTTACCTTAATATACTTCACAACAAGTCGTGTCTGACCATCGAATGAATGGTTGTACCATCCACCGGCGTCGGAGTGAGTAAGATGGCCTTGCGTTTGTGTCACACGGTGGGGTGATGGCTGCCATATGTTGGTCTCATCGTTTGCTTTGACATCACCATTACTCACCTGCAGTGCTTACGGCACATGTAAGCAGTTCGCGAAGACTTCATGAGCAAGATGGACCGTACCGACAGCGTGACTGATTTTCCACGCCGTTGTCACCTCTGTGTCATCCAACATCTGCTAAATTGCCAAAAAAAAGCTCTCCAAGCTCAAAGCGTGCTTGAAAAGGCCCTCGACGTCACTCTGCTGTAGTTTATCATTTATGCACGCTTATTTGAGTTTCAGATGTTCCCTTTTTTCTTCCGTGTTGCCTGACAGATGCCTCCACTGAATCTTGTTCTACCGAGGGAATGAATGCGGCTATTTAATGAGCACCGAAGTAATTATCATAACAGAGAAACTATTAAAGAAAACTAATGAGTAGAATGGAAGGCTCAATTACATTCGCCCCAAAAAATGTGCGTCTTTTTTCTCCCCCATTCTTAAAGCACTCTAATTCAAGAGCAGGAAATGAATCGAGTTGAGTGGCGCGGCAATAGCTCTGCATGACTAAGCAACGGAATTCATCTTTCCTCAAATTTAATAACACTTTAAAGCAGCTTCACTGAGAAAAACACAGTTACAACAACTAGTTGACCAATACTTGATTGTTAAAGCATAATAGCAGAGAAATTGTATAATTGACCATTGCCCGGCGAATGATTTCCTCCATAGCTGTGCTTGTCTCATATCACTCTTTCTTCTCACATAATACTCAAATCAATATTTCATGTCTGTGTGTTTATTTATCTACTAAGTACCCGTGAAATAAGCCGGATAATGTATAGTTAGCCGCTCATTATCGCAAAAACAAACCACTTTAGGTTTATGCGACACCTGTGTCTGGAATACAGAAGTGCTGATCACCCTGCCTGGGTTTATTTTGGGATAATGAACAGCTTTTCTTTTATTTATAATGCATAACAATGTGCAAGCACTTCATATGGCCAAAATGGATAATGTGTAATCCTAATAAATAAATGCACAAGCATATATAATACTGCTGTGAAGTTCATGTTCCTGTTAATTATATGAGGTATATCATATTACAAAACACTGACGTGTGTAAAATAAAAATGTACTAGCTGCAGAATCATTTGAACAAAACTATTATGTTAATGGTTCTTCCAGACCACATTCAAAGCATTGCAAATCAGTCTTGCACGTGTACATTTTATAGAAGAGGAATTTAATAACACCGACTCTACGCCGTATGAGATATGTCTGATCAAAGACAGCCTATATACATAGCTGAAACAAACTTGATTAAAGTCATGCTCGGGATAAAATTAAGAAATAAACTACACAAAAAAATCCGTTGTGGATGGCTTTAAGCACTAAGACTAGATGTGGCACTGATCTAAACTCCCTTTGTGGCACTGTAGCCTCGCTGCCACGTCCAATTAACAGCCTGTCATATTTCCCAGCATGAAGCCAGAGCGATTCGTCCCCGGGGAGACGGTCTGCCCTGCATAACGATGGTCTATCACGTCTGTCTCAACAAGCACCTTTGTGCGAGCAGATCCGTTCCACTCACTTCTGGATATCTGCAAAACCAGACTAAATGGTCTAGAATCAGTCACATGAGTAATTGCAGCGGTGTTAACTGTTTCAAGGGACGGTATCCATGGATACAGTCCACCTGGTTGGGATAAGTTCACTCAACATGTGATTGCGGGTGAGCAGGCCAGGACACAAATGGTGTCAGAGCTCCTCCGATCAACCCTAATGAAGCCCAACTGATTCATGAGCGAGACATTTGGAATGACTCATCACCGAATCTCTGCCAGTCTGCTTCAGGCGCAGTCGTGCCACGCTGGCTTTACATGGCACCTTTGAAAGTCCGGCGTCACCGTTTTGTCTTTATTGATTGCTAACAAATGTGTGGAATAAGCAGTGACGCTGCTATAATTAGCAATGCTTTCAAGAGGTTGTAGACCACAGTTTTGTAACACAGTAGGTGAACAAACACTGTGAATCATGCCCAGCTCTGATATGTGATAATCAAATTCCCACCCTAGGTGTCATCAAGAAGGAAGAGGTCCTGTTGTTTATCAGCACACTGAAAGATAAAAAGCATCATCACAACATAAATGTTTGTGTAAGGTAGCAAATCATCTGCAGTATCAGAGACATGCATGTAATAAAGGTAAAATATGTATTAAACTTTTTTTTGTTTGTAAATATTATTAAATAATAAATAAAGGCTAATATTCCAAAGTTCAATATATTTTTTATACATTTATTATTGTTATTATTCATTTTATTCAGTACAGTAAAGATATTAATAATAATATATAATATAATAATTTTAAATACAGTTCTTAAAATTATTTATTAGGGCTGCACGATTTGGGAAAAATGTCGCATTGCGATTATTAAGGTCAAAATTGCGATTGCGATACGATATATCATAAGTGGTTTGACTCAACTTGCTTGTTATCAACGCACAGTAAAATGCACACACAGATTACTAATAATGCTGAAATCTGTATTCCTCAACTAAGAAACAGTGTACCGTGCAATCTAACAACAACAAATTAAAAGTAAATTGTACAAAATTAAATAACAGTAACATCTTTACATTAATGAATTAAATTACATTAAATTAACATTAAAATAAAATTAAAAAGTCAAAAGTACAGATAAATAAAACTAATACCCATTTTCATATTTTTATATGTTACATTTTAGCAGGATGTAACATACACTTTACTAGTATATATACTATATTTACTAGTATATACTAGTATATTTCTATTGATATCTCTCGTCCGGTGTGCCAATCATTTTCTCAAATTCCTCTTTGCTAAAAGTGCGTTCACACCTGAGGCGTCTTGGGCGAATATATCATGTCGAGTGTACGCCGGTTTCACACTGCACGCGTCAGCAGGGCGTAAGCAGCGCATATTTTTTTCGGTGCCCATGTTAACGGATGAGAGCTTTCACACAGGAGCGGCGCAGAAGCACGTAACAGGTGCAGAGAAAATACATAGATCAAAGCACATGGCACACAGTGTTCGGAGAAGGCCGCTGGAAAATACGACAGAAAGATGCTTGTCTATAGCCTACTGCAGTACAAGCTGTACAATTTTATTATTTTAGCATTTTCATTTAAATATAAAATTTCTCGCAAGCAATCAAACAGTCAAATTGTACTTCTATCATTATTGTAGCATGGAGACTGCGTCGTTGTGGTTATTTTCAAAGTTTTTCTCTGGTTTAATGAAAAGGCAGATTTTTTTCTTCAAAACAACTGCAATGTTTGTTATGTTGTTTACTCTCTCTGCAACGACATAGGCTGCACTGAACTGATGACTTCGATCCCCGAGAAAAGAAATAAAAGCCCGCCCACACTGAAAGCTGATTGGTTTATTTTTCTTAGTAAACCAATCAGAATGCAGCTCCAGCACACGTTATGAACAGTCACACACACACAGTTCACATGAATGCACGGTCTCTCTCACTCCCTCTCCTTCACGCCATTGATGTGCACGCGCTTGCCCGCTTGGTCTAGATTCAAGGATGTTTTATACAATTTGCGGGCATCAGGGAGCCACTATCTTCCCGGGAGACTTAGGATGTCTGCTGTTAATGTTAACTTTATGCCAAGTCGCCAAAAATAAAATAATGCATGAGAAACGGCTTTGGCGTGTTAGTAGCAGACAGTTCACTGCAACAAGCTTTCGTAAACAAGCTAACGTTAAATAGATAACGTTAAGTAACACTTTAATCGCTAACATAGCAGATTCATCTTTCTTAAACGTATCTTAAACTGTATAAATATTTCACAGTACTGTTTTTTTTACTGTATTTCGATTAACTAAATACAGCATAAGATACATTTTGAATCAATTTAAAAAATCTCACCAACCGCAATCTTATTAAAAATTCATGTGCATTCAATTTAATCATCATAAATTTTAATTCCTCTGATTTAAAATGTAAGCGAGAAATACAAATACAAAATATGCATGCATATGTTACAGTATGTTACAGTTGTGCTAATTTACACTTGAAATATAGTTGAAACGTGAGCAGACTAAATATTTACTAAATATTTATGGTAGCCTGGAAAACAGAATACATCGGTGACAGACTTCAAATCCTCAAGGCACATAAGAAGAAGTTGACATTTATACTTGTTTATAACCACATGAGACAAGAGAACATTAAAGAGATACACAACTTCGTAGCCACTCATGAAAACTCAAATGAAAAAGCAAATGAAAACTCTTGCCACCACTCTTTAAACATACAAAAATCTAAAATAAAAAACACAAAATGTCACATTTTCCAATCTTCCCCTACTTGAATTTTATGCCCAGGGCCCGCAATTAAGTTTTTGAGAAACCGGCCAAGCCTATTTTTTACCCGCCAAAATTCTTAACAATTTAACACAGATACTGCATATACAAAGCACATTATTCTGTATATTAACTATGCTCCGGACAGAGAGGAGTGACAACATCATTAAAACATCAACAAGAAAAACAACTTTTTGATCATTTTATATTTTTTATTATAACTTGGAAATGTCTATTACTTTGAAATCTGATCTAGTCAGACTACTTGTTTTCTTTGTCCATTTTAGTAATTTCAGAGTTTTTCTATTATTTAGAAATGTTTCTTATAGGGCTGTCAAAAATAATGTGTTAAAGATGTTAATAAATTTTTGTTGTTAATTACGTAATTACGTAATAACGCATTTCAGGCATTCGTAGTGCGACAAATGATTTGTCAGGAAAGTGAGACAACAATTACCTCGGAGTAACTGCACATTGCATCAGTGACACGTGGGTACTGAAGTTTTTTACGCTGACTATATTAAAAACTGAGGAGCGTCATTTTGCGGAGGCTTGTAAAGAACAGTTCCTGTCTGTTGGAAAATGGTAAGGATTCAGGTGTAGTTTCAAATAGCTATTAATCATGATTAATCCACTAAATATCCTGATTAATTTGATTCAAACTTTTTATAATGTTTTTACAAAAGTTTTTTAATGAACTCTTATAGTCAGACTCCTTGTTTTCTCTGTCCATGAAATCTGGCCTCCTGCTTCCGACGCCACTAGCACGAAACTACCACTCCACTGAGTGTGGGATAGACAGAAATGACGCGAGTGCAGCGCTTACGTTTCACTTACGCATCAGTCGCACGCAGACAGGGGCGGGGGAGCATCACAGAGATCCGCGAGAACTGATACTGATTACCATTACCAGTGAAAAGATTTATGGCGCTTTAAATTTAACTCGTCAAAGAATTTGTTCGCATTTGGCAAGTGCCGAGTGTTAATTTCGGACCCTGTTTATGCCCAACTTTTTAAAAAAATGTCTTAAGAATGATAATGCAGAACTGCAGGATTGGTGAACACTGATCTAGATGATTCAGTCAGTTCAAACACCTCCCACTGATCATGCAAGATTTTTTTTGTGCCAGAATACTAACAGCACTTTGTTGAATACCACCACTGGGACATTTATCATATTGCTCATATGAAGGTGACTGGATGGCATAAGGAGTATTTTCTTACAAAACAAAAAAAGAAATAATTAAATTAAGTCCCTTATGTTTTAAGCCAACATTGTTCATTGTTATCTACCAAATTTGAAACATTACCTCAACAGACTTAATATTTAAATAAAAGTTCGAAATGAAAAAGGAGCAAGACTGTTTTTTTTTTGTTTTTTGCACACTACTGACTAGAAAACTCTTAATTATTTATTGTACTGATGGTTAAATGGTTAACTCATCAAAAACATCTTGCACCACGGCTGACCTCGGGAGGCCAGATTCTCCCTTTCAAAAAGATTTCGGCAGCAAAACAGTATAATTAATAACGTTCTCAAAGCAAAGCCCCTTTTTGAACAGAATCCCAGGCCATCAAGCGATCCGACATCAATATCAGCACAGCAAGAAACACATTTAGCATTGCCGCCTTAGCCCGGAGCTAAACGAATGTCTGCACGGCTGTGTAGACAGAGCAGACGTTTATTTTCAGACACTAATACATCAGACACATGGTCGTCTTTTTCTCACTCGCTCTCTTTCTCTCTCGCTCCTTCCCAGGAGCTAGGCTAATAGCTGACCATGAGCACAGCAGGGCACGCAGTCTGAAAAGGGAGGGCTAAATGATAGCAGATCTCCAATATCTCCAAGAGAGCAAAGTAGCGTGAGTGGGAAATGGACGACCTATCTGCTGTCTTCACCATGGGAACTATTTTCAGACCCGGTCATGCTGTGCCATTTCCAAATAAATAAATCATCTTCAAGACTCAGCAGAAGAATTAATCACCTGTAGAATTGTCTCACGCACACACGCAATCACCCGCCCGTCATCAAACCTTATTAACTATTATGTCACATGCAAAACAGGATTAAAAGCAGCATATTCAAACTCAATTACTACATTTTCAGAAGAAAATCTGAGTGGTGTTGGCATGTGAAACTCGTGATGCTAGCTTATTGTGGGTGGTTGCTGAAGTGTTCTGAGTGGTTTGTACTATCCGTGTTGCTATGTGATTTCTAAATGGCTCAAGTGAAAATGCCTATAAAAGTTTGATCAACACTAAGACTATGCCTGCATCCTAATAATTCTATGCGATATTAGTCATTTTCAATACTATTCAGGGCAGATGGATAGTATGCACATTGGGACGCAGGGTAAGAGTTCATAAACTTTAGGGATGCAAATGGGCGGGATCTTTCCAGTAAATCTTCAGAAATAAACTTTTAAAAGTTCCTGAACTCTTCCAGAGATTTACTGGAAATTCTTGAGGTATAACTCTGCTGAGTAGCAGAAATGGCATGAGATACGTTACCTATTGGGGGAAAGAAATCTACAGGTCACACTAAATATAAAATAAACAACACGTTTTACGTCACAGCTATGAATTTGATATGAGTGCAGGAGGGTATATGGGACGAAACATTTTGATACTGAGAATTGGAATCAGATTGGTACAGGAAGACTCATCAATACTTAATTACAGAATAGAAAAACTACATTTTCAATGCATAGAACTAGAAAAAGTGGATTTTGTTGAGGGGTACATTGGTATATGACAGTTTTTTAAACACTTAGAAGTCTCTTATGCTAACAATGGCTATATTCGATCAAAAAATACAGTAAAACAGTAACATATTAAAATGCAATTTCATTCTGAACCCAAAGCTACATTTTCAGCATCATTACTCCAGTTTCCAGTGTCACATGAACCTTCAGAAATCATGCTGATTTGCAGCTGAAGAGACATTTATTATCATCATCAATGGTCAAAAGAGTTTTTTTTGTAATTCTATTCTATGTTCAAAATGACAGCATTTATTTGAAATCAAATCTTTAGACATAATTAAACGTCTTTTGAATTGCATGTGGTCTTTAAGACTCATGATATTGAGTTTGTTCAACTCAACTAACCTTAAGCGTGTGCAACATTAATAATAATTATTGCATGTAGTACTAATTGCGCTCACTTTCCTAGACACATCATCTTTTCTCTCAGTCTGACTGCTAAATCAATATATTCCATCATGGCAGCACACCATACATCCACATACACTGCAATCTGTAATGAAAATCAATGGGATTTAACTTGAACATGCACAGGGGGAGCTTGCTTGTGGGGACCATGGAGAAAAATATGAGGAAGCCACACCCCCAGAGCACTAGTCAGTATTTAGCTTTAAGCATCACTCGACTGCACGCACATTAACTGCAAGCTACGAGCAAATCAAATGGACCATTTATTTGGAAGGAAAATAACATGGGTTTTGATCTGACAGATATTTATGGCGTGCAGTCGGAAGGAACAGTAAAAAATGGCAATGTCGGCAGTCAATCTACATGATGGGCTCCTTTGCAAAGTGTGGGATTGTATTTTTAGTAGACTAAAAGGTGGATGATGTTATTATCTGTTATTTAAACATAAATGCTTTTTTGCTTATCGTCTAGTTTGCCAAGTATGGATTATACCGTAAATCATTTTTTGATATTCAGTCCACTGATACAGATATAATACCATACATTGTGATGAAGCGCTGGTAACCAGATCAAACCTGCCAGTCACTTTAAGAATAAGGCCTAAACACAGACATGCCGTGTTTTATTTGTTCTGCTCAGCTGTGATAAACCAAAAGTTGATGTGATGAACCTAATTAAATCGAACTGAGCCGACAGTTGATTTGCGCCCTACAATAAAAGCAACAGAACAAATTCATGCATAGAATATGACAGTGTTTTAATCCACACCGAGAAATCACGCTGCCAGCTTCGCCGAGCTCCAGAAATGATTCTTGTTAGTCTTTTGGCATCCACTCCTATGACTCTTTAATAAATAGAAACAAACAGAGCTCAAATCAAATCAGTGAGTATTTGTGTGTGAGGAGCCTCGGCCCACTTCTGTTGGCAGACACTTGCCATCACTGTGCTTTGATTCAGCCCGTCTCCAGCCAGAGAGAGCTTTACATGGAGCTCCACACTCAAAAGCACTTACGAAAGTGTTTTCATTCGCTGAGCTCATGATCTGGCTGAACAATCTGATGGATAAAAGACGGATGGAGTCGTGGACCTGTAGTTAGAGTGTGTTTTAGCTCATGTGGGCAACGTAAGTTCAGCTAATGTTTCCATCATTTCCTGTCCTGTATCTAACATCACAGCCAGTAAAGAGAGAATTATTACAATAATCCTTATGTGTACATAAATACAATCTTATGACTACACATTGTGCAGAACATAGCCATAAAAGAAGGAAAACGTGTTGTGAATGTGAAAATGTCTAAAAAAACATATTTCTCCATACATTATTACAAAATCATAATCTTCTATGCACTTCTATACAAATGAGGAACTAATGTTGTTATTATAAATAATAAAATATTGTTATATTATATTATATTATAATATAATATAATATTGTTATAATATAATTATAAATGCCTTTAACATTGAAAAAGTTACTGACATGAGCTTTAGCTTTATTTAAATTTTTTGGCTCTTGATTTATACTGCATCATTAATTTATCTATTTTAGTTTTAGTCCTTTTAGTATTTCAGCTGTTTTCAACTTGTATTTATTTCAGTTTGTTGTCAACTCAAGTTCAGCTATTTATATTTGTATAAACATTTCAGAATTATTTCTTTTTGAATTGAACAAAAAATGGCTTTGAGAGATTTAGATAAATAACAGCAAAGATATGAATACTGACTCAAAAGAGAGATCATTTAGTGGAATTAATAAATAAATAGTGATGAAAATGAATTCTAAAAATGAAAAATGTAATGATAACTTTGCTAAATATGGTATCATCTTAAATTCAAAAGTGCAAATATAAATGTGATGAGTGTGTTAAATTCTTATAGGCCAAATAATTCTGATAAATAGAAAGAACGACATAAATATTAACTAATGTGACAGCAGTTACAAACAAAATCTCTCACATATAATGTATTCTCAGATTTGCATATTGTCATTATGATGCCAATTTACCACTGGCTCAAGCCTGTTTCTCTTATCCTATTTGTGGCTTGACAGTAATGACCGTGACTAACAAACAGTATAAAATTGGATCTGTCACATCCAGCCACTGCTCAATCCATTTTCAAAGGTCGGAATGGGTGCCAATAACGATCCAGGTATTGGAGCGGTGCATTCCTACAATAAAAATGTGCCAAAAAAGCCCCAAAATGTCGAGCATGCGTTCCGAGGCAGGCGGCCGGAAAAAGTCACGGTATTTGATAAATCTGAGAAGTGAGAAGGAAAATATGCGCAGAGAGGCTGAGAAATGCAGAGTAAGGTCACGGTCGAGCTCCCGACCAACAGGCCTGTTCTCGGCCAATCAGTCGACAGGCTGCCTGTGGATGATTGACAGCAAGGGAGACAGGTTGGCACAGAGGGGAGGCAGAGTCAAGCTCCCGCAAACCACCCCAGGGCAGACCAGCTCTTACTCGCACACACAGACACACTTTTCCAGGAGATAGACTGAAAATTCACGGCCTACTGAGACTCGGAGGCCCCTCACATTGTGTAGTGGTTCACATCCGACTCCCAGCATCCATTACCCCTTCTGCTCTCCTTCTATCTCACTGCCTGACACTCAGCGTCATTCACACTCAGCCTAATGTCGCTGTTTGATACAAGCATAAAGGCTGGCTTTTCAGGAACCATAATCCTACTCAGATCCAGCATTGCGGAAAAAAGCAAAAGAAAGGAATAGAATCAAAAAAGGTCTCTTTTTCTGTTTGGCTGCTTACATTAGCAGCAGGCTCTGACAGAAGGATTTTCATAGGATTAATAGGGAGCAAGAGAAGGTTAATAGGGCCCGGCTTTGAGAAATCCTTCAAACTTGGAAAAATCCTTCATGTTTATCCAATTTTTCAGCACTTTTATTTGGATTGTTGGAGTTTTCTACAATCACATCCAACAGTTTAATATTATAGGATCTTTGGCACAGCTTTTAACAAAAAGAGAGTCAATTACATTTGTAAAAGGCTTCACACAAGCAGTCCAGCAGAGGCTTATTCCGGTCAAAAACCACTTAACTTTGCTTGTTAATTTGCTACTACAGCAGTTGACTAAAAAGAAGCATCTGAAGCCACTAACAAGGCAGACTTTGTCAAATACAGTGATTATATCACCCTCGATAGGATTCACTGTGTCAACCAAATACTTTGTAAACATGACAATGATTCCCTCTGGATGTCAGCCAATCAGATTAGAGATTTTCAGATCAAGTTTTGTGTGCAACATGCTGTAGGCAGCCCATGGGCGATGGCTGTGCCGTCAGGGGTTGAGGCTATTAAATAGGTAATAAAGTCAAGGTCTGCTAGAATCCATACATCTCATCATGGCTATGATGCCCACATGATCTCAAACTTCATACTGCTGATAACTTCTGTTCATATTAATATTGTAACCTGATTAAAGTTTTTCCTTATTTACAATACAGTTTAAAAATTCCAAAGTCAGTAATATTTTTTGCTTCCGAAAATTCATCTTTTAGTAATAGAGTGAATAGTGTAAAAGTAAATGCTGTACTTTGCATTCATCAAAGAATCCTGAAAAATATACAGTATATCACAGCAACTGCTTGCAACATTTATAATAACCATCCAGCCTTTAGCATATTAAAAGAATTTCTGAAGGTTTGTGCATGATGGCTAATAATGGCTCAAAATGGACCTGTGAGTAAATGTAAAATAGAGTAAGTCAGTCTAAGCCATTAGTAAGCAGTAATAAGAAAACAGCCACAAACTGGCCTAGCAGGAACAAAAGATAAACTACAAAAAGCCAAAATCACAGCACTTCACAGCATCTTAGTGCTTCTGCTCACCTGGCCCTTCCTTTGCTGGCATTGACCTTCCAGTTCTTTATTAACCATCTGTCTGCACATCAAACCTAATCCAATCTGCTGCGCACTTGCAATCTTCAAACCCAACATTTTTAACCCGAACGCTGCGTGATACTCGAACGACACAAGTGAATGAGAGCGCGATAGCTTCCATTAGAGGACAGCACAATGCGGAGAAAAGACCGCCTAATTACTGTTATGCACTTATGCAGAGCTGCCCTCTGAATTCTTAACGCATCCTGCATGTCCATTGATATTCAGTAGAGAGTCCCGCGTCCAATAGAAAGTTTAGAGCGTGTGAGCAGCTAAGTAGGAATATCCACCACAGATGTGCTGACATCAAGCACGTTTTCAGTTCCCAGCAAACATATTCACTGGCTCAAGCTACAGCCTTGATTGCGCATTAGAGACCTCGTGTACGGATACAAAAGATGCGTCTCTGGGGTGAGTTCTCAGCTTTGACGCTCACTGCATCAGCTACAAGGCGCTTCTTTCTCGATCGATACCAACACAAGGCCGTCGTGAATCATGCCTGGAACGCATACGGAGAGTAAAACCCAGACACTGAGCGAACAAACAAGATAAGAGCTTAATATTAGCGCACAGTTTACAGAGATTTTCTAATACGGCTCTTATTACAAGCACATAAATATAGTGAAATTGTTTGTGGTGTTAGAAAAGGTCAAGACGGTGAGCGACTCGCACCGTATATCTCTATTAGAGTTAAGAAAGAGCATGCAGCTAATTACTCCATTTGATTTCTTCCCTGGGTCGACACAAAGGCCAATGCCAACGAAGGTGAGACTGATGCATCATGTAATGAATTAAAGCTTCCTAATTATTAACGTTTAAATCACCGTATGTCGCTATATACGTGGCTTGGCTCCGATCCTGGTTTCCTTAGCACTCCAGCAGTGCTCCGCAGGTGCGTTATCAGGCACTTTCTAGCAAACCTTGGCCGTTTTGTATGCACATGCGTCCTTTTGGGATCTGATAAGCCTGCATTTGAAAGGGTAAAATAAAAGGGGATTAAACGAACACATACTGGCCCGGGCTGTGAGAAATCTGTGAACACTCCACTGGCCCAGAACCAGACACATGAGTCAGAGTCATTAAAGCTTATCCCTGGAAATCACAAGACCCTTTCCTGTATCAATATTAGCATAGATTGGGACGGCACGGTGCCCAGAGGAATGGGTCGGAATGGGAATCATTAGGAAGTTTGCGACTGGATTAATTTTACTGTGTATAATTAGAGAGCTTGCAAGGCACTTCCTCTTGATTACCATTGACTCGCACTAATAGAATCATTGGACGGAGGAGCCGCAGCCTTGAAAGATGCGCGCTGACATATGGTGCAGGCGCGCTTCGGGCAACAAGAGTTCGAGATACTTTTTTTCAAGCTACTTTGCTTCCTGTCTTTTCTTCACTATTCTATCTGTCTATCAGGAATGATATCATGGTAATATCTGCAAAATGGTCACCCACAACCTCTCATGCTATTCGTTTTAATCCGTCTCTCCAACTAACTTTTAAGTAACTTCAAATTAATGCATTTTAAAAAATTAATAGTTCACCCAAAAATGGAAACTGTTACATTTACTCCTGCCAAGCTCCAAATAGGGAAAGAAAGCCCATAGGACTTGTGCGCGTTCTGAACCCACTGCTCTCAAATCTTATTCACAATTAAAAACTGGAATTTCTAAACATGCAGCATCAAGTCTGATGTCTTTGAAGCCAAATGCCATTACAATAAGGATGGCCTGCTGGTCTGGGGCCAGCTGATGTAAAATTGACTTTTGATAGACTTAAAAGCATCAGGACGTGATGAAATCAAATGAATTCAATTATTCCAGCTCTGCATCAAATGCAGTCAGTTTCCAGCAAAGCTTATAGTAGTTGTATTATAGTTATAACTGCAAAATCAAAAAACGCTACATTCAATGATAATGAAAAATTTTTAGAAAACATAAAAGTGTGTTGCTGAGAAAAATGGATCATTGTTTTGTGGTGTTTTATGATGTTGGCAAGCCAAGTCGTAAACAAAAATCTTTCTTGTTGAGCGCTGCATTGGTTTTCTGGACTGATCACAACATAAATTTGAAAAATGCAAGTGAGATTCAAGTTCTGTATCGACACAGGATATTTTCAGTGGAAAATAGCTTAAATTGCTGTGTTCCTCACACAAACTGATTGTGCAACTACAGGAGCCTTAAAATACAGCACATGAGCTGAATGGGTGACATGGCTTGGTTTTCTATGCTTTTTGCAAATGTGCGAAGGTTTAAATGCTAATTCTACTTCTGCTTTCATGACAGAGGGGCGGCTGTCTGATACAGAGTGGAAATAGAGTGTCTGGTTCATGCAAAGATTTAAAAGTCCTTTTTGACCTCACCAACAAGTGCTCTCAATTGCATCTACATTATGCCACCGCAAGGTTACTGAAGACCAGCCACCAGCGGTATGAAGACATGAAAAAAAGAGATGCATTAAATTTTCACTTTATCTACCATTTTTATTGCTCTTAATGTTACACTGCCTGAATCGACAACCATGACTCACAGAGTCTTCGCTAATTGCAGCCATTCATTAGCGTTGTGCTTGGACAGCCAGACATAATGGCCCGGCTTAATCAATTTTGCCATGATGGCACAATTAAGCTCTTATTTGACATTAAATATGAAAGGCCGTAAGGGACAGCCTGGCTGCAGATGAGCTCGCACTGAGGAAATGTCACCATGTCTGGGAAGAGAACCGGCACGCTGAGGGACAAAGGTTTGGACAACACAACTGAGAGAAAGCTGGTCTTCTGCCAGGCTGCTGCCACTGACATCGAAACCCAGCAGGGAAATGCACCTCTGTCCAGCATTAGTGCTGACATTCTGCATTCAAACAGCAGCGTGGTTCGGCGTGGGCAGCCGCGGTGGGGTGGACGTGCCATAAAGCTGCTGTGACAGCCCACCTGGAGCTGGGGATGGTCTGGATAATCCTGCCGTAGTTTGATTATGGGAGACCGGCCCCAAGGAGGATGCAGGTGACAAATCAAATCCGACAACAGATACAACAGCATCTGACACTTGGGAGAGGGCACCGCCTGTAATAGCCAGCATGGAGTATCAAGCACACCTGACCCCAAAGTGAGAATAATGAGCTTCTGGCTGGAACACACCAGCGTGGGGCTCTTTAAATCGTATCGCAGATCGTACGCCCAGAACATCATTTCACAGCAGCGGTTGGCCAGACAAATGGAGAAAAATGGCACTCGGGTTTGGCTGATGTACCCCCCCGGTGTTGGGTCAGAGGGTCAACCTCAGCGGGATACCTTGCATTTCACTTCAACACCATTGAGAAGTGTATTTCAAGGGCACTGCGAGAAAAATGAGAGTAAGTGTATTTGTAAAAAAAAAAAAAACAATGCACAGTTAAAAATGAGACCCCTTTGGTTTCTGACTCGTAGAGGGCAAAAAAGCATTCAAATCCATAAGATGAGAAAAAACTAAGCAGCTTTCTTGGTAACAGAAAACTCTACTGGGATATCTAATATAAGAAGGCAATTTAGTGCTATTATAATCCATTAAAATCTTTGCCATTTTATTGCATGGGTTGTTTCACTTTATTTCAATGCTGAGGGAATAAAAAATAATCACTAGTGGAGAGGTTTCAGCGAGGCCGCTCATCACCCCACAAAACAAAAATTAGGCCGGGATCCGTGGGTATTCAAGTCAATCAGTATGTAATGAGAAACGAAGAAAAGAAATGATGCTGACCAAAAAAACAGTGGCAAAAAACCACACAAATTTGTGCCGGAGCACCGCTGTGTTTTTTATTAGTTCTGCCTCAGTACTTTTCACTCTAAAACAAATATCCACTTGAACTCCAAGAACAGAATAAGACCCTATATTACATTTCACCATGAGTAGCTAACTATTCATTAGCAAATCAACTGTAATTATTTTCCCTGTTTGAGTCCCGACCATCTTCAGTCGACCGGTTGGAGGTTATTTTAAGACATATTTGATTACGGGTCCATTCTATCTTGGTTTTACAGATCAAGGACAACAACATAATAGACGTCAGATTAAAGTGTATGATAGTCCTTTGAACGTACACTAGACTCTGCTTCTTTGATAAAATATTGATCTGTTCGGTGGAACCTTTTGAATGATAAAAATAACCACAAATGACATATCTTTAATATCTCCCCTGCTTTACCTAGATGCAATAAGATTAAACGGAGAGCAAAAGGACATTTGGAAGGTTTTATCTCTGAGGATCTTGCAATAAACCACATTTTCCACAGAAGCCGGTTTGGTACAAAACGCAGAGTTGTCTTCCATGTCAACAATGGAGAGCTTCAGAAACCATCCTATTTCAAACAAGATATTAAAGCATAAGCCAGAGACAAATACCAGTGGCTTATTGTGACCTAGTGTGATAGCTAATACTTTAATTTTCTTGACATCCCACACGAATTGTAGTTTGAAAAACTAAAGGATTTATGTGAGCGGGAAGGGAAGTGAAAGAGACTCATTCTTCTCAGAACAGTCTGTCTTCATTATTCTGTGTTTTAATGTCCATTGCTATAGCCATCTCTAAAGCTCAGCATGTATCTCAAAGGAGCGTTCCAGAAAATGAACCTCATATGTGATTCATTCCACAGTGTTAAATTATCCCAGCTCTGCTACAGGAAATTAAATGCCTTTCTTAACCCCACAGGACTTGGGCACTGGGCTTTTAAGAGAAATAACAGAAAACTCTTAATAGCATTGAGAGTGACAAAAAATCCTGAACGTGTAGATGCCCAGCGGATCTCAAGTTCAACAATGCAAACCTTACGAGAACACACAGACACAAAAAAGCAATAAAAAATAGCATAAATGCGAAACAAATCCCTAATTCTGGAGCAAATCTGAGCCACACCAGACATACTGAGTTTTTGTTTCTTGTTAGCCCACTAGCGCCGGTCAGAAAACACCAGATGAAACCCTACAACCCTGAGAGCCAGACAATACTATTATTTTTAAAACCAAGTTTGCTCTGAACATAAACATATAGAGCTCATTTGTGCTGAAACGAATATGTATGTTCTTGGTATGTGAAAGCTGAAAATAACTAGCGTGTATATTTACATTCGGTGAAAGGAAACACAAGCAGTGCTTGCTCATGTAGAACTTGCTAGGGCATTCAAGGTGGTTGTCAATGTCGTTGCTAAGGTGCTCTGAGTAGTTATACTAATTAAAATACAAAAAGTGTTTGTTTGCTTTTTAAAGCAATCCCGGCCATTTTCATGGTAAAAAACACACTTTAGTTATTAAGAATTTAAATTCTAAACTAAATGACACATTGAAGACCCATTTTTCTGAATGTTTCAAAAACTTTGGATTAAACTAAATAAAAAACATTAAAAACAGTACTCAGAGTACAAATATTGCAGCACAATTAAAGTTTGAAGGACAATGAACTCTAGCAAATAAAACAAAAACAACCACAACTTCATTTTCCATTTTTGACATGTTCATTTACAAAAACAACAACAGTCAATTTGGGAGGCTCTGGCTCTAACGCAGTTTAAAACAGTCAACTAACAACTAAACGACAGTTTCATATCACATGTTCATGTTCATATCACAACCCTTAACCTACCCGATAGTGTTTAGAAAATGCAAAACTAATATAAACAGGCATTTGTTGTTGCAACCCTGCCATTTCAACTTCTTTTTATGCAGATTTGATCCATTTTGTCAAACCGTAATTACACAGGATATAAACCACAGATATGAAGCTGGATATGTGTGATGCTAATATCCAAAAGCATATGACATATAAATATTGTTTTGAAGTCATAACATGACATACATCTAGTAATTGTGCAAAAATTATGTTTTATTAATTAATACTCTATAAATTTGTATGAAAAGGACTAAAAGGTGTCAGTTTTACTGCCTCTAGTGGTGATATGTGCTCATTGGTACATATTGCGTGTCTCGCTAAAAATCACGCCCAGGTATGCCATGAGACCAAGCAGTTTTCATCTGTAAAAACCATACATATTTAAAATAGGGCTGCACGATTTGGGGAAAATGGCATACGATTATTAATGTCAAAATTGCAATTTGCGATACGATATATAAGTGGTTTGACTCAACTTGTTATAAAGAAAAATGCACACACAGATTACTAATAATGCTGAAATCAGTATTCCTCAACTGACATACAGTATACAGTGCAATCTAACAACAACAAAAGTAAATTGTACAAAATTAAATAACAGTAACATCTTTACAGAATTAAATTACATTAAATTAACATTAACACAAAATAAAATTAAAAAGTCAAAAGTACAGATAAATAAAACAAATACCCATTTTTATATTTGTATGTTGTCCCAAAACATTTTAGCATATGTAACGTATACTTAAGGCCTGTTAAGTATAAGTATAAGTTAAGTATACGCGCGCTAATATCGCCGACGTGAGTGTACACACCGGCGCGCAAAACACCAGGCGTAAAAGCGTAATTTTTTTAAAAACGCCTCAGACTCTGGACGCGCCACATTAAAAACTGTCAGACCAGTGAGACCAGTGCTTTTGTTTTCACGTGACCGGAGCTGCTGAAGTTACAGTAAAACACAACTTGGTGGCGCTCAAGATCACTGCAAGAAAGAGGAAAGTAAACCAAGATGCCCAAGATGAATGTAGAGTTGCTAGTATCATTCGTTTCTGAACACAAAGAGCTTTTTGATAAACGCGACAACGACTACAAAAATCTTGATAAGAGGGAATTGCTATGAAGAGGAATTGCTGATCAAATAGGATTCGATGGTGAGTTTCATTTCACTTAATTTTACAGTGTACAGTTAACAGAAAGCATGAAAATTGTTTTGAAAAGAGCGTAAATACCGTCTCTCTTCTTCTTCTGTGCGACAAGCAAGAGTCAGAAGCACAGCGCCACCTTGTGTACAGAGGTATTTCTGTTGTTTATTAAGCACCATGCGAGTGAATTCGGCAGTGAAAATCGCATGGGTATCCTGGCGAAAAACACTAACGAAATGCGCATGCGATATTCGTCCCGGTGCATACAGGCCTTTGTATATTTGACTAGTATGTGATTAATGGTGCAGCACTAATTTAAAACATTCAAATCTTTACCTAAACCAGTCAGATTCAAAAAATATAACCTACTTTACATTGCGCTTCAAATCTAAAAAAATTAATAATACAAAGTATGTTAGTTAGACAATATGCAAGTATTTTTTTGTCTGTCTGTCTTTGCATCTGTAAATAAATAATCTGACTGCTTAGAAAAGTAAAAGTATGTTTTCAGGTATCATTCACATGAGGACTATCATGAGCACCAGCGCCTCAGCGAACAGCAGTAATTAGAAATGAGTGTACATCAAAGAACAGAAGTGTAAAGAGGTTCAGAAAATGTCATTTGGACGAGTGGCTGTGATTGACTATTGGATGTGTCAGCCTGCAGGTGGAGGTCAGTGCTGGAGAACGATGGCTTTAGAACGGACTGAGGCTGAGTAATCACTGCGCTGACATCACAAGTCCTGAATCAATATCGGACAGAAGATCACACCCAGCCTCTCTTCCTGCAGATTAAGCTGTTTTAAAGGTGCGAGCATAATTGCTTACTAAAAACGCTATATCCACTTCCTGTCTTTGCATTGTGTTTGTAGGTTTAATTAGCAGAGCAATGACACGCTAATGGGAGCGAGACAGCCTTCACGGAGGAGGAAGGCAAGGTGAAGATTGCTAGCTTTCTTCATCCTGTGTTGACTTTCCCGGAATGATGAAAGCAAGATCTCAGAGTGTGTCCTCCTGACCTCATGAGATGAGCGGAGTGTGATGTGTGCAGCTCCGGCAATCTCTGCTTGGTGCCTGCGGGCCTGATTATGATGGAGATGAAGCTGGCACATGAAGTCGCCATACAGTAGCTTCGGCCACCCACACCCGCCTTGCACCACGCAGTCAGCTGTGCCGCTCTGACTCACGGCTCGCTGGCCAAATTTCAACAGTAAATCTGACATCACGAGAATGATAACGGCGCGAGTTCAGCCAAGGATCCAAAAAAAGACGGGCGATCTTCGCCTCTTGATTCTTGAGTGCTCCTCCCAAATGAATGAATCAATCTTGATTTAACACATTGGCCTTCAGTAAGATTTGCCTTTCGGTAACAGATAGTAAAACGCCGGGCTATGAGTAATTTTATATCATCATAACGGTGGGTTACATATCACGATGTGGTTATTTTTGTTGGAAACCACAAAATTGTTTATATTACACAACAAATAAATGATACATCCGACATCAGTGCCAGTACAGCAGCTTATTACAAATCACTTATGTAAAATAAACAAAAACACTATTATCACAAAACACATGAAGTTCTTATTTTACTATGACAATTAAAACTACACAATACACATTTAATACATTTGTGTTAAGAAATTCTATTAAATAACACAAACATGCATATTACACTTTATTATGCTTTTTTAACTATATTAATTTTAAATGCCATTTTATCATCAGATATATATATATATACCGATTTAAAATAAACTTACATATTATTTATTTTATTAAAATAGTTGATAGGTACATTCACAAGTAAACTTATTAGTATTAATTTTGGATGGATGGATGGATTCTAGGGCTCAGTTTGGCTCAGTGGGGTTTAGTGAGGCTTAAGGAAGAGAAACATAGCAAAAGAGCAGGAGTTGGACTGTAGAGAGACAATGTACCGACAAAAACCAAGGGAGAGGGAGGGATAGAGAGAGAAAGAGAGAGAATGGCCTGAAGCATTTCACTTATCTCACCCCTCACTGTTTGTCGATGATAACAGCCTATGGTCTCTTACACACACTACTGTCTGCAGTCAAAAAAAGCACAGAAATAACTCTAAGATACTGCTCTCGTGACAAATAACTGGGCAGCAAGTGGCCTATTCGGACTAGTGTTTGGAAAATAAAGGAAATTTCATTCAGCTCAATCAAGCCTTTACACCAGAAGCTCCTGTAAAGAAGAGAAGAGCAGATAAAGAGAAGAAGTGGACCGATCAGGGCAGGTGCTACCTGCATTCCTCCTGCATTATTTAACATAAATTCACGTGTCTAGACGATTCATTAATTGGACAGATATACCAGTAGAGTGCGTATGTTATGGGACACTGAAACGCCATTAGGAGCTGCCATATCCTGGTGTCTTGAAACTAAAGGCAATTACGGAGTGCCAGTTCTCACACAGCGACTGCCACTTATGTGTATTCTCACCTGTTAATTACTTATTCATTCCAGAGCCAATAAATGAACAGCGAATTAATGCACAAGATAGCGAGTATAGATTGACCGCCCTCACATTACATTGTTGCAGCAGCTTTGGGGTTTAAGAAAACTGTGTTGATGTCAAAAAATAAAGAATTCCTCAATGCATATTTATTAAAGTCAGCCTGAAATAAACATTCATAGTTCATATTTTTAAATGCGTTTTAATCTTATTTTTAAAAAAGTTTCCTTTTTATCACTATATATTTATCTTTTTTTTCTCAGTAAAATGTCATAAGAAGTAAGGTATTATTCAAGTCTATTGCACAACTGCTGCTTTATACATAATTATTGGAAGATGCACATGCGAGCCAATATCTCAAAGCAGTCTGTCACATCGTATCATGTGTAAATGTGTGTTCAATGCACAAACACGTTTGATTAAATGGCTGAATGAGATTTCTGATTATCCCCCTTCCTCAGTGATCGGAATGTCTTAAAAGATATTATGGTTGCCACACAGTAATTACGTGGCTTATTTATGCCTTTAAACCTTCACCAGGTCTGGAGTGATGCACTAACCAACAAAGTCAGTCAAATGTGTTTCATATTAATTCCAAAAACACTCTCATAAGCTATCCTACACTCCTAAAATCAAGGCTTTTACTGGCACTGATGGTTCCACGAGGAACCTTCAGGGCTTGGCGATAAAACAATAACGATAAATATTCCGGTATGATAAGGTGACCATATGTGGCATTTATCCCGGACGTGCCCTGGCCAGGATTTCTATATTGCTTTGATTTAAAGTACCTCGAGAGAATTTTGAAAACATAAGGAATTGATGTCATACACTATTCGGTCTGCACACGCAAAAAAAAAAATTCTTGACCAGGATGCGTCTGAGACAAATGCCACACAGTCACCCTAGATATGATGTTCCTCAATAAAATGATAACAAATGTTTGATAAATGTTCGATATAATGTTTATATGCAAAAAGCGCAATGAAACGGCGCTAAAGGTGCTATATAGTGTTATATACAGTACGTTGTTTTAACTGCGGTTATAAAAGTATGCTACTATGGACGACCAGTGGTTAGACAGTCAGAATTATTACTCTTCACCATATAATAATGAGTTCTTATGTTTTACTGATGTTAGTGTTTTGATAATCAACCTAAATGTACATCTGCATCTGAAATCAAAATACTTCTACTGTCAACTCAAGCTACTGTCAAACAGAAACAAACAAAAGAATTTTTAATAGTTATTAATATTGCAGCCTGTATTGCAAACTGTGCAAGCACTAGAATATGGAATAATGGATTAAATGATTAATTACCTTCTGATCACACTGCAAAAAAACGTTCTTCATCGGTATTTTTTGTCTCGACTTTGATTTTAAAATCAAAACATATTTATTTGAGAAGTGAAATGGCAAGTTTTGTTTAATGAGAATGTTCAAATTGAAGTAAGTTTGATTAAAATCAGAACAAATATCTGCCAGTGGGCTTAGAAATATCCAGTTAACTCAAAGAAAAACAGATCTTCATTTCCCAGTCAAGGATGCTTGTTCTTGTTTTAACCATAAACTCAATTAATTTACTCACTTGCGAACAAGACTACATACAGTATGTTCAATTTGCAGCTGAAGTTAGTACACATTTATATGGGTACACGGGTTAAGCCAGAAGACGGTGTTTAGACTGACGATTCCTGCAGGGACTATGATTGAAGACCATAATGTGTATACAACACACACAGGGCTATATATCAGAAGAGAGAATTGTTCACCAGGAAAGGGTAATTACCCCAGTCTGTGCACCGTGTTCCGCTGCTCTTACAACCAGACTTCATTCACTGCTGACCTCCACTGAAATCCACGTTGCGTGTGGCGGGAACCAAACAGAGATGCGGCAGCACGTTTTGCAGTGCTTTTCTCTCCATTCTGTGAAGTACCCAACTTGCCCCGATGCACTTGAGTGGTAAATGTGTCATTATCCCAAGAGGAGACACCCATCTAAGCTGTCATTGTGCAGCTGGGGTTGAGTGGATGAAGCCAAATGTTGTCGACCCAGTGTCGCGCTCGCTTCAGGACATCAGGGCTAAGCTGATAAGAATGCTGGAGCATCATAGTCCCGCTGAACCAGAGAGCGAGCAAGCGGTGACAGGGTGAGTGGCATTAAATGCGACTCTTCTCTAAACAATCGGTTTAAAGAGAGACTGGCTCTCCAGTTGATTAAAGATGAGATCTGCGATGAGGCCCAGCATCTGGTAACACAACTGAACATTCGGGGGAAGCGGTGACTAATGAGCTGCCTTCTCCCTCAGTGTCTGACTTCCATATTGCACCATCCCTTTCCATTATGTATGCATGACAAAGAATGAATCAAAGTTGGGTTTTAATACACATCTGTGGATCTAAGACTTGAAAAATATCAGCAGCTAAACTGCAGCTCTGTGTCTAGTCGACCTAACGCAGAGATGAAGCGTAATATTAGCAGTTCTTTCAAAGAGCTCAAGTTTTCAACATTTAAGTCGGCTTTGTTTTAATATTATTTACAAACTGTAATGTTTTTTATATTCTGAATTGCCTTTATCTTTAGTCATTTTCTTACATGCTTTTGTCATTTATTTATTTATTTGTACTTTTTAAATGTTACATTTCCTGCAAAAGCCTGTAACTTACTCAAAATCTTGAGTTTATCATTTTTCCTCTCGGCTGTTGACCCTAATTGTTTTCTGGATGTTTATCCACTTTTAGATTTTGTAACCCTTGTGTTGTCCTCTGTCTATATATGCTTTCCAGACAAGAGATTCCTGAGATGCACATAATGATTTCTGGTTTATAATTGGTTGATCTTTGTTCTATTAATTAGTGAAAGTCAAGATATGCTTGACTATCTATCTATCTATCTATCTATCTATCTATCTATCTATCTATCTATCTATCTATCTATCTATCCATCCATCCATCCATCCATCCATCCATCCATCCATCTATCTATCTAGCGTCATGTTGTTCTACGGTTCTAAGTATTTACTATGTAATACACATTCCAGTGCAAAATAATAAATGAAACTACTTTTATTTTTGGTTGGCATCACTTAGGTTCTGCAGATAATACAATAAGTCACATTTCATTAATAGACATTTCAAACGCCTAACTGCTGATATTGTTTTGAAGGACAACCTTTCCTAGCCAATGTCTGAGAGGTTTGATGTCACTTCCACTTCCTCCTAATTGAATCAATGGTACCCATTGCTTTAAAACGGTTTTGTATCTTTTCCATAATTGATGCCTTTTTTGTACTTTACTCTAAACTTCTTTTCCAAAATCTTTAATCTTTGTTATCACAGATGTCCTTGAGATTCACAGAGATCTCTTAGCTGTGGTACTGTAGCTTCTACAATGAAACACAGAGAGAAGCAAAACTGTCGGCTAATTGTATTGTCGTTATGTCAGCTGTAGTTTAAACTTATAGCTTTGTAACATAACCCGGTTGTTTACCAAGCATATGGTGGCAAGCTATGACTGGTATCTTAATGGCACTAATTTGATGTCTATGTTTCCTCATGGTCATTACCATCTATGAGCTGTCTAAAAGATCCACCAGAACAGTTAAAATTTGAACTGCACCTGCAAAATTCTAGAAGATAATGATCCTGTCAGCAGCCAGACATGAACTGGCACTGGTGTTAATCCAAAATAATCTCATGGGAATCTGGGAAGGATTCAATGAAATGGGCAAAGTTTTGTGGGTAATATAAGGACACTCAGTTCTTAAGACTCTACAACTACTGGGCTTGTAGGACTTTCAAAAGGGGTCAGCAGACCCCTGGTGGTTTACGAAGATACTGCATGGCATTTCGAAAAATTGTTGCTTACTTTATTTTAAGGTTACCAAACCATTAACTACTTTACATTAACGTTTGCCTCAATAAACACCTAATTTGCTCCTTGTAAAGAGTTAGTAATGTAGTTGTTAAGTTTAGGTCATATGGTCATATGCACTTTATGAGCACTCATAAACAACTTATCAATAAGCATAAACTGTTAATAAAAAGCATTTGCATACATATAGTGCAGTTGTGCTTTGGGCATCCAGCATTAAAGACCCGGCTTGCAAATCTTTCCCAATACCATCCTCTTCTTTTCTAAAAAGAAACTATTTATTTCATTTTATACTCAAAGAAAAAAAATTATTTTGATTTTCAACATTGATAAAAAGAAGTTTCTTGATAATACAATGATTTCTGAAAAATTATATGGCAATAGCTGCGTTTCCATTCCAGATTTAGCTTTTTTTACAAACTTTAGCGATGTTTTATAAATGGCGGGAAAAAAATGATTGCGAAATGAGAGTGACCGTGTATTAAGTGTTTTTTGGAGGTTATAGTACATCAAATAATGATCATATGACTTTTTACATACGCCATGTGATCTGTAAATGCAAAAAAATCTGTTTCCATTGCAAAAACAAAACAAAACTAATGAAGAGACTCAAAAAATGTGCCATAAGTGTTTATTAAACAGTTTACATGAACATATCTATGGCATACAAATTAGCCATCTATCTGTAAACTTTGAAACAGGAACTTAAATTTTTCAATTTTAATAGCAAAAAATTATTAAACCTTTCACACATCTGATTTAACCTGTTGCTAGATGACGTCATACATCAATTTGCATATTCATTACGTCAGTGTATCATATTATCTTGCTTCTCTGTGGTCACATAATGTTATTCAATGCACCCTAATTCTCAATATAACTGTTTTCACTG
>JAUYWG010000050.1:9156815-9170722 GCA_034779775.1 Enteromius afrohamiltoni | reverse complement strand
TACTGAACTAGCTCTACCTTACAAGATGTTAATCTAGATTAAAATCCTTATTTATAATCAAGCATTGTCTGATGAAATCAAGTGCACATAAGATATAGCCAATGGCTATGCTGTGATTTTGGCTATATTTACATGTAAAACAGAGTTAGAAGCAACATAATATCTATTTTAGTATTGGTAGTATTACTATTGGTATTCTCAGCCTCTCGTTGAACAGTAAAGACGCAGGCGTGCACGGCGTGAAAACAAGGAGTCGCGCTAGCCTAATTGGCCAAAGTACCAGAGACTCGCTGAGGTTTGTCCAAGAAGTCTCTAGATTTGTCGCTAGTCACTTTTAGGGAAAAATGTCGCCAAGGGGGTCTGAAAAGTCGCTAAATATAGCGACACTGATCTGTAGGGACCGCAAAGAATGATGGCCACACCTGGGCTGATTGGAATTGTAGTTCCTGCTACCTCCCGTTCGCTCCATTAGCCTGAGCAAACTTTTTTCAAAAGACCTATCATTTTATCGAGTCATGCGACCACGGTAGTATCGAAAAAAATTGGTATTGCGGTACGACGGTATTTACAATACCATTACACCCCTATAAGTGCCTATAAATTACAAGAGATTTTCGCGGTGGTAAACACTGTGGTAAAGTCACAAGTCTGACTGCACATCATTACCCTAAAAAATGATGCGATCTGCATACAAATTTGGAGAAGAGGGCTAGGGCTAAAGCCTTCTGCTGAAACCTTTTGCTCCCCCTACTGAATACTGATTCATTCATCCCTTTCGCATGTTGAGTAAATCCCACAGTCACGGCACAAGGCCGTCCACCTTGAACTCTAATCTCAGTACATCTCTTATCGACAATGCTGAATGACATGATTAAAAAGGAGCCAGGACAATCCAGCCTTCCGCTTGGGATCTCTTTTTCTCTATGGCCTCTGTCAATCACATAGGTAGCTTCCATATGGCTTTGCCTGGGCGGCCAATTAGGCAGCTTCAGCAGTCACCTCTGTGGTGCATTAAGCACCCTGTGGGCATTAGAGATTCTATCTGTAGAGTCTGTGTATGGTAATGAGGAGCGGTAAAGAGAAAGTCTTCTGGAAGCCCAGTCTAAGAGGAACTCAGTTGGTGCTGATGGTTTTTTTCCTTTAAAGCTGTTAAGAGATGCTGGCTGTACTCTCTCAGACTGCCACTCCAAAAAAGCAAATGGCCTGGGGCCCCGACACTTCAGCCCCCATTAGCAATGAAACAAATCACAGCGGTTGCAAAGGCCTACCTGTGAAATGTGCACCATTTGTCTCCAATGAACTTCTCTCTCTGAGCCGGGAAGCTTATTTGCGGAGGTGGAATCTTTCAAAAGTGTATAGACATCTTCGCGTATCGACTTAAGAGCGGCGGAGAGGAAGAGAGGAGCTGTTGAACTGATGAAGTGAGTGATCATTGGGACTACCTTTCTGACAGCCTGGTATCAAAATATAAATAATTCAAAGCGTATGGACGCGAAAAAAATGCTACCATGTATATCGATGTAATCTTCAAGGCTCTGAAGGACTCATGGACACACATCGGTGAAATCTGAGGGTGGTATGGGAGAACTGATGTTGACAATGCTAATTTTCAGGTCTGGCAAACTGGAGAAATCAGTGAAACAGAAAATGAAAAAAATGAAAGTCAAGCTCCTGCTCACAGGGCCTCCTTTGTCGTGCAGCTATTTCTAAAAACAACGAGCAATTTCACACAATAATTGACAAACATTTCACAGAAATTAGAAACACGGAAACAATCTTTTGTACAGCTGTTTTTTGTTTTTTTCCTGGCTGGCCTTGTCAGGGAAATAAAGACTCAAGACAAGATGCTAAAGGCTGAAATACATTACGCGATTTTTCAAATATGATTTTTTTTTTAAAACAACTAGTTTGAGAAAAAAAGATGAGAATAAGTTTTAATATATCCTAATCTGCGCTATTTCCTATGAAATCTGTTAATTTGCATTGTCTTTTCCAGACTGTAAATTGGACAAAAATCTGGAAAGAAAAGCCATGTAATGTATTCCAACACAACTGAAATGTTCAAGGCCCAGAAAGGTAGTAAGGACATCGTTAAAATAGTCCATGTGAATATTTTTTATGAGCAAAAAAACGTAATGTCTTTATTTAAAAATGTCTTATCTTTAGTGTAAGTTAAAGATACATCACATAAAGTGATTATGTTTGTATTGTTTGGCCACAAAAAGTATTCCCGTAACTTCATAAAATGATAGTTGTCACTGATGTCACATTGACTATTTCACGATGACCTTAATTCCTTTCTGGGACTTGAATGTTGTAGTTGCTTTGCTATCTATTGAGGGCCAAAAAGCTCTCAGATTTTATAAAAAATATTTAATATAATATAAGGTCTTACAGGTTTGAACAGACATGAAGGTGAGTAATGATTGGCAGAAGATTCATTTTTAGGTGAACTACCCCTTTAAATATACGCCGTTTCAATGCAAGGCCCTTGCGAGATCTGCAAGAACTACATTAGATGTTACCAAGATTGATGAAAAAAGTCCTCAGGCATTAAATAGGACCAGCTTCTAGGTTGTTTTATGTCTTGTAAAACCTTAGAAGGTCATTTTAGAAATGCATTTCCTTAATTTATCAGTCAATTAGAAGATGTGACATGCTTTAAGTAACAACAATCTTTTATGTTCACCCTGAGTCTTCCCTAAGTGAACGCAGAAGCGCTTCACTCAAGCACAAGCATTAGATCATGTACGATATTCATTCACTCGGCGGTTATGAATTCCCTGCAGGGAATCTGCTATCATGAAAAGATCCTTGGACCGCTCTTGTGCTGTCGACAGATGCATATTTGCTAATTCTGAGATATTAGACTACTTAAACTTCAGCGATGCCTCATAGGATAAATGCACGTCATCACAAGAGTGACACAAAGTGGTAGCTGCTGTCATGGCAACGACTGCTAGGCTTGAACTTGATGAGATGTGCTACAAAGATGGTGCACAAAGTTGATAAAAAAAAAGTGACTTCAAAATCCTGCAGGAAAAAGCAGCTCATGTGACCTCGAATGGCCTTGAAAGGAAACTCAGCTGGAGACGCATCTGACAACTGACACTTCCAGGGCAACATGAAAGAGGCATTTTCCGAGGGTGGGTGACATTCAGAATGTGCTCGACAGCCAAAACACTGAAATCAAATGTCTGTAAATAACATTTTGCTAAATTCAAATAGCACACATCAAACTCTCAAGCCTACTGTTATGAGCCAAGGAGTTAACAGTGGCAGCTCTGTTATATAAAGTCTAAAAGCCGGGCTGCATAATAATAATAATAATAATAACAATAATGATAATGATAATGCTAAAAAAGAATTATATTTTGTGCGAGCCTCAAGGAAAATAACCCAGCATTTGCAATTTTCACCTGGGCTAAACTGATTTGTGCCAATAATTATTAACTATGATTTACTGACTGTGCTGGGCTTGGCTGCTCTGGAGAGGAGAGGCCTGGAAAATTCACTTAAACACTACTGACCACAGAATCAATATGAGACACAGAGGATAGATATGGATATGTCATGCTCTCTGACATTATATTCTGCTCATTGACTGACATATGGATTCTGAAACGGCCTTAGCTGCTGGAGGCTTTGAAAGCACAAAACAATTCTCTATGGTTTTAACATGTCGTGGTTTTGAATGTTTGCTTTCGTTTCTGCCATGTTTTCTGTTATTCCACCACTAGAAGTGTCAGCAAAAGAATTCAAGACTTGGCGTAATGTTTCATAAGGCTTTCAAGAGTTTTTATTTTACAAATCAATCTGGGTAATCTAAGGTTCAAAGTATTGAAAATTACAAATAAGGATACTACATTTAACCCATCCAAAGTGCACACACACACACAGGGCAGTACGCAGCCAATGCTGCAGCACCCAGGAAGCAGTAGGGGGTCCGGTGCCTTGCTCAAGGGTCTCATCTCAGTCGTGAGATTGAAGGTGGAGAAAGCACTGGTTATTCGCTGACTCCTCCCAACTACAACTGCCCCTTAAACAACCCCTTTATTATTATTCTGATTAAGAACAATTAAAAGAAATGAATTTAAAGGTTTAAAATAGTGCATGTGTGTGTGAACACAATATTGTTTCAAAAATATTGTGCGTCCCTATAGAAACTATTCTATACAGCACAGAAGCATGTTTGTTAGCACCGCTACTGTTTTTCAATCAATAATTGTGCAAAAAGGGTTTTCATTAGCTAGCAAAATAGGCTGAGTGTTGAGTTTGTGAAGGGCTGGTCTCATGGGTGTTGCACAGATTGGCAAATGTCCTGTGAGTGGCCCTCAACACAGAAAGTGCTGAATGATGCCCTTGTCTCAATTCTGTAGAGACCGACCTCATGGATACTGACAAATTGTCACACCATGTTGGTTAACCTTCACTACAACAGAGAGTTGTGTTTCTCCGTGACCTATCCATCAAATGATCGGGCATCCAATGAGATCATGCATCTTACTCTGTTTTCTGTCAGGTGCATATACATATTCGCTGCCCGCTAGGCCCTCAGACTCCAAACTTGTGTGGGCCTTTGTGTGCCCTTATAATCGTGTTTGTTCAGTTGCTGGGAAGAGTTGGTCTTCTGGGACAGAGCTTTCTGTGAAAACAAATGCAAATCAGCAGTACCAGTCCAAGACACTCTCGCCTTAGCCACCTTTAGCCATAATTACACACTGGTGATAACACTGAACTACAGCAGACCCACTACCAATGCCAGAAATCATTACTTTACCTTTAAAGCAGCTGTAAGTGACTTGGGCACCATTAGCTGCGCCAAACAGAATCACAATAACAACTTCCCGAACAGCCTTCCATTGTTTGGACAAACATGTAGTCCTGCCCCAAACCTGTGCCACTGATATAGCACTGTTTCAGTATTTTTTTGCATAATATGAGGCAAAAACTTCAGTGCTGATATTTCATTTCACCAGCCAGTAAAAATACATATACAAGCAATTCTGCAACAAGACGATAAAGGAAGCCTTCTAGAAACTCATTCAAGCATGCATATGCCTGCAGCAGACTTTACTTTGCAGACTTTATTACATGTAAAATAAATAAGCCAGTAAAAAATAAATGAGATAAAGTGTATATCTTTGTTCCACTGAAATACAGCAGGGCACTGCAATAAACGTTTCACATTTTACATTATACTGTATATATTACCAATACATTTTAATACAATTTTGGATGTTTGACCATGTTGATATATAATGGCACAACCTTCACAGTTCTCTTCAACAGCTTAAAAACCTTTACAGGCAAACCTACTAGGAGCTAGTTGATTTGCATTGGTATTTTCTTTTTATAAGCCATTAGTCTGCACTATTTCAAATTATTTATTCAATATTCATGACTAAAAGTGGGATTCCTGGTTAAAAACAATTCATAAATACATGACCCACGATTCTGCAAATATTTACACCAATCGAAGAATCGGCAAACTGTGACCTTTGGTTCACACCCACTACCATGGAGTGCTGCAAAATCATGTATCAGTGTCCTATGTGGTCTCAAACAACTTAAAAACATGTGTAAATATGCATATTTTTCCATAAGAGTAAAAGGAACACTACACCCCCAGAGTTAAAAAGTTGAGTTTAACCGTTTTTGAATCCATTCAGCTGATCTCTTAAAACTCAACTTTTTAACTCTGGGGGAGTTGGAGCCTATTTTCCCAGTGTTCCTTTAAAATATAATAACTGCATATTCATCCTTCATTTTTTACTTTGATGTTGTTTAGGGCAATTCTTTTTAAGTTACAGTAAGTTGTTGTTTTGCATCAAAAAAGTTTGGAATGTTGTGGTCCACCTTGTAGTTGATTGATTTGTTTCAAATAGCGTACTACTCTCCAAGATTTTCTTTTTATTATGATGTAAAAAGTGGAAAAGCGTGACGATTTTTCCTTTACGGAACATGTTACTCACCAACAGCTCTTACATCTACCATTAAATGTGCCCCATGAGCGGGCTGACAGTGAATGCTTCCCATAGAGTTTAATTGCCAGTTAATCAATCAATCCTGTCAATATTATTTCCCTTGAATATTTCTTATATGTTGTCTAATTTCTGCTTTCACTCAGCACAGAAAATGAAGAAAAAATTACTCGTAGATTCTGTACGGTCCTGTCCGTGAGTGCGTCACTAACTTGTGAAAAGCTGTTTTGCTACAGAAATGCAGAAATGTTATATGATCCTATAACCCAGAAAGCGCACGTACGTCTGCAGGATGTCTTGTCTCTTGATCTGGAAAACATCTGCTGTCTACAAAACGTCTGGCAGACGTCTTTCAGATGTCATTTTAACATTCTGAATCACAAACATCTTAAAGACATCTTATAGACATCTAATTGACATCTTAAAGGAGACGTATTGCAGATGAGCAAACAACCTAAACAATACGTCTCAGAGATGTAAGTGCTCACATCAAATATATGTCTCCTAGATGTATGCGTGCTATCAGGGAATCCTTCATTATTTGCTTTAAGAACACACATACAAAGCAGACAACACCAGAGTTGATAATAAAATAAAACTTAATGCTTGCTGTCTTTCATGCAGAAAATGATGCTTAAACTCTCTTTCTGCGTTCTCACATTAGATTTGCAGGCAAGCACTTTTAAGAATCGGTTGAGTGAACGACTCCATGACTCGTTCAAACACAAAAGACGCTCGCTTGCTGCCACCTATCGGCATAACAATGTAACTGACGGAAAGTTCTATCGCGCTAATTAGTGAAAGAATCTTTTATGTGCAAGAATTCTAGTCATTGAGAACAAAAGTTTGCAGCGTTTAGGAATACCAGAAGCATTATTGTGTTGTCATTACTGTATTCACCCTTACACCACTTACTAAGCACTCATGAACATTAAGGCTTTATATAAGAATCTGACCACTTTTGTAACCAAACGGCAACGCTGTATGAGTAAGCCCACATACTGAAAACAAACAACGACTGTGACATTAAAACAGAAATCGACTTTTTTTCCCAGCACTCGATTGTCATTATCCACCAGGGGGTGCAAAAATGACACCCATTCCACCCTAATCTTTAGCCAAAAGCCCTCAACACAACCCGGAGAAGCTTTCTTTAGGTTATTTTAATACTACCAAGGTTGATTTCAAATCATTTAATAAAAATGGTCATTCTGTGTAAAAGCTGAACCAGATTATGCAAAGTTCATGACACACATGTTGCACACTCTAACGCATTATAACGTGTGCCTTATGCACGCATAACACCTATAAAACACATCATAACCGGTTTAAGGTCAGTTCAACATACGAATCGACTTTAAATGCCGTTATGAACCAGAGCACAACAATTAAGTTTCTTCAATCGCATGCATATTCCTAATATCCCGCCTTTCATGTGTTTCCCATAAATATGGATGCATATGCAGTAGTACACAAGAATATGTCAGTAACTCTCCTGTGCTCAGTATGAATGAACTAACACCACTTAAATAATACATTATTTCAAAGAACGATCTAATTGTCATGCAAATCGTGTTCGCTGACTATCAATTGTTGCTGTGACTAACGCAGACCGTCGGGAGAAAATACGCTAATTTACTGTAAAATTAATTTGTGGCTACTAAAGGTTTAAAATTGTGCATAATGATATTCAAGTTTAGCGTATAGCCAACCTGCACGCCGCTTCAGTATCTATATACCGTGTCCACAGAATTAGAATGATGTAAATCCAAACACAGCATTAAAGTCTCGCGATCTACAGCAATCTCCCATGCAATCCAATCCATCACATGTTGAATAAACTAAATGCAGAATAGACCGTAACTGCACGAAGCGATGACGCTTACCTGCTTTAAAGCTCGTCGTTTTTATGCCCCCCGCGTTTTCTGTTTAACAAAATCAATGGTGTTATTTCTTCTGGCAGTGTTTTATTTGGCTTGACGCGAGCTTTAGCGGTCAGCTGTTGTTTTATAAGCACTGCGCGCGTGCCCTATCAATCCCCGCCGTTCCCTCGTTCCCGGTGCAACGCTGTTGAACACGATTAAAGAAAAAATAAACCCCTAGCGAGCGGTACGCCGTCAAAAACTACTTTCGAAGGCCACTTCATCTTAATTTGTTCTCCGTGTATATCCGTGTGATGCGAGCGATGCGGGGCAGACGCACGCTGTCAAGAAAAGAAGGGGAAAAATCCGCATCCCAGTGAGAAATAAATGAAACAGATATCCTCTCTCATGTCAAATTAAGTCAACATCGGTCTTCTTTTGCTCTCTTTTCTTCACTTTCCTTCTTGGTCTTTCCAGAAATTAGTCCCATTAAATAACCGTTTTAAACGCGTGATAAGAGCCCTATAGCTCTCTTCTCTCTTGTGCTTCAGGACCCGCACTGGTACAGCTCTCACTCCTTCACGCTGCTCTCTTCTCTAGACACTCCGCTCAGTGCATCTCTGGCTTCCTAGGATTCATTGCAAATGATAGGAATGTAAGTTAGACTGACAAATATAGCGATGGGAACCGAAAATAGGAGGTCCCGTTCTTATTAATGATTCCTGTTAGCTTGGCGATTCCATTAAGGGCCCTTTTGGTACTTTTTCAGAGGAAATTTCTCAAAGGATTATTTGGAAATAAGTTGGGTTTACTGCCCTCAGAAGTGTTAGAAATACAGGGATAATTCAGATTTCAACAAAACTAATTCAAAACGATAGCCAAAAACTTGCTTCAAACATTTAAGGACTTTTTGGAAGAGACAAAATCCGGTAATTTGGAAACAGAAATGAGGTGTCAAATGTTACTCTGATTACAAATAAAGCTGTCATGCAAATAACCATTCAGCTACAGCTATGAAATTTTTAGCCGTAAACATTTCGAGTCGGACATGACTTTAAATTTGAAATTAACAAGTAAATTAATTTAAATTTAATTTTAATTTAGTAACCTCTCCGACTGAATCAAACGTCTTTTGATTCAATAAACCTGTGACTCGTAAGAGTCGTTTTTGTTTCAGGGAAATTGTCTTCACTGCGGGTGTATGTTACAGAGTCACTACAAAGAACCGACTCAAAAGAATCATTCGTTTGGGGAAACGGACTACACCGGTAGCGATTAGGGTATACGTTCAAAAGAACCGGCTCACAAGCTCGCGAAATATCCTGGTCGCACTGTGGTAACGACCCACTTAAAAGAACCGACTCATAGGAGTCGTTAGTTCGGGAATCGAACTTCACCGGTTGCGTTTCGTTTGTAGCAGCGTTATGGAGCACGTTCGAGATGTTTAACCAATGTCTCATAAATAGTTTGGTTCGGGTATTGTTTTGTAAATGAATTCAGTCCTGCATTAACGGGTCACCGCTTCCCGTGCAGGCAGCACAGAAGCAGCCTCCGGTCCTCGAAACAGCGTTCTCTAGCCTACTCTCTTTCTTGCTTCATCATGTTATGTATGAGCCAAACACCCCCCGTATTTCTCATCAGGTGTACATATCGTGCAGCGATCATTGCATTAGACATAAGTACCCTCTGTTCGGTGCCAATGAGTAATCACATCTTTCCATGCTCCACATGGACTTCTAAACATTTAGCACATTGCACTCAGAATTGTCACGGATGAATAACAATATACGAAAATGATTCACACAAGTGTGAGTAGTAATTCGTTTTTTCAAGAAACAGGTTGCCAGCATCAGCAAACTCACACACACACACACCAGATGAGAAGTGCAGAAGATGAGAGCCGTTTCATTCTCTCATTTGCTGCCCAAAAAGGCAATTCCAACATTAACATGAGATCAAAGAAACTCTTTCTTGTCCCATCTGTGGTTCTCATTACAATCACCTCTTGAAATGGTTAAATAGTGTCAAGCAAATACTAATCTTACTCTCACATGTGCTGCGAAAATGATTAATCATTGTCAATAACAACAAACACATCTACAGACCGTGCAAGTTTTGCACACAATAATTAATGAGGCCTCTCATTCATCCCACCACCCTTAATGATGTATTTAAAATTTAATGCATTTTCTAAACCTTGAGTCAGTGAGCAGTGCAGGTGTTCAATAGCTTGTGTGTCAGCATCCCTGTAGAACTGCCTATGAATCAGCAAGGCTGTAGCTCTGCTAAGTGAGGACAAATCTCAGAGGACCGAGAGCTAGATTTAGGCTAAAGAGGACATATAATTGTAGTTAGGAGATACACATCTGTGCAAAGAGAGCCACAACAAATCTGCCTTTTATGATGAAGCTTTAATGAAGACCCAGTTCTTGCAGAGCCCTTTACAATCTTAGCTGGATCTAATCCACGTTTTCTTGACATTTGGTCCCGGAGTCGATTTACGCTGCTGGATAATAAGAACGGATGTCAAGCTATGTGACCTTTTCCCTCAAACACACACCAATCACGCAACCTGTCATTCGAACAGAGGTGCACGCTTTGAACTCCCAGAGAACGGGTGAGGAAAGGGGCAGCAGGAGGCTCTGCTAAACTGATGACTGGAAAGCTCTACAGATTACTGGGTCCGTGTCAAATAAGTGTGTCCATGATAAAGAACAAGATTTTGTTTTTAAGTTTTGAAATATGTCTCCTTAAAAGAAATCTAGAAAATATGATATATTCACAAAGCATGTATTATTCTTATTTTTGTCTTTGTTTGTTTTTTACAAATTGTTTGTTTGCCATTTGGATGAATTTGTTTTTTCATTTTATGTACTCCAATAATTTCTATACATGAGTTTACATTAATTAATTTGTGAAGCAGTTCTAATAAAATCTAATAACAATAATATTCAAAATATCATTTGACTTGTTTCTTTACCTTTGCATCAGAAATGATCATAAAACCAATTAACTTCAGAAAACATGCTCGAGTCATTGTCTTGTTCAAGTCGAGACTTTCACCCGTCACAGGGAGTTTGATTGACAAGCTATCCGACCAATAGTAAAGCCAAATTTGTCCAACAAACAAACCAGACATGAGAGTAGAACGTTAGTGGACTTTAACTTGATAAATAGTGTACTGATGTCTTTCTGCAGCGCAAATCAGAAACCCTCAGATGTTCGTTCATGTTTATTTCATGCTCTGACTAGTTAAAACAATAGGTCTCGTATATAGTTATATAGATAGATATTGATCCCCAAGGGGAATTCAAGAACAAACAAACAAATCAAATCATTTTGTTTTTATCTTTGTAACCATGAATGTTCTGCAGGATAAACGAACCATGACAAAAATATAGAGAGTGAGCAACTGATATAAATATTGGTTGGGCGTTTAGGGGGGAGCTTGTGGTAGTATGTGGCCGCTATTCGCGGAGAATTTAGAAATGTCAATGATTCTAATAAGCTCAGGCCGGTCACGTTTGCTTTGCAGCCGCTCAACTTGTGATCCGCTGTGTAAATCCTTCGGCCGTCCGACTGGGAAATGTCCCGGTCGTCCCGATTGCCACTCCACCCCTGTGTGCGTACAAACATTTTCACAAATAACTTATACCACAAGTACGCAATAATCATGTACGCCCGGGACCTTGTATGCATTTATAAAAACTCTTCATATAATCAGATATGTTATTTACAGGGAGGGCGAAAAATAACTAGACAGTAAAAATCAATTAAAAAAAAATACTTTTTAGTATTAAGTTTTAGTGAGAAGTTCAAATGTGCGTATAAATATGATAAATGTACGCAATTATTAGCGAATGAGACCTAATTTACTGTCCCATCAGCAGAATTTTCACAAAATTCAACATATCCCTTTATGTTTAGGTTTTTAATGACATATTTAGCATTTAATAATGCTTTCACTTCCACTTGTGAAGAATTCTGGTTCTGTGTGGGCCTACTTATTACTTTCACTCAGTGGGACTCCTTCCTCATATAGAAACATCTGTAAAAAGGAGAAGACTAGCAAGTATAATGAAATTTACAAATGCACATCCACTTTATCTTTTATAAAGGCATATACTCACCTTGTCAAAAGAACAGATAGAACAGACATTTAATCTTCAAAGATGTAATGGCACTTTTAACCTCAAATCAATTGTGACTGTGTGATCCGTGCCAATGATTTAACTTTCGCATTACGCATATCTAAGTGAGCCAAGTTTGAAAGTTATCATCCGGTACTTTTGTTCTATGAAGTCTGTATTTCAAACCGCCTGTGAGGCAACGGATTTGTTCTGTATTAAGTTGAAATGAAATCTGAAATGGCATATTTTCCAAGTGTGTTTGTTGCACCTTTATCTTCATACACTATGCTTTTTGCACGAACTATGAATATTTGAGGCATCGTTCGGATTCCCCTGGCAGCGAACCCAAAGCAACAGAATGCGATCATTAAATTTACTCTTTAAGTCACTGAGTTTCCTTTACAGGCTACATAAATTTATGCTGAGATAAATAAGTGGTGGTAAACAGACGTAGTGTGCGTATGTTCCTGGGGTGATGGATATCATTTCCTGTCTTATCGTCTATAAAGCACAGATGTTGTTTTAACAAAAACAGTGAGGATTTAGGGGGCCGGTGTGAAATGTCACCCATTAACGACGACAATCTGTTGACGGTCTTTCTTTTCATAGCACCTAGATTTATTAACTCGAGGGGCCAAGGAGATGATTTGCCTGTAGAAAGGTTGTTACATTGAGGCAGTTCAATCTCATTCCAGAAGCAAGGGCATTTGCACTTCATTATCACAGAATAATTTCAAATAGAAACTGCAAACCACGGCCCAACAGGTGATGCATTATTACAGACGGGATGGTGTTTGGAATGGCGCAGGCCATCAATCAAGAGCTCCATTTGAAGAAATGATGCATTGGGGCGAAATGCAGACGCACATTAGGCTGCAGAGTGTTAGTCGTGAATGATCCCCGCATTTTCGACAATATTCTACCACTAGTAGACAAGATGCAGTGCAGCACGCACAAATATGGCTGAAATGAGAAATGAATTGGACAAAAGAGAGGTGACACTTCTGCTACTGAAAGGGATTCTTTTCAGTTGGAAATCAGTCATGGTTGTCCTTGTCGGGGTAAGTGTTTTGAGACTGCATTATGATGTTTGCACTCATAAAAGTCTCTGCCAGGACTGCTTTTGCGGACCATCTAACATGAGGATGAGTGGTTTATCTTTGTCTCTGTGCAGAAAACATTGGTACTATTGATTGAGGGAACTGATCCCGGCCAGGGAGCTGGTGTACTGGGTCTTCGGTGTACCTGATGGAACGTCATATTTTTGACATCAATGGCTGGTGAAGCATATGTTCAGAACAGCAGTGTCTCCAGGGTGGGCTAGGATAGAACTACAAATACTCCCAAATGTACTAAAAGAAAAACACTTTAAATATTTGATTATAGGGCGAGTCATGTAAATATCACCAACATCATATTCACTATGTGATGCTGACTTTAAGCTGACCTTAGCCTTTGCCAGACACGGTCAAAATGCCATATTTGCATATTTGATTGAATAATATTTGTAGATTTTTTTAACATCATCTTTACCATTTTTTTTTTTTGTACAATTAAAGGTAATAATAAACAGATATAGAATTGACAAAAAAGGTCTACTGCTTATAAAATGCATGCTTCCTCCAAAGGATTTAAAAAATAAATAAATCAATATATTCAGAATTTAAAATCCGGTTGTTGTTCACAAATATTAAAATGTAAATGTAAAAGAGATTTGTGAGATAAACTGTCACAATTATCTTTTTTTTATCCTTTGGTGAATAACGACTCCCATACTGCTTTGCAGGCGCAATATTCTGCAATTTACTCTAAATTCCATTTTCATCTGTGAATACAGGAAGGCTGTAACAGATAGCTCCTCCGTGGCCCTCTCCGGCCGCCGGCAGCGGGAACCTTCCCCCGAGTACTAATGGTTCCACCCGGACTTTTGC
>JAUYWG010000050.1:9109860-9156715 GCA_034779775.1 Enteromius afrohamiltoni | reverse complement strand
TGTACCGAACTTTGCCTGTCTGACTACGCTCATTAAAAGTTGCGAATGGATCCGAAGGACTCTGGCGCATCCTTACAAAGGCACATATCATCGCAAAGTAGTCTGTGTTTTATGAGACAGCGTATTAAGTAGTCCATATGGTTTGTTTACATAGTCTCATTGAAGACATTTAATGTTGTTTTGTGTGTAAATCTAGACAAATCCTTAACAAGTTAAAACCTTGTTCACCTCCGCTTCAATGTGATGCATAAGTAATAAGAAAATGCTTTTAAGTATGCACAATGAATGCGCTCAACACCATATAAACAGAAGAAAGCCGAGATAAAGAAACGGCACATAAACCTTTTAGCTTCTCACTTCTATTATCAACACTTTAGATTTGTTTGTGTGAAAATGAATGTAGCAGTGTGTGCAACATAAATGTTATTGGCAGTTTATTATCCCTTGACAATACTTTATGTTATATTTCACTGACCGGGGCAATTTGCACCACTACAAGCATGCACATTTGACAAGAGACCATTTGCTGTGAGCAGACTTCTGAGCTTAGTATTGTCAGTCTTTGTGATTTGCCAATAAGCCTTTTAGCTGCCAATTAGATTGTAGTACTCTCAGCTCAGCTTAACACAGTTTACAATATTTAAATGCATTCTGCATTTTTCCCCTTCCAATCAAGTAAAGAAAAAAAAATCAAAAAAGTGTAGATTTCATGAGGGGCTAACCAGAACTGGTTCAGTGGCTCCTTAAGTGCAATGTGCAACCTGAGCAGGCTTGGAAAATATTCATTAGTTATGAATCAGCCAATCTCCTGGGCCTGAATGCACTGCTGTGCTGTTGTGTTTGTGTCAGCCAGAAGTATAGATTCCTCTCCTCTCTCAGACAGACAGCTGCGTAACGGCTCTGGCATTCTCCCAACACCCAACCACAGAAAGCCTAGTGTTCTGAAGCCATAAAACCGAGACCCATGTTCATTTAACAAAACTGCCATTCGCTTTCTGATGATATATAACAGACTAATGAAATCGGTTAAACTGATTTTAAAGCAATAGTTCATCAAAAGAAGCAGTGTATACATGTAGCACAGCATACAGCATGGAGTATTACATAAAAAAATATTAAAAGTAATTGGTTTGAAATAAGGCACACAATGACTAAGCACTGTTTGCTAACATTCAGGACCAACATTCTATTCCATAAAAATGTCCTCACCTGAACTCTCACGCCTTTGATAGCAAATTCAAACCCCTCTAAAACAGATATTAATATTGTATAAGCAGACTATATCTTTGTTTACGCACGCCAAGCTCTACTTACAATAACCGGGTCTCATGGGCGATATGTTGAGGAAAACAAAATGAGCATAAACAAAAAGCCATCCATCTGTCCACATATCTGAATCTACGGATTGCATCTCAAGGGTCATATTTATTTAGTTAAATTAGTACAATGAATTCTAATAATGTGTTACATGCTTAATCATGACTCACCTCACCAAACCAGTGGGATCGCACAGTTAATTTGATTAATGAATCAACCTATCATGTAATTAATTTGATTAAGATCTTTGTTCAATCCACGAGCATCATTTTCTGATTATCTTTACTCTTTAGAACTATTTTTTCTTCTGTTTATCGTGTATGTTGGTTTACTCAAGGTCTGCACGATATAAGTGTCAGTCAAAATGTAAAAATTAGTAAGGGCTAACCGGAGACAACATGCCTTTTGAATTTTAGTGTGGGGAAGCTACCAATTTATCCCTTTTTAAACACAGAATTGCAAATAAAACTAGATTGCAAGTAGAACTTTAGTTACATTTGTCTACAACGCGTGAGGAAGCCATCCATTCTTGACTTAGTGTGTGTTTCTGTATCTCTCAAAGCTTTTATTATTGTAGGTAAAAGGCGCGCTGAACTTTTCAGCAGCGGCGAGGGCGGTTGGAAGAGCGGCAATACTGGCAAACAGGTGCCCTTTTCCTGCAGAAGCCAGGAGGCTATCAGATGCATTAAAGTGGACAGCAGGATGTCTGACTGCCTCTTTAGAAGGGCTCCGTATTGAGTTTGACCTGCAAAGGTAACGGACAACAGCACAAAAGTCATTTTAATTCCAGTCAGGCTTTTGTTATCCACCTGCTACTCGCAGCGAGGATTGTCTCCTCACGCTGACATTAGCATGAGAGCGTATTGATCAGAATGCTGTGACAGTGTTTCAGATAGATTAAATCACCTGACCTTTTTTGTCACCCGCAAAGGTTCCCAAAGAGCCATTCATTCCACCTCCTGCCATCTCACCGTTGGGCATGCTTTTCAAATGGATAAAGAGTGGCAGGAACATATGTATCGTATGCCAGTGTCATATCAAAGACCTCACCTTCTGACCAGGCTGTGTGTAAGAATCACATCTGTAATAACGCGTTTGGTTTGTAGTGAAGCTAATTCTGTTTAAGAACAGGAAGAGACACGTCCAATCGTGTTCTTTTTGATTTTATGTGCCATTAAATGGTGGGAACAATCCTGTTTTATACATATAATCAAAATTAATCATATAATCCTTTTGTACAAAAAAAAACAAATACAGTTATATAATCAGTACACTAAATGTGAACATGCATTTACTGCAACATGCAAAAATTACATTAGATAAACATGGCTTTTTTGTTTCTTCTTCTTTCTTCTCCTGTGTAGTATGCTTCATGCATTATTATATAACTATTTCCCCTTTTTTAGTGCCAAAGAGCATTTACATTTGACAAAAAATAAAACCTTTTATATTGAAAACAATCCACTAAGGCCAGCCCATATACAGTACTGTAAGACACAGTAATGCAAAAGTAATCTGAGGCATTACTTTTCATAAAATGTAGCTAAGCAATGCAAATGGATACCTTTTGGGGAGTGACACAATATTGTAATGTGTTACTTTCTCTAACACAATTCATACCTGTGAATAGACCTGAAATGCACATCTTCAGCGTATTGACATTTAAATGTAAAAAATGTGCACAACTATAGAGATACAGTGCAAGAACGTGTGTACACACACACATACACACTCAAAACTCTGCATGGTGGCTCTGTATGTATCACACACTTTGGCAAAAATTACAATGATTACACCCAACTCAATCCAGTATCTTCTAAACATTTTGTTTTTTGGCTGAGTGATAAAATCCTATGCACCCTGACCTCTGAAAATGTTGTTGCAATCTCTTTTAAACTTGTGATTTTCACAAATGCTTTCCAATTTTGTATCAGCGGTCAGTGAATAAACTGTAAGTGTTTCCGCAGTAATCCATAACCCAGCAAAGTGCCAAATCATGACCAGAATTTTCCAGACTCTTACTGCATGGGACTTTATCAAGTGCAAGGTTAGAATGACTCATTTCATCTTCTCTGATGTCACGCTCAAAGCACCCAGGCCCTGTCTCCATCATAATTAAACAGGGCTTAAGGCATCCGGTAGTGTCATAGAAAAAGATGGAAGTGTCATTAATTCATCTCATTGCTTTGCGGCCAAATAAAGGGCACCGGGCCCCTGAACATACCAGGGTCATTTCTGGTATCCGTATCTCTCAGATGAACGCTTCACACAGGAGGCAGAGAATGATAAAGCAGACGTGTCGGGTTGCTCACCACTTTAATGAGACATTGGTTAAACCCCTTCCCGCCTTCAACTCCATCTCAACCAACAGCTCGATAAGTACATCAATGTTGTTGGCACCCTACAGGAGAAAGGGCTGCTAAAATTTATGGGGCACCATTCCTATGAACTTGAGCTAAGCCGCGTGCTCCCTGTGGACAGGACACGGAGACACGAACACAATGAGAGTGGGAGGAGAGGGGCCGTGAAGCATATCGTACAGAGACTCCACCAGCCTTTATTCGGTGGTAGTCTGTTGTCAGTGCTGATCGATTGCTTTGCACATTTGCCATAGTTTTGCATTAGAGGCCTTGTTCACACAGCAGCAGAATACGGTTGTCAGTCTTGTTTTTAAGGACTTAATGCGATTCTCATAGAAATTAGTTATTTAGGAGAGGAACAAGCACATTATGAACAAAGTCACACCTGTGCATTTTCAGTACAATATGCTAAAGCACAAATTGTGTGCAGAGCCGTGGCAGCCCGTTTCCAGCACGGAATAAAACATTTTTACGTATCTCCCTAATCTGACTTTATTTCTTGCAATTCCAAATTTACATGCCGCAAGGAATTTCTTAGTACTTTGCAAGCTTCTGTCTTGAAACTCAGACAACTTACTCAGAATTTATAGCACACTTCTGAAATTCTTGAATTTAAGTTAACGTCTCACATTTTTTAATCTCACAATTCTTACTGTTTTTTTTTTTTTTTAAGAATTCTCAGTTAATGGTGCAATTTGGAATTTTTCTTTGAATTTTGAGTTAACATCTTGCAATTGGCTTTTTTCTCTAAATGTTTTCAGTCCGATCTCACAGCAATTTGTATATTTTTATGAGGTGGCTAATCAATACAAAAGTATACGATTTTTGCTAAATCGTATGTATTCTACAAGCCGCCAATTCGTTTGAATTTGTACAAATGACCTACACCTAACCCTGCCCCTAAACCTACCCATCACTGTGGTTTCAGACAAACCATATAAAATCATGAGGTTGAACGAATTTGTACGAATTAGCCACTTTGTAAAATTCATAATGCATACGAATTGGTTGTGAGACTGTGTTGGGCTTTCTCGAAATTCTGAGTTTACATCTCGCAATTCAGACTAGAACAGCCGGGACCCCTAGAAACCTTTCTCCTTGTTCAAGAAATTTACATCTCGCAATTCTGATTACAACAGCCGAGTAAACTGGTAAATTCCATTTCGTATTTTATGCATTTCCTGATCCAGACATCAAGACTCTTATCTCATTCACCTTTCTCAATAGATTAATTTATACAGTAGCATATTTAACCATTGTGTTAATAGTATACTATAAGCACAGTTGTGTCAGTGACAACTTTGATTTGCATATCAATCCAGTACATGTTGTAGTATTTTCCATCATCAGCAATAAAGTTCTAAAGTTCAACTCTGCTAAAATTACTACGTAAACTTGACGAGATTCTGATGACGCCGGGAAAAATCATTTGTGCATGACTTTTTTGATTCATCCAATTTCTTATAGCACAAATGTCATTCACACTAACTCATGTGTTCTTCCCTGAGTGGTTTGAAAAATAATTTGGTAGGGGCGTGTTAATTCGTTCTATATTAAGCCAGGTTTGTTCACCTATGTAATTAAAAGCAGCTGAGTGCTGTTCCAGTGAGACTAAATGCCGAGGGGTAACGTTCCATTTAGACGAGTCAATATGAGCGGAGATGTTCATTACTCACCGAGGGGTGGAAGTGAGGTCATAATCAAACACTAGCATCCTACGGGGGACTCGTAACCTCTCCTTGCTTCTCTCTTTGCTTCCAAGTTACGTGATAATAAGCTTGAGAGGTTTCTAACAGCCAAACTTATTGTCTTCACTGTACTGGGAAAAACTCTCTCGGTCAAACATAGATGTCTCAAAAGACAATAAAATGGCTCGTTCACACTCACTTGAGAAATCAAGCCTTTAAGTACTATTGTTTTAGTATCAAAAATTCCCAATTCATGTCAAGCGTGCGTATTTGTTTGTGCCATGGCCTGCTATTCTGAAAATCACTCAGGGTGACTTAAACTGTCGTGCTTGCCATTAAATGTGCTTTTTTGTTAGGATGATTTATTTTTATATTTAAATATGGGTATCACGTCATGTCAAGTGGAAAATAACTATGATTATGTACCTTAATAAATATGTTAAAATATGGGTAGCACAATATGTCAGCCAGAAAATGGCTATGAGGATGTACGCCCACCGTAATGAACGAGCTAACCAACCCACACATAATGTGCTAGCTTGTGGAACATATTCAAACTTGAAAAAATTAAGGTGCTTATAAGCCACGTTTGGTTCCACAAAGATCCAGTTTCATTTAGAGAACCATCTCTCTCTTAGCTTTTTATAATCTGAAGAACCTTTTTCTCCACAAAGAACCTTTTGTTCTTTATGGAACCATTTAGACAAAACGTTTCTTATGTGGCATCGTGAATCGCCTTTATTTTTAAGTAATAGGCATTTTAGTTTTAGTTTAGTTTTAGGCAGAAGGGAAAATTCAGTGTTGAGGGCTACTGATAGAGTTGTAGGTGTAAGCTTAAAGGAGTCATACAAAGCCAATTTTCCACAAGCTAATATGATTATTTAGGGTCTTAATGGAAAGTTTGTAACATAGTTTGTTTTAAAATTTCTCAAAGAGAGTGTAAAAACCGCTCATTTTACCCTGCCATAAACAGCTCTAAACTCAATCACTTTGTTGTGTGTACGTCCCCTTTAAATCTTCAGGCACTTTCTTTTTTTAAGGAAAGAACGTGACATGTGGCCAGGTATGGTTTCCCATACTAAGAATTTGTGCTCTGCATTTAACCCATCCAAGTACGCACACACAGCAGTGAGAAGTGAACACACACACACACGGAGCTTTTGCTGCGGTGCCCGGGGAGAAGTTGGGGGAACGGTGCCTTGCTCAAGGATCTCACCTCAGTCGTGGTATCGAAGGCGGAGAGAGCGCTGGTTCTTCACTAACCAAGCGTAAGGTTACTCCTCTGCGTCTTCAGTTACTCAGATGTCGGGGGTAATTGACTACTATGTTCGTTAATACATTCAACAACAAAACAACTGAGTCGCTTGGGAGTATTGCTTGTCTCTGCAAAAGAATGGCTTGATTTCAGAAGGGGCAACTTATTTTTATCGTTCACACACACTCCCAACACACATTTCAGTCCAAACAGCTTGTAAGAGTGCACGTGGCACCGGATTACCCCTTTTAAGTTTTTATTATTATAAATGTTCAATAAATATGGTGCATAGCCTATATTTAGCTAAATTCTCAATTTTTTCAGTTGACTAGTCATGCAAGTCCAAGGCACTATGTAACGTTATGTGACAAGCTGTTGTATGGACATTTTTAAGATGTCATATCGGGATTGAAAAATCAATATTGTGTCGTAAAAATTCGAATCGATTAAATACCATGACATTACCACTACTACATGCATGCTTAGCAACAGACACTCACAGGAAAACTGCGTGCTGCAGCGTTTGATTGGAAAATGTCAAATAGGCCAGTGAAGGAAAACACATGAATTGGAAGGAAGAAGCGACTGTATTCTTCCCTTTCTATGCAGCTCCAGTGCTTCACGTCTTCCGTTTATATCTGGACCGCACGAAGGTAACGTTAAAGTCGTACGACTTTACGAATGGACCGCTCGTTTTAAAATCATAACATCTACTTCAAAGATTACAATGTACAGATAACTGGGTTAACGCTACTGTAAAGCCAGGTAATAAACCAGGTCATTTTCTACAGGCCTTAGAGCTACAGCAAAAGCGGAAGACACAATTCTAAATATGGCAGATGATCCATTGGTGAACAGGTGATGAGATGCTAAATTTCTCCACATATGTACTGATGAAGAAACAAGAAGTCATCTTCTACATCTTTGAGTATTTTTCGCTAATGGTCTCACTTGAACATACCTTGGTAAGAACCACAGCCCATTATAGAACTTTAGAACTTCATTTTTAGAGTTGCATATTTCAGTACTTTATGTTTGTGTATTGAAGCATACTGTTCTCAAGCGTGTGGAACAGAGAGTGTGGAAACAGGAATGACTCTTGGGTTGGTCTAGGTGATCCGAGAGACGGCAAGAGATGTGATGTGCCCCCAGAGCTCGCCCTTCTTCTCACCCCCCTCAGCGCTTCAATTAGATAATTGACAGGTGCATGCCGAGACTGACTGTCTGTTTCTCTACACTTGTTTTGAGGGTGAGACGATGAGGACATATTACCTCAGAGGACACATAAGGTAAAAAGGTAACCACTTTCCTTCAGCCGAACAGAGTGTCTCACTAAAACCGCTTAGGGGAAACTTAAACTGAGGCTACAATGGAGCTCTGGGATTCATCTGAACGAGCACTACTGATGTATGCAAGAGCATGGGTAAGGGAAGGGTTTTTTAATGATTTGCAACAAGTGTTGTGGTAATGAGCAATGCCTGAGGTGGACCGACTGAGCTTAACAGGAGCTGTAGTTTTAAACACTTGCTCTGTTCTGTATCTGCATGGCTAACCTGTAGAGCCCAGTTAAACCCAGAGCATTGATGTCATTGCAGCCCTTTGGGCAAACAGAGAATCTCTAGACAGACAACAAGCATTATCTGCCCTCTACTGGCCTGTCACTGTATCATCGACAAAATACCTGCTGCATACTTGGTTATTTATGCCATGTGATGTCTCAAGTGAAGAACAGAATCACCTAATTATTTGCTGTATGACCCTAATCTTGATATGTATGACATGCAATAACATAAGTCCCCTGTTATAAGGAAAAATAATGCTTGAATAAATAAAATAAATCTAGCGACAACACTCAAAATCATTTAAACTGAAGGGGAATTGAAAAAGTAGTGCTGGCAGACTACTTACAAATTGTAATCTTTTAGAGATTTTGATTAAAATGTTGGTAATGTAATTAATAACACTTCACATTTTAGGTTATATAATCAGAATACCTTTGGATTGCTTTTTACCTAACATATTATGTTTATTTGAAATAGGATCAACCTGTACAACATTTACATAAAACTAAGAAATTATATTCCATTTAATGTCATTTACAACATGAAGTGCATGTTAACAGTTAATTAAATCACAAAAATGTAATTGCTTTTAAAATTAACCTCTAATCAACTTCGTAGAGCAATGAACATGTTAGTTATCCTAATACTTCAAGTAAATGTATTAACTGAGCCACGGAGTGATAATTCAAATAAACCGTATTTCTGTCAATGTTGACAAAACATTTCTTAAAAATGAATTGTTTTTGGTAAATCCACTGTATACGCGAGCAGCAGGCTATTTTAAGAAGGAAACTTTTAAGATATAGAAAAATTAAGTGGAATCATTCAATTAAAAATATATACAGAAAGTTGCGTTTTCTCATTATTATAGATTTACTTACTATCCTCATCAAAATATATATTTTCTAAGATTGTAAGATTTTTAAGACTATGGGTGCTAAAAGTTAAACCTTATACACTGTACTCCAAAATCCCTCTCGAAAGATTCATCACACCGACAAGTCAGTGTATAATTCACACGCAGGGTGTGTCAAAGAAAGAATCATGGCAGATGCAAATTGCTATTGATCATAAAATGTTGTAACGGTGAATGATGACTGTACAATTTAGTTGGTACCCACTTTATGTACCCTTGATGAGGAATAACGATAAAGCCTGCCAGAAAACACAACTCATTTAGCTGCTTTATGAGGAGACAGGCTTGCAGGGCTTCAAAAACAAACTACATTTCCGAACATTCTCCGTGGCAGCGCATAATTGGAGCATTAATTATGCTCGCAATCTTTGCTCTTCATTTAGCAGCACTAATGCTAAAAAGCTTCCTGTCTTATTGTGAAGAAAAAGAAATACGGAACTATTTTTTCTGACCGAAATCACAAACTCCTCTCAAAGCACGATCACAATAGTGAGTTATGCGGTTTTGATTGACAAGGTACTGAATTTCCATACTAAGCCAAGTATGATTAAAAAAAAAAAAAAAAAACTGCCAAAATCGATCAGCACAAAGGTTTTGTCATTGCATCTTTATTTCCAGGTTTTGCATCACCTTCAATCCTGATGGCCAATCTTCTCTTTTTTTGCAGTCATCAAAATGTAGCTGCAGACCAAGAGAGCCTGAGCTCCATCCACTCATCATCTCAGCAGGAGGGTCTCAGGGGTGAATGAATCAGTCCAGAGCTCTGGGAGGAATGTCAGCTGGCTGGAGTAACTGAGGGAGGCCTTGAGCAAAAAAAATCCTTCTCTTTGCGTACTGCACAGACTTAGGTTTCCACGCGTAAAAAAATGTGGGTGGAGAAAAGAGTCGGAATTCTAGAGCGCTCGCCCTGTTCAGTCAAACTGGAGCCTACAGCGACAGACAGCTTAAGAGTTTCAACAGCCAGAAGCATGCGAGAAACATGGAAAACACTAAAAGGAAAAATAAATACATCTTGGGATTTAAAAAAAAGAAAACGGCTTAATACATTATTAGTTAAAAAAAATCCTTTCTCAACTTAGATATTTTCTAAACACATAGCTTTGTACATTTTGGTGTAGTTCTCCGTTCTTTAGCTAGGGCTGCCGGGGAAGGAAAAGAGACTGGGCTGCCCACGTTCGTAGGAATGAGGACATGTACTCGGGACAGGTAAGGCAGAGAGGAGACAGTCCGTCTTCCTTAATTGACGAGTGCTGACAGAAGCGAGAGGCCTTGTTAGAATATTCCCCTCATTTTTTGGATGGAGGTGTTCAGCAGTGAGGAAGACAGGCTTGTGCGGAGCATGTTATGGATAGAAGCGATGCCCCCGTCATCACAGGAGCCGGGAACTTCTGCCACTCTATTTCTTATCTGTGGGAGGAATGAGACAGAGCGGAGTGATGGAATAATCCTGAAACAAGGACTGTGTGATCTGAAATGTTTAGCAGTCACTGTGGTGTTCTCGTTACCTCTGCTCTCGTCCGGATCTGCGGCTGACCCAACAGGCCTTTGGCGAAGTAGATTATAATACTTTGTTTCCATCTCCTGAAAAAAACATGACCCGATTTAATTAGTCCTAAAAGTGTAAAAAAAAAAAAACTGTCAACAAAATCATTAATAATAGGATAATAAACTTCAAAGACTGTTTTTATAATGTTTAGTAATAAATAGCAACATCTGGTGGTTTTATTATTAGTTATTATTTGATATATTATTTGGATAATGACCAATATTCAACTATTTCATAAATAATAGCTTAATAATAAAAAAAATATATATATATATAATATTTTCAAACAGTTATTTTATAAATAACACATTATTTATAAAATAACTGGTTGAAAATATTGGTCTTTATCCAAATAATATATTAAATAATAACTAATAATAAAACCACCAGATGTTGCTATTTATTACTAGACTTAATACTATAGAATATAAAACTTATATATAAATTACACACATAATTTGTATACCGTTTAGTTATTATGTTTATAAATATGCATATAGTATATATTTTGAAAATATTTGCATATATATATATATATATACACACATACACACAAAGGCATCTGTGTATTTATACATGCATAACTGTACACAGCACACATTATGCAAACAAGAAAATATTGGATGCAATTTTTAAATATATTTAATTAAATATTGTATTATAGACAATATTTTTATAATCCATATATAATAATATAATTCAGAAATTATTAACAAACTACTGTACAATAACGATTAATGTAATTGTTTTAATAATCATATACATTTTTTATAATTAAATTATTAAATCATCATAACAGTGATACAATTATGTTCTAAAGATTATTAAATTATAAATGCAAGTATAAATAAATGTGTAATTTCAAAAACTAATTTTAGTTTATAATATACACACATTTTTTAAAAATTGCATAAATTAATTAATTACAATGTATTACAAATAATTTAAATAACTTTTACATATTTGTTATTAGACACAAATCTGATAAGTATAAGTTATACATTTGCATAGTGGCTAAAACATTTGAAAGAAAAATAATTAAATAGTAAAAAACCTCCCATATTGCAAACAATAAAATTAGTTCCAGACTTGAGTGGCCTCAAAAAGTGCATTAAAATGATCAAGATCACATATATAGCCAAAAACAATCATGAGTATACTGTGAACATGCAATATATTGTGGAGCCCTAAAATTCAGAGATTGGTGAGAGCAGACATACCTTGAGGTGGTTGAGGTTGGCCTGCAGGCAGCGTAGATGTGAGAGGACCTGTCTGCTGAGACGGGACGTGCTGCCTGAGGAGGGCGAGGAGAACTTGAGGCTGATGCCTGAGTCAGCAGCACAGCTGTGGGCCAAACTTGATTCCTTTCTCCGGACCTGAATGTCATCATCCGTACTGCTCTCACCTGGGCCACCGTACCCCTCCAGGACCAGGTAAGCTGCTGGAAATCACAACTACAATCAGCCGGGACACCTGGATGTCAGAGCATGTGTACTAGCCGCCACATCATGATCCCATTGTCCCCAGTCCACCTCTCCATATAAACCAGCATTAACTCAAAACAGGAAGGTTTCTTGGTCAGACACTCACCGTAGTCCTCGGGGCACTCGTAGAAGCCTGTATCTCCAGAGGTGTAGTCCTGAGCTCGACTAGGGGTGCGAGCAGAGCTGTGCTCCACCGGTGTTCGTAGAGAGGTGGTCCTGAGGAGACGACTGCCAGCCGTTCGGCACAATCGCTCGCCCTCATCCTGAGCCATCAGCTGGGTCACCAGCACCTGCTTCAGCGCCGCCACTGAAAAACAGCATGACGTGTACACAGATCTTATTAAAAGACACACCAACTCAAAACAACCTGAAATGAAGATGCTGATAACAACATACAGGACAAGCCCAATATTGAGACCCCAACCGATGTCTGGACTTTTAATTGAGCCATTTTTTTGTTCATAAATCTGAATAAGAATATGATACTTGAAGTTGATTATATGTGATAAGTTGAAACTGGATGCTGCAACAAACTGTTACAATAGGAATTATAATGAACAATTTATTAAGGGAACAGACAAATCAAAAATGAAAATGCTGTTATCTTTTGCCTCGTGTCATTCCAAACTTCTGTTTTTGTTCATTTAAAGAATGTTGGCAACTAAACACTTTTGGTTTCCATTGACTTCCAGTGTATGAACAACAAATATAATAGAAGTCAATGGGAACCAAAACTGTTTGCTTACCAACAATTTGTAATGGGCTTTCAAAAAAAATCTATGTATTTATTTGAACATATTGGGAGCATGAAATACACCAGGGATGTAAACGATCATTTAGTGTTTTTCTTATGCGTTTACTGAAACTTTTGAAGAGAACAAACTGCTTCCCAACATGATGCTCACATACCAAAAGACCCATGCTGACCTCATAAAAATAGCAAAAAACTTCACATTCCAAGTTCACATATTTGTCATTTTCAGCAGAAGTGAATCCCATTAGGAAGCAAAAGTACACAAGATCTTAAAAGTCTTCTATTGTGAGACACGGAACTAATTAAAAGACCATTTAAAAAATAAACAAGTCTTTGTGACTTTTTTTTTTTTTTTTTTTTTTTAAATCGATAGAGGTTGAGTTGTCAGTTTCTTGAGTTGGCAGCACAAAGACATCTGCCTCCCAATACCGAGGACAAGCCAAAACAAACAGGCACAGTAGCCTTAACTCAAGAATCTGGCATTGTTAAGATGTTTGGCCAGCACTATTTATTATGTAAATGATGATTTCACATGTATTATTTCAAGTTGCCGAAACTAAGCATGATACGAAAGTGATAAGTCATGTAATGTGATCTTACAGGTTTTGAGAGCCTCGTCTGCTTTAGACAAACAGGATTGAGAGTCTGCGTCCCTGCCGTTCAAGAGTTCAGAGTCCAGATACGAGCCATCCCTGCCAGCTCTCGGGACTTGGTCCTCTTCCCCAGGGTTGGCGTCAGGGACACAATCCCGCAGGGCTGCCGTGGGCGAAAATTCGCTGTCTTTCTCTGAGGACAGATGATGAAGGCTGGAGTTGAGTATGGTGGCAATCAACACTTTCACAATCAGAGGAGCGTTTGAACATGCAGAGCTACCTGCGGACTGGATGCTTCCCGTGGAGATCCGTTCAGAGCCTTTGCTGAACTTGCTTAACTCGACACCGTCTCTGTCACCACTAGAGCACAAAGGAACGGTCATGTGAAGCTAAAGGCCTTTATGGTTTACATTTGCTACATTCTTATGCATTTTATCATTACTCTAGTCACGAGAAAGGTCTAAATTAAGTAGCAAGTAGAGAGGGACTCACTCGTGCTGAGGCAGAGGAATGACGCTGTGGGGTTTGGCGTTCATAACCTCTGCCCTCTGAGCAATCTGCCTTTGCCACCTGATATAAAAGACAATTAATTAACACCGCTCTAAAAAAAGAAACGAGACAGAAGTGATTGCAGAAACATGAGAACTGGTGAAAACTTACATTCTCTGCTCGGACACTGTTTGAGCCATCAGCTCATAAATCTGAGCTCCATTTTTGGACATGGAGATCACAAAGAACGATCTGTTATCTGTGTGGGGAAATCAAGGAACCCTGTAAGGATTAATTCTTGAAATATATGTGGGGAGAGTGTGTATGTGACAAATGAGAAGTCAGACGCTCACCTGTCGCCACCGAGCGCACCAGCACAGTGCTGAGTTTGATGATTGGACTGAATATGTGTTTCGTGTCAGCTGTTCCTGCCAGGTTCTTGCTGTGACACCTCAGAATAAAACGCTCATCCTGCCTCTGCAGCAACACCAGGATGTCTTCCAGGAGTAAAGTATATAGCTCTGATGCAAAAACAGATGCTGGTGTTATTATATAATCATCAAAAAAGCAAGCTTTTGGAAAGTTTGGGAGCAGTGGCTTACCAATAGTTTTGTCTTTGTTAATCTTCCAGGACAGAGGACCCTCGTGGACCATCTTCCTTTTAGTGAGATCCAGATTCTGCGGGATATGAATGAGCAACATCCTTAAAATCCTTGTTGTAGAAAGGACATGCTTTTATTCATACAGCACCCAATTTAGATTTGCTCTTCAAATTACGACAGTACGTCGTGAATGCCACATATGAGCGTTAAAGGGTAAATCTGAAATACAAAAACTGTTAAAACTATTTTTATTGAAGCTATTCAAAGAAAAAAACCCCAATAGAATAGTTTCTTTAGAATCTGTTAACAAAGATCTAAATTATATGAATCATACACAAAATACAATTACGAATGCTAACACCAAAAGCTATTACATTTTTATTTAAATAAAATAAAGCTGAAATAGAATTTTAAATACTACAGAATAAAAACTTAAAATTAAAATGATAAATGTTGCTGTGTTAAATGACAGAAATTAAATAAGTCCTAAAATGACTAAAAATTAATTAAAATAAAGCTAAATAGAGATATATTTGAAAAGAAACCGAAAATAATAATAAAACTGATAAAAGCAGATAAATGTCATGTCATGTCCTGAATAGTCAAAGCTTTAAATTTGATCAGATGGTTTAGACTGAAACACTTAAAAAATCAATTTTTAATAGAATTTGAAACCATAGATGGATTGGCTTTGGATTGAGTTCGTATAAATTAAATTTCATTTTTCCCCCAAGCTATGAAAAACTAAAAGGACGCCAAGAAAACCATATTTTTGTCTGTCTGAATAAATACAGAACCTGATTTTAGCTCCTCACGATGTTGTCTTCCTAAAAACGGATCTCAGACGCACAAATATGATTGACGTTGATCCGCATGACAGAGTAACTTGTGGTAAAACCTGCTATTCTCTGCTTCTCAAATACAGTTTTCTAGGGAAAAAAACCTAGACAAATCTGTATGATAAGCACCAACCTTGAACTCTGAGATCATGGGGTTCTCGCTCTGCTTGAGGGAAGAGAGGTCCAGCCGTCTCTGGTAGTCCTCCAGTCTCTGTGGGACACAAACAAAATACATATTTATGCTGAAGAATCCATTAACATTGGCTGACCTCTTATGAATTTAGCCACCAAACAAAAAAAACCTTAAAGCTGCAATCGTTTAAAAAAAATACACTGAAGATGCTAGAGAAGATTAGATTTTCCTAGCAGGACTATTTTTAATAAATTTTCTTATGACTGATCTCCGGCAGGTTGGGTCATCCTTTTTCTACTCCAAGAGCAGTTTCAGGGCTGATGTAAGAAGACCTGGAAGCCTTCAATCTAAAAACCAATGCTGACAATCATTAGGTTTTGGTTTTCCAGTCTTTCCTTTAAGCTGACCTGAGGCTATAAAGTCTGCCCACCTCGAGCCAGGAGACAGTGGCAGCTCGATAGAGTTGCACTTCTTACCTGTTTATTCTCTGACTCCTTCACGGACTGGTTGACGTGGCTGAGAATGTGTCGACAGCATTCAGCTGCTCGTCTCACTTTGTCTTTCTCCTCTGAGTCATCTGTGGGTAAAGACGATACATAACGCACATTCACACGTTTCAAGAAGAGACTAATCAACTCTTTAAGACCATCCTGGCCAGCCAAGTGCCCTCTATTTCCGCTAGTGCCTACAACTGAGAGTATTGCCAAGTGCCAATGAATATGAGGAGAATCACCTCACCCTTAATCGCTAGTTATACTTTACATTTATTGCTTTCCTCTGACAGTGCCAAGTGAGCCACAATTTAACACGTCTGCCAAATAATGTGAGAGACGCTAAAGTGTGCGGTTCCCTCTTCAGAACATTTCAGAATAATAATGTGGATTTAAGAGCTGGCATAGCTCTAATTTACTAATGGTTGGTGTCCAGCCAGCAAACATTTTTTGAATAGCCAACACAATAAAGGTTGGGGTCAAACATATACACTCTCCCCACATATATGTCAAGAAAATCGTTTTACATTTACATTACATTTATTCATTTACCAGACGCTTTTATCCAAAGCAACTTACAGGTAGGGAAAACATTTAGTATATTTCCTCAAAAGCAATTAGTCCTAAAGAGGCGAAACGACTTAGGAAGTGCTCATAATACCATATACCAGGCATTGTTCAAATAAGTACATTCTAGAAAGGAAAATAAAGGGTAGGGTAAAGATTTTTTTTTTTTATGATGTCAAATAGTGTTGAAAGAGATGGGTTTGTAGCAGTCGTTTGAAAGTTGTAAGGGAGTTGGCATTTCGGATAGTGATGGGAAGATCATTCCACCAGCCAGGAACGGTGTAAGAGAACGTTTTGGAAAGAGGTTTTGTGCCTCTTTGTGAAGGTACAATGATCCGTCGCTCACTGGCGGATCTCAGAGTTCTGGAGGGAGTGTAGATTGGTAGCAGTGAGTGGAGGTAAGCGGGAACCGAGCCTGTGGTTGTTCCATATGCAAGCATCAATGTCTTGAATTTAATGCGAGCTGCAATTGGGAGCCAGTGCAGGTAGATGAAGAGAGGTGTGACATCAGCCCTTTTGGGCTGGTTGAAGACAAGTTGTGCTGCTGCATTCTGAATCATTTGTAGAGGTTTGATTGTGCTAGAAGAGCATTGCAGTAGTCCAGCCTGGAGACGACCAGGGCCTGGATCAGGAATTGTGTGGCCTGCTCTGTAAGAAAGGGCCTGATCTTTGTAATGTTAAAAAAACAAATCTCTTTCTCTCACTTCCGGTGTGTTGTGAGCATGGGTGAGTTTATCAGTTCTTTCTTTTTTCCTCTCTTTTTCTGCTGTCTCAGCATGTCTTTGTAGTTGGGCCATGTGCTACCTGGTTTATCAGGGAAGCATTGCGAGAATTAAAGTAGTTTCTACATTTAGGATTGTTGTATGGCTGTTGGTGAAGTTGTTGGGGCATGAATGTGTTCTGTCATTCGAAGGAGAGTGGTTTGTTTTTTATCAGAACTTTTATAGAAGTGAGTTTGAGCCGGGTGAAGAAAGTCCTTCTTTTGCCTCCCTTCTGCAGATGTTTGAAGAAAGTAATGCAGTTCTCTCAGGTGTTTTGGAGAAGCTGCTTGGGGAAGCTGTAAAAGGCCCTGCAAGGCATGGAGTCTGAGAGAGCTCCTGGAATTGATGGGCTCCCAGTTGATTTTTATAAATCTTTCTAGACAGAGCTGGGGCTGGACTTGTTGCAGGTGCTGAGTGACAGTTTGTCTAAAGGAATGATGCCTTTGAGTTGCCGCAGAGCAATAATTACAGATTAAAGATGTGCGGTACAGTATATGCCTGCCTAATTGTAAAAATAACATTTGTTTGTCTGCTTATGCAGATGGATGTTATAGTTTTTGTTAGGGGGGGAAATTATTAATTAATAATTTTCAATTAATCAATGATTTCATACCTTTGTCTTCTACTAGAATAAATGAGAAAAAATGTCAGGCACTTTTGGTCGGTCAGTGGACTGATGGCAAACCGAAACTTCCTGAACTTGGGGAAGAAATGGTATAAAATAAGTAGGCGTGAACTGGGAACGGGCTGTTGAGAAATTTAAGGGGCGTCTAGAAAAATGGAAATGGCTGTTTCCCAATATTTTTTACAGGACGTACTCTTGTTACAGTCACTGAGCATTGCGTGTTGTTTCTGATGGGTTTTTTTTTTTTTTTTTTACACATCTTTGTATCTTTATGAAGAATTATTGTTAATAAAGTTTTTCTAAAATTAAATTCAATTCTCTCTATATATATTTATATAAAATATAAAATAAAATATATTACAGATTTATTTGAACATGAATATTTATTTTAAAATATTCCAATTTCAAATACGTATTTATTTTTATGTTTGAATTTGTTTGTTATAAATTGATGAAAAAAGTTATAAAAGTGATAAAAGAAAACACAAAATTATTAAAACTAAATTTAAAACGTTAAATGAAAATTTAACATGACATTTAAATTAAAATATTGTGATGATAGATATAGTGCTGATCTGCTGCTCATGAAAACATTTTGTCTTATCGGTGTTAAAATAATGGTTGTCTTGGTCTTACACAGAGTTTAAAAAAAGATAGTCAACTGCATTAAGTCAACTGCATTAAGTAACAGAAGTGACTCACAACTGAATTTTTAATGAGTTAGTCGACAACTAGCTGTCTGTCACATCCCTGACATACCTATGGCATGAGGTGAGTGTGTCACAAATCATTTTTTGCTGTCAATCAGCAATGTTATGATTGACAAGCCCTTTCGGGTTACAGAAAATGACAGAACAGATGTTCTCCCTCGTTCTCCAACTGTTTAGAGCGCACAGGAAAACAGGAGTCACACCTGTTAGTAAACGTGGATGTCAATCTTAAAACAGTGTTTCTATACATATTTTTGTGGTGATTTTGGTTTGAACATTGTGCAAAACAAGCATACATTTAACATCTAAACCTTGCTGCAATACAAAGCTTTGCAGGAAAGAAAGACAATACCTGAGTACTTGGCAATGTTGTCCAACAGTAAAGGGTACTTAGTGAACCTCTGCATCTCTGCAGGGATGATGTCCTTTAGCTGTAATCGTCGACACAGTCGATTGCTTTCAGCCTCCTGCAGATGGTGCAGAGACAATCAAACAAGAAATTGAGGACAACAGTACATGCAAATACACAACAAAATCCTCCCTAATCTTTTGCATATTTCCTTGTTATCAAGAGTCTCCAACATCATGAATAATACACTTCAGTGTGGGTTTTATCCTTCACTCAAGTGAGAAAGTAATCCTCTGCAAGTCACAACATTGTGATTCGTCAGCAAGGTAACTGGAATCACGAATGTGTTGGTAAACAACCACAACACATCACTGAAATGAGTAAATATACTGTCACTTCATCAGAAGGATAGTTCAATCAAAAATTAATATACTATCATCATTTATTCACTCTTATCTTTTTCCAAACCTGTGTGACTTTTGCTTATGTAGATTACAAAAAGAGACGTTTGGCAGAATCCTCATGCTGCTCTTTTCCACAGAATATTTGTTATTAAGTAAAACAATATATTTTGCTAATTAAAAAGAACTACAATTGGAAAGATGCCTTTGGAAACTAAATGAAAAGTTCAATCCGGAAATACTACTATTAAATGAAACCAACACTGAAATCAAATTAAAATTAAATAGAAATACAGAAAGACTAATAACAATCGCAAAAGCACACAAAATTACTAAAACTGTTTAAAACAAAAACTAATTCTAAATATTATAATAGTATACTCTGTGTAAATAATAATAAAATTACATTGTTCCAAACAATTCATGCGATCGCAGATTCTATAAAAAAAGTATACAAGCAAATATTGCGTTATACATCCCGTTGAGGTCATATTGAGACTCTGTGTGAAGTAAGTCATTACTTCCCTTTTAACTCTACTCTCATTGGTCACCATTAATTCTCAATACATGAAGAGAGCAGCATGAACATTCTCCTAACTATCTCCTTTTCTGCCCCTCATGAGAAATTCAGTCCAACGGATTTGGAACAACATGGAGGTGAATAAAAACAGCAGCAATTTTGGGTGAACTGCTTCTTTAAGATGTGAAAAAGCTCTATTTTCTCTAATATACATCTCAAAGGCATAATAAGCATAACAGTGGATTTGACATCTTTAGTACACCTTTATGTTCTAGTGCTTACACACTAGTTCTTAATGGAGAGATTAGCACGGTTGATTTCAGAAAATGCAGTGTGTGTGGAGAGGTTGTTAAATCTTAACTCTTATTCTCCTGCATCTACTTCTACTATGAGATAAACACACACACACAAGTTCTCAATACTCCCAATGCTCCTCACAACGACACATGCCTAAGGTTCATAACCTCTCCTCTCCAAGATAAGCAAATTCTGCAGTATATCCTACAATTAAACAAAATCTCTTTTGTCTTCCTTTTCTCTGATGTTTTGCTGCCAGACAAAGCTGACACTATTAACAAGTCAAAGATGACTTTATTTAGGTAAGCATCTCTTTCGCTGCAACACTGCATCAACACAGCAAACCTGCTGTAACATTTACATTTGCTGTAAATCCGTAGGGCTGTCAATTTATTAAAATGCTATTACAATTAACTAATTGCTAATTAAAATGAGTTAACACATTAACACATTCTGCTCCTCCTAAAAGAATACACATACAACAGAAAGAAATAGAGAAGTGAATAAATGTGCTTACAGCATTATTTAATCAACACATTCATTTTGACAGCCCCTAAATAAGGAAAATGAAAACAACTGAAAATTTACACAACCGTTCAAATATTTGGTGTGATTAAGATTTTTGTTTTTATAAGAAATTATTAGCTTAAGGCACCAAGAATGCATGAAACTAATGTAACAAAAATATTTTAAAACTTTTAAACTTCCAATATTGAAAAAATATATCACAGTAAAAAAAAAAAAAAAAAAAATTAAAGAGCGAAAATCTAATTTTTGTGTCTTCAGCATCAAATCAGCATATTGAAATTTATGACAGATCATGTGACACTAAAGACTGGAGTAATGATGCTTTATTTTAATTAAATATTTCATATTATAATATTGTTATTAAAATTTACAGTGCTGTCAAATGCTTAATCATGATTAATCGCATCCAAAATAAAAGTCTTTATTTACATAATATGTTTATGATGTGTTTATTTCTTATGTTTATATTAAAACACATACTTACAGTATATATTTTTGAAAGTATTTACATGTAAATGCATTTACATATTTATTTTCTTATATTTGATATTTTATGTAAATATATTTAATAAATAAACAAAATATTTTCATTAAATATTTGCATGCATGTGTTTGTATTTATATATATACACTTTATAAATATACACACAGTACATACAAATATATTATATAAAGAAAAACTCTATTTTGATGTGATTAATCATGATTAGTCCTTTGACATAGGGCTGGGCAATTTGGCCTAAAATCAAAATCTCGATTAATTGAACATTTGAACTATTATGATTAATGAACGATTATTTTATTTATTTTTTGCCCTCACAGTTCACTGACAAATCTTGTACAGTAAATATGCTCACATATTACAAGTGAGAGATTTTTGAATGAAGGGTGCATTACTTGATTTTAAAATAATTTAAGAAAACATGCTCTTCTATCTATGATTATTTATTAAACATCAATGTTGAACAGAGTATCTTCTGTTGAGAGTTTTAACGAGGTGTTTAGAAGCGCCTGTCAGAAGCCCCTCCCATGATGCAAATTTCACGTGCGAATGAACAGAGTAATTTCAAAATGTTCAAACGTCCAACTACGCGTGATTCATTTGCGCAAGTCGCGCCTGAACGTAGGGTAACGTAATGGAGCGGGTCACATGACTCCACACACGGTATTGTTTTTAAAGGGAAAGTAATCGAAATAACGATTATAGGTTCTGAATGTCGATTTCGATTAGTTTTCGTTTAATTGCCCAGCCCTACTTTGACAGCAATAATAATTTATAATACACAAACATAATAATAATAATAAAAAAAAAATATATATATATATATATATATATATCTAAGTAGAAACATGATTGTAATAACATTTTTTTTTTTTTTTTAATTTGTTTAAGAAATAACTACAGTGTTGATGAGCATAAGAAACATCTTTCAAAAGAATTAGAAAAATTTATAAAAATCTTATTGATCCCAAAACTTTGGAGCATTACAGACATTCAGTGCTGTTCAAACAGTCTCTCTGAAGTGAACTGCAGCTCTCACGGCCCTGCGGCCAGCGAGGGGTCTCGACCCACCTGCATGAAGGAGGTGAAGCGCTGGTCCTTCTTCTGCCGGGATTTGATGAGCTCCAGGGCGAAGGGCTGGTTACTGCAGAAAGTGCCCACTGCTTGCTTGATCTTCTCCTCCTCTCCACCACTGAACTAGAAAACAACAAGCCAGAGGATTTGTGAGCGTGTGGGAGTCTAGACCTACCATAAGACCTACCACAACGGCCACAGGATACGAGCAAAACATGAGCCCTTACCCAAGACAGCAACTCGTCTCCTATGTGGTCGATGACCGACGACTCGTTCTTCTTGCGCATCGCTGTCATTTGATCTGCTATCCTCACTGAAATTTAAAACAGCATATGCCTTTATCTGAAACATGTGACAGTTAATAGTAACAAAAAATGATCGAAAGAAAGCCTACTGTGCAGCTGGACGATTTCCTCCAGGTTGGTGAATATGTTCTTGATGTCAGCAGGGGGCAGTATGTTGTCTCGGGTGAGCTTCTGGTAGAAGACACTGTCTAGGACCCTCAGCATGCGTACATGAGCTCGCTCCGTGTAGAACAGTTCTGTGAGCGTGAAATAGACTGAGAGTTACTTCAAAAGCCAACCAAAAACCAAAACAACAGCTCTAACAACGCATGTTAAATCTGATGTGCACCTGTCTGATTTATGTAGTAAAGAGCGCACAAGATCATACCATTAATGACTTCTTGTCTCTTGATCTCGTGGGGTGTCAGGCCTGCTAAAATATCACGCCCAACCAGCTGCTGCCAGTTTGGAGGATCTACATCAGAGTAAACATCACTCCCCTGATCATCCTCACTCTGCAGCTCTTCAAACCTGTGAGGGAGGAGATGGTGCATACATGAACACTCTCATTAAGCGCAATGTGTATCTGAACGTGAGAGCTCATCAAAAAGGTAATCCAAATAAAAAAATAAAAATCACTGTATTCCAACCAAGTTTACTGCAAAACGTTATGTGAAAAACATTCAGGCTATGACTGGTATAATCTCAGCCAATCAATTGATTTTTGATGCTTAATGTGGTAGATATCTCAAACAAATAAGATTGCACTTTAAGCATGGCAGCCTTGGACAAAATAGAAACCAGGCGGTGGAGAAAATGGCCTCATTACAGCAGGTTAGGGAAAAAAGAAATAGCTTTTATTGATTGTCGCTTTTTCATGTCGCTTCTGGTTAGGACACAGTATATAGAGTGATGTGGTGACTGACAGTGACCAGTACCTTCTACTCAGTTTAGGGGTGCCCCCATCAAGGAGTCTGGAAAACAGAACATACTTTCTCAACACACTGATTTTAAAAACCTGGTCATTTTATGGATGATAAGCAAAATATCGCAGGTACATCATCTTAAAATTAATAATAAAGCTTAAATTCTACACAAGAAATTGGAATACGCAACATTATGTACAGTTAAAAAAATGGATATTCAATTTGAGATTTGACGAAGTGTTATTCAATATCTATTATTTAAAAGATGAACTTTAAATGAGTGGCAAAGTGTACAAATAGCAAAAATGAGCTATAGATGTTACATCAATCGATACAGAGAAGTACAAAAAGAAAAACTTTAAACAATAATTGATACAAAACTACACCTAAAGGGATCGTTCACCAAAAAAATTTAATTACCCCATGATTTACTCGCACTCTAGCTATACTGTGTGTATATGACTTTTTTATTCCAGATGAATACAATCAGAGTTATATTAAAAAATGCATGGTTTTATTTCAAGAAAGCCTTTATGCAGCCGTGTGGAGTATTTTTTAATGATGAATGGATCCACTGTTTTGGGGTTTAAAATCTATACCCGCATTCACTGCCATTCTAAAGCTTTTTTCATATAATGCTGACTATTAATCTGAAAGAACAAAATCATATACACAGAGAAAGGCTTGAGAGGAAATCATCAGGTAATTTAAATTTTTTTGGGTAAACTATCCCTTTAATATAGTTTGATAAGAAGTCGAATTATTAGTGTTTTAGCATCAAACTCTAGAGGCTTTGTCACATTATTGAAGTGTTCTGCACTTATGGGATACTCACAATGGTGCAGATATCTACTGAATTATGAAAATGTTGTAAAATAACAGTAGATGTGACCAAATGTTGAGACAGATCCAACATTATGTTAGGAATTAAAAAAAAAAGAATGGAGATGCTTTGCTGTATAAGCTGTTAAACATGCACCTGTCTCCATCTTCATCTAGCTGCTCCATGTTGTAAGGGATGTAGTCACAGGGTGGGTAGATGCTGTCCGGCACATCTCCAGACTGCAGCCCATCACTGAGCCGCGGAACCAGCGCAGACGGGCTCATGCCTGAGCACACAGAAGAGCCAGATTCAGACGGCATGTCGAGGAAATAAAAGTAACGATGACTCAGATGAATGAGATGGAGATGCGGTACTCACTAAACTCCGGGTCCCTGCCCGAGGGGTCTGACGGTGAGCTGTAAGAGGCGCTGAAGAGGGGAGAGGTGATCAAACCTGGGCTCTGAAGGAGGTCTGAGCCCTCACTCGACTGACTGCCCCGCAGACGTCCACCCTCTATCAGCTCTGACCCGCCCAAAGCTGGCTGAGACATCTGCTTCTGAGGCCGATGCTTGATGCTGTCCCCGGCCCTCCCAGCTGCTCAAACACACACCAAACAAGATTCGCCATCAACATGAATCTTTCACCACCCAGAGGAAGGAAAGCAAAATGAGGGCAAGCCTTCCGCTTTTAAAATTTGCCAGGAATCGCAAGCTTTCAGGTCTAGCATTCACTACGCAACCAAAACTTTGCAGTCAAATCTTTTTGTAACGTTTTTGAAAGTCTCACCAAGGCTGCATTTATTTTCATTAAATGTAACTTTATTCTATTGTAATATACATTCAAATTGAATTTATTCCTGTGAAAGTACATCTGTGTCACATGATCCTTCAGAAATCAAGAAACACTGAGAATAGTTGTTGCTAAATATTTTTATGGACACCATAATTATCCCATTATTTATTTATTTGAATTATATTAAAATAAATACATCTCTTCATTTATAATCTACTAAAAGTGCCATCACATTTGATTAATATTTGATAAATGCAGTACTTATGTCCAAACTTACTGCAAACTGGACAGCAGAATGTACATATCTGAACAAACAAATGCGGACAATGTTGACACAAGTTTCATTAAAAAACAATTCAATTAAATAAAGTTTCATAGCTGGTAAACTACATTTCCTTTTAAAACCAGCCACTTTTTAATACTGGATTTGAATGCACAAAAAAGTTCAAAGCCTTAAGAAAAAAAGCCTGTGTCTTAAATAGCTGCAGGTTGCGGATTTTTGCTTTAGACTTACATGGTACTGAATCGACGCGACTGGGCCACCGCGGGGGCACCCGGATGGGGAAGCGAGGCCTTTTCAGTTTCTCCTCCCCTTCCTTTTCAGTTTTGCTTTTCTGTTCAGGAAGAATAAAACAACAATGACCCTCAGGGTAAGGACTTTGCCATGGGAAGACTGAGAAGACCTAGTAAACTGCCCACAGAGGGAGTGCTTCAGACATTGTAAGCGTGCTCCGGACATGAAGGCAACAGAATTTTACCACACTAATTATGCATCATTTGCACAACAAGCAAAATTTCACAATATAGCCTATACAAGACGAGAAAAATATTAATTACAAATTACTATGACTGCATAGACATGTTCATGCACTTACATCAAATCAATGTGTTTATCAGTAATTATAAAAAATAATTGTATAAGTGTAAAGACATCAGTTTGTGTGTGCAATCTATTTTTACAGTATATTTTAATTAATATGCTGACATAAGTATTTTACAAAGAACCTTCCGAATCAGAATTTCAATTAGAATGTTCCCTCAGAAGTTCACCGCTTGTGTAGACAGCAGGTCAAAGTTTTGAAATAGTCATGTGATCGTGCCAGAAAACAGTACAAGCCCATACCCTTAGTTTGGAAGGCAGAAAATTGATTCGAACTCGTTTGGACTCCAGGTTTCGTTGCTCTTTCACCCGAACTCCCAGATGCTTCATGTACATAAAGATCACATACTGTATGGTGTTGCTAAAAAAGAAAAACAGTGTATTAGGGTGAAATTGAACTCTTTTCTCACTCCCTGTCCGAGTTTAGTAACTAGAGCACAGCGTTGAGCATCGCAGTCTTTCATTTCCTAATTTAGATGGGAGTCTCTGAGGGTTGTGTTGTGCCTGTTGAGTGCTGTTGGCTCCATGTGGCCAATTCCTTCTGTTCCACATGACTCCTATCTTATTGTGCCTTCTGTCATATGTCTCAAAACTCGCAAGTTCACCATCTATCTTCTCACATATGTCCTGTAGATTCATAAATCATACAGGCTTGTAGTGTTTTTCCATATGGCGTCTCAAATATGTTTGCCTACATTATGGTAAATGAGGAGTAGGAAATGCATGAAGATTAGAAATCTCACTAAGTCGCTCTGTTCTGCAGCATCTTGCATTTGTGTCAAGTGTCAATATGCTGGCGTACCCCAGGCTGGTAATTTACAAACAAATCTAACGCAACATCTTTACGCACAATCAAATAACCCTCATCCTTAATGTCTTTATTGTCGATCACTACGGATGATGTTTGCCGGGGGAAAACACGAAAGATTCTCACCATTTCTCCTCTTCTGTGGGTTGTGAAGTCAACCTGAAAGAGACACGCACGTAAGATGGAGAACAGTCGCTGAGCAGACAACCTTGAATATGTGGAGTAGGATATTTAAAACATAGTCTGACATATACATATTTTGACTGAAATGCAAAAGTAAGGTAAAATGTTCAGGTTAAATCATTTTTTAAATAGCATTATAGCTAAATCTTTTCTCAAATCTTTTAAGTCTATTGACAATATCAAATTAATCATTTGATATGTACACATTTACAATGAAATACAAAAATAAATGGACAAAACTATTGGAATTATATAGCTAAATATTTTTATTACTATTAAACAATATAGCTAAATGTCTCAAATTTTACCTATAGATAATTTTTATTTAGCAAAACAGCCAAATCTTTTTCTTTCCTGTCTATTGACTTTATATTTCATTTTAAATACCTCTTAACTTATGAGTGATAAAACGTAATATATTCATATTTTATCCATTTGGAAACTTTTATCATTTAAATCTTAGCCAAATAGCCACTGAAGCCAAGCACATTCAGAAAAAAATAGTTAATTATATATGTATATTAATTAGCACTCTCAAAATTTTGATTGTGGTTAATCACATTCATTAAAAAAAAGGGAAAACAGTTATATATATATATATATATATATATATCTATATCTAAATAAACACACACATGCATGTATATATATATTTAAAAAAAAAGGTTATTATTATATATTAAACATACGGATATTAAATAAGTTATTTTAACAAATATATACATGTAAATAAAATAAGTGTATATTATTTTAAATATATGTATGTATGTGTGTGGATTTTTTTTTTTTTTTGTTTGACAGCACTAATATTAATACATATTCATGATTCAAATTTTAACATTTTTCCAACTAAAGATTAAATCATACATATTATTGATAACTGCCATACTGTCACTGCAAATCTAGACTATTGTCTTGAATATCAAGAAAACATTTTCGGCCAAATAAAATACATATTGTTTTGTTTAATAACACCACTAAGCCCTGATGCAGAGTGATTAAAAGAGTGTGTGTGATCCTCACAGAACGTCATCTATCTTGGAAAGGATGTTTTCAGCGTATGATCTCTCCCTCTCTAGAGCCAGCTGTTCAGAGTCCAGACGAGACAGCTCTACATCAGCCAGGGTCAGGCCCATACTGCGCTTCTGCCTGTAAGAGTGGATGCAGTTGTTTTGTACGTGCTACTGTCAATATGTTACTGTCAATCTGATGGAGAGCAATGTGACGGCAGAGGTTAGTGAGGAAATGAGAACAACTATATTCCTAACCTGAAGTCTTCCAAGTTCCTCTGTACATCCGGAAGGAGAGTTTCCTGCATCGTCTGTATGTATTGCCTGTGTAATTCCTCTGGAATCAGCTCTGGTCTCCTCCGCTCTGAAAACACGTACACAAAAAAAATAGTCACATAGTTTGATAGTTTAGGCTTTCATTTTTTTACATTTCAATAAACACATTTTTTATATGTTTATTGAGCAAATCCTCATGGGGACAATTAGCTGATCCAAATATCTTGTTGATATCAAGCTGTCTTTGTGACAATGCTGACAATGTCAGACTCACATACGCATACTAAATGGGGACATATAAAAGCAAAAAAAAATTTTTATAATTGCTTTGAACATTTGTCATGATTTAAATTTTTTTTCAATTTTCTATTTTCAATAGAGGACATTCTAAAATGTCCCCAAAGGGTAATTTTTCTCCCTAGCTATTGCTTGTACATATAAAAAAACAAAAACAAAAATTCCTACAAATACACACCCATATATGACCAGCAAACAACCTGCATGAACATAAATGGCATCAGTATGCGTCACTAAACATGTTGCCTTTACAAGCAATGTCAACCCGACACACGGGCAGAGTGACCAAGTCCTTCAGAAGCAAAATCCATAATGGCACGAAGAGTCAACATAAATGTTAAAACAGGATTAGTGCTTTCTGAACAATTGCAGGTTTCCCACCGAGGGCTGAGAAATGATTATGTGGTTGGATGTTAAAATGCATACACAAACAACAATGCGAGGGTGAGAACGACGTTTGTGCTTCCATTAAGACGCTTCTAAAATTAACTGTGCTTACCGAGCTCAGAGGAGATGGATTCAGGCACAGCGACTTTCAAATTCTGTTGAAAGAAAATAATAAATGAAAAAGGGCTTTCTGACAAAAGTAGCATTTTTTCCCCTTCCTGCAAAACAACTACAAACACTACATTAACAAGGTAACAGAACAGCAGAGCTGTGGGAAAAGATATGCACAAGTTCCAAATGAACTACCCGTCCATCTGGCAGAAAAAGAACAAAGTTTGCTGCAGGGAAGACGCGCACCCACTCAAACACGCACACACACAAGAGTTCGAGAACAACAATATGTGATGACCGTGGAGGTAAAAGGTTGTCTGAGAGCGTGTTTGCGTCCTGACCCTGAGGGTGCTGGGAAAGGAGTAACCCTCCACACACCTCTCAGGACAAAAGGCACGGTTGATCTGGGTGGATATAGGCATTTGCCTCAACTTGCCCGCAGACCAAATGATACCAAAGCAGAGCAGACAATGACGGGTTTGAGCGAGAAGAGACGAGGTGCGAAAAGCTCCACTTACTGCCCCCCGGTCTATGAAGAACGCCAAGAAGTCCATGAAGATCCGCCGTGTTTCTTTGGAGTTGGTCTGTTTGTAGAGGTCAGCGTACAGGTAGCACAGCTGCGGAGGGAAGTGAGATTTAGTGTGAGTGATAAATAGTCATTTACGACAGATTTGCGAATTTGTTTGCCTGATTTAAATATTAAAGGGGTCATACTGTGGTACATGCACTTTTTCACTGTTTGGACTGAAATGTGTGCTGTACAATGATAAAGATCCACAAGTACTTTTATTAAAAAGAAAAATAATAATAATAAGTTGCCCTTTCTGAAATCAATCCATTTTCAAATGCATGTTGCATGACAGAGGCAACTCCCATAGTAGATGATTGACAGCAGCGTGTCACACAGACTGAACCGGTGTCTTACCTCAGACCCGCCCTGAGTGAGCCGTCATCAGACCGAGACGCAGAGACAAGCAAGACTCCTAAGAGATTGAGGCGTTTTGTTGTTGAATGTATTAATAAACAGAGCAGTAGTGATTTACTCCCGACATCTAAGTGACTGAAGACAGAAGATTAACGCTACGTTTGGTTCTGAAGGGAAACGCGTCTTTGTTTAACCGAAATGCGTTTATGTTTGTGCGAATCATTCATGATCCAACCTCACCTACAGAAGCAGTGAGTATAATGTCTTTTAATGAATCTTGGCTAATCGCCTATCCTAATAATGTGCTATTTAGCAAGTTTCACTATGAATACGGATAAAAATAGATCCTCTGAGAGCACCTCGGAAAAGAGGGACAGGGTCAGTGGAGCTCGTGAAGATTTAAAGGGGAAGTACACAGAACAGAGTGATTTCTAAAGAGCCGTTTTTGACAGGGTAAAATGAGCGTTTTTAAAACTATCTTTGAGAAATTTTAAAACAAACTATATTACAAACTTTCCATTAAGATCCTAAAGAATCATATTAGCTCAAATTGCTTTTGTATGACCCCTTTAAACATTACAAATGATAGTCACCATTAAACACTGTTTCTTTTGTTATGTTTTTTCATCATTAGTAATATTTTCATCCAGAAAGGATGCAATAAATTGATTAAAATTGGCAGTAAAGACATGTCATAAACCACTTCTATTTCAAATAAGTGTGACATTTTTAACATTGATAATGTGTTTTTTATCTTTATTAATAACTTTATCCATAACAGTAGAGTATCTTTATTCAAAACTCTATATTATGCTCGAACAAGCATTTTTATATATTTAAATAAATGTATTTATTTTTTATTACATATTTATTAACATTTATTATTAAATTATATTAAAGGTTTTGCCAGTGCATCTTGTTGTTGCATCAAAATCTTAGACATGCATTAAAACATAAGTGAGAATATTGCATATGCTGCAATTTACTTTTTTTCTGCAAGGAATATGTTGCGAGTTGGATCCTCTGCTTATAAAAAAGCATAATCAATGGCAAAACAATTGAAATTCTCACATACGCTCCACATAATTTTTTTAGTCTGTTTTATTGCCCATCAGGTGAAAACCATAAATCTGATTGCTTAGAAAGAATGATCAATAGTCTTGCTTGCCTTAGCAAGCACTGCTAATTACTGCTGGAACTCACCAGAGGTGCAGGGTCAAACTGAGAGATCACATGATGCAGGAAGGTAGCAAGATGAGCAGGGCGAGTCTTGAGCAGCTCCATACTCTGGAAGCAGCTGCACTGTCCATTCACCTGAGACGCATCAGATCTGGTTAAAGAGGCAGGTGACCAAGACTATGCTCCCTGAGGGAAAGGAATGAAAAATACCTGCTCCTGCTCAGTGTCAAAGTCATCATCTTCAGCAGCAATGATCTCAGAAGCCAAGCGGAAGGGTGGACCCCCTATGGATGATAAACGAGAATCCTATGGGAGGTAGAGAGGTGTGACAATCGTGCTCATCAGAAATCAGGCAGAAAAGTTTGTCAAAAGGATTGGTTCTCACCGGGTCAGAGCAGTCCTCGACTTCAGGGGAGGGGCAGGAGTTGAAGCTGTCTCTAGGGGTGCTCTTCGGACTGGAACAGTTGGATTCCCTTTGGCTCTCTGGAGAGGCTGGGTAGAACCGGCGCTGGACCTGCACATCACACACCATAAACACAATTAATTACACCACAGGAAGCAAGGAACAAGAGCCACGAGTACACTCATGATAAGTGCCCCTGTTTAACTGAGATCAGTAAAGACAGAAGAGAGAGCATTGTGTGCACTTACAGATGACACTGAACTTCCACTCCAGAAACCCTCGGGGCTGAAATCTCCTTTATATTGATCCTCATCCACCCAACAGCTATCTTCACTGTTCCTGAGACGCAGACTCTGCTAAAGCAAAGATTTAATATTAATTAATGCGCATAATTCAAAGCTATTCAGTCAGATTCAAGATCTTTTGAAATAGAAATTTCCAATTTATGCTCAAGTAATGCGTGACCCTGGACCACAAAACCAGTCTGAAGTCAAATGGGTATACTTGTAGCAATAGCCAACAATACACTGCATGGGTCAAAATGATCGATTTATCTTTTAAGTAAAGATTATTTTGTAAATTTCCTACCGTTAATATATCAAAACATAATATTTTTGTTCAGTGATATGCATTGCTAAGAACTTTATTTGGACAACTTTAAAAACGTTTTTCTTAATATTTACATTTTTTAGCACCCTCCGATTCCAGATTTTCAAATAATTTTATCTCGGCCAAAAATTGTCATATCCTACACATGCCATACATGTATGGAAATCTTATTTATTCAACTTGCAGCTAATGTATAAATCTCCTTTTTAAAAATGTACCCTCATTACTGTGTTTGTGGTACAGGCTTACATATAGCAAAATATAATATAACTGAGGACTGTCTTTTTTTAGTTTTAATTTCAGGTTTTTATATAATTTTTAATTAGATATGACAATAAGATCTGCGATGTTTTTAAAAGCAACATATTATGCTTACCATATATTTGATTTTAAAAAATACTGCAAAATAAATATTGTAAAATATTACCATTTAACATGCAAACATGTCACATATTTTTATACATTAAAATATATATTTGCCATTTATTAATCTTAGTGAATGCTAATTTCAGAATTTACTAATGCATTATTAAAATCACAAGTTGTGTTTGTTAACATTAGTTAATGCACTGTGAACTAACATGAATGATTATATTTGTATTCACTAATGTTAATGAAGCTGAATTAATGCATTGTTCATTGTTCGTTCATGTTAGTTAATAAATTAACTAATGTTAACATATGACACCTTTTTATAAATATTACCATAAATTGTATATTTATTTAATACAGTTTACAATGTAACTTATTCATGTTATGGAAAAGCTGAATTTCTCATATAATAATAATTTTTCTAATTTGCTGACTTGTATGAAAACGGTTGGGCTATGTAAGATTTGTGTGTAAACTTTAATACCATATAATATCAAAATATTTATAATCAAACCATCTGTCTAGCCATATCCAAATCAGTTGACCAGTCCCTTACAGTGAGTCACTGGTGCTTTGTATATGAATATAATTTCAACTGGTCAGAAATGTCATACATGTGTAGCCCTGTTAAGCTGGGCCTGCTGATGTGGAATGTGTTTCTTGGCTTCCTGGATATCCCGCAGTGGTTTGGGTGTAGGAGTTCTGCAGTAGTCCTCCTTCAGTCCCTAAAGAAGAGACATTTTCATATACTATATAATCAGATCTCATACACACACAGTCAAAGGGTAACAGACGAGTAGAACCCTAACAGCCCATTGCTCAGTTCTGTATAGTGTACTTCTGTGTTGCTCTCCAAGACTGAGAGAGAATGATAGATCTTTGTGTACTACCTTCACAGGGCATGTGAAGGTAGTAACTGTGTCGAAACATAGTGGGAGGAGCTTAAAGCTACCCCTCTCACTTATCAGCTTACTCTAAATTACCTCCCAACAGGAAAGGCCTCATTCTTATCAACTTAAGTCATAACGCAACAATACAGCTCAGTAACTCAACCCTTTACTGACATTTTCACTTTGTAAAATTAAAAGTAGCATATGTGCCCACTTTAAACTAGTAGTTTAAGATTCAGACCTGTATGTCCTGTTGCTCTTTGGACACCATCCTCTTGCTGTCCATTCTTTGGTTGAGTGGAGCCCTGTTTTCTTCCTACGAAGGGTTGGGTTGACAAATAATAAACACTGATTACGTAATTTAATTGTAGGAGAGATATAAGGAAGTGGACTTACAACAAATAAACAAAAAATGAAAAACAAAGATGGGTAATTTATTTGCAGGAAGGTATGGGCGGCTTACCCATGACACCGTAGGAGAGGAGGTGCGTTCCGCTGCATTGTGAAAGTTGGGAGATGTAACAAAAGGGTCCCCATAACCCCCCGGTGACCCGAGACCCACGTCTACCTCAGAGAGGGGGATCTGGGGCAACCCGGGAGGCCGGCCTAATACTGTGAGGGCCACATATGAGCCGGCTGTGAAGAACAAATGAGGTTTAGTCATGGTGGAAACATGTCATCTTTACCCAAGCAAATGATTTCTACTCACATTTGATTAGTTTTACCACTTCAACATGGTTCGATTGCGTTACCAATGTCCCGTTCACCTAAAGCAGAGGAGACACTGCGTATATAATCAGATTATAAAACCACACACATGCAAGTTCTCTTAAACAGACTCAAACATGAGGTCATTTTGTGACCAGCAGGTGGCAGAACAGACAGATGTTGAAATGCAACGGTAAAGAGAGAGGGCCAGTGGGCAGTGAGAAATACAGCTCTTGCATCTGCAAGCGGCTCACCTTAATGATCCTGTCCCCTGTCTGAACACCTGCACGCATTGCAGCGCCATCTACCAAAAGACATGAGATGATTATGACGATTATGTATTGAAAGCATTTTCTGGTGCAGCGGGTGGTTGCCAGAGTGCTGCCATCTGGTTGCTAAGAGGTTCTGGGTGGTTTTTCAGCACATTGCTATGTGGTTTATGTGCTCCATTTACATTGCACGCAAAATGGTTTTCACTGTCATTTTGCAAATGATGCCATTTTGGGTATTCATGCATTTACATCTCAAGAAAAATGTTCACTTGATCGCTATTCGCTACAATTTCATGTAGATCAAAAAATTCCAGAAGCAGCAATAATCTGTATTTCTACAGAATATTCCACATTGTACGTCCTCAATGACCACCTTTCAGACTCTGATACATTTTTTTTTTGGCTGTTCAGACTTAAGAAATTAATAAACTTCACTTTTTTTTTTGCTGCCCCCCAAAACGGTCAAAGCTTATAGACTAGTCAGGGTAAACGCCATATTGAATTTTATTCGGTAGAATAAAAGGGACACACTTACTGTCATAAAAAAAAAAAAAAAAAAAGGATTTTTGATTGCATTTAAACTAATTGCCATATCAGTTTCAGATTCAACAGTAATACAATACAACCTAAAATAATGTTTTTTAAAAAAACCACTTAACTACTTAATTTTTATCTTTAAATCTACTACTCTAAATGTTAATGTTTTTCAGTCCATTTCACAAAACAAGTCTTTAGACATATTTAAAACTCAGAACATCGAAAACTGTTTTATAGAGTGTTACCTACTGAACACTTTTGGGAAAGCTAAACACATGTCAGCAGATGGCCACAGAAGCTCATGTCGGAAAGCCAGAAAGACAGACAGCGTGACAGTCGGACATCTTACCCTGTTTGACGAGCTGCACGAAAACAGGGTTGTCCCCGCTGACGGTCAGCCCAAAGCCGTTCTCATCTTTCTGAATGATCACGCATCTCTGAACCAGCCCTGGAGGAAAGGAGAGAACAAGAGGAGAGAGAAATTGAGCTATGAAAGGAGCTATGAAAATGATTTAGTGGATTGCCAATGTCTTTAGTAAAACATTCATCAGGAGAAGCCTATCAAAGTAGATTACTGTAACAATAACTCCAACAATCCAATTAAAATCTAGCCCCGTTCCAAGAATAATGGAAAGATACAAGAACTGATGAGAGCAATGGAGACGTGGGTTATCACAGTCATCTAATGCTGCGGTGTGAGAGATGGGCCTACTCTCAAAACTGATAGCTCATCAAAAAACAAAAGCCGCAGTTCTCAGATCACAGAAATGAATATGAACTGTTCAAACAGTCACACAGAGATGCAATATACCCTCTACTCTTCAAGAAACATTGCAGTTTAAACAAGACATCTACATTCAGCATTCTTTCCCACAGAGTAAAGAGTTTCTTGTAAACATATAGTTAAATCACATACATTTCCTATATCCTTTCATGTATTATCAAAATTACTTAATCTAAATGGTCATGACTTCATTTGAAAGATTATATTATATATACAGAGAGAACTGGTAATTATTATATTACTGTAAACATGTAATTTTACAAACAAGTAATTTTAATTTGACTATTTAATAAATAATTTAAGTTAACACCATACAGATTCTGAGTATAACAAAATAGATTGGGCATGTACAGTGGGTACAGAAAGTATTCAGACCACCTTAAATTTTTCACTCTTTGTTATAATCGCAGCCATTTGCTAAAATCATTTAAGCTCATTTTTTCTCAATGTACACACAGCACCCCATATTGACAGAAAAACACAGAATTGTTAAAATTATTGCGGAGTTCTTAAAAAAGAAAAACTGAAATATCACATGGCCCTAAGTATTCAGACCCTTTGCTCAGTATTTAGTAGAAGCAACCTTTTGATCTAATATAGCCATGAGGAAAGATGCAACAAGTTTTTCACCCCTGGATTTGGGGATCCTCTGCCATTCCTTCTTGCAGATCCTCTCCAGTTGGATGTTAAACGTTGGTGGACAGCCATTTTTAGGTCTCTCCAGAGACGTCTTGCACTGAGGAGAGGCTTCCTTGATTTTGTAACCTTGGCCAGATCTGTGCTTTGTCACAATTCTTTCTCTGAGCTCTTTGACCTCAAGATTCTCATTTGCTCTGACATGCGTTGTGAGCTGTAAGGTCTTATATATACAGGTGCGTGGCTTTCCTAATCAAGTCCAATCAACACAGCTGGACTCAAATGAAGGTGTAGAACCATCTCAAGGATGATCAGAAGAAATGGACAGTGCCCGAGTTAAATATATGAGTGTCGCAGCAAAGGGTCTGAATACTTAGGACCATGTGATATTTCAGGTTTTCTTTTTTTAATAAATCTGCAAAAATGTCAACAATTCTGTGTTTTTCTGTCAATATGGGGTGCTGTGTGTATATTAATGAGGAAAAGAATGAACCTAAATGATTTTAGCAAATGGCTGCAATATAACAAAGAGTGAGAAATTTACTTAGACGACTTGCTTGACAAAAAAAGGGGGGAAAGAGTCATTAAGTGCAGAAATACTTGCAGATAATAGCTAGTCGTGCTCTTATGCTGTCTGACTACAAGCAGTATTTACTACTGGTCACAGAACCATGCTTCACTAACTCTGTAGCACAACTGTGTTCAATATTGATTAAGAATCGTAATAATAATTGCTGCTGAAAAATCAGCTTTGACTGACCAGAATTAATTACATTTTAAAATATAAAGAGTAATAATATTTCACAATTTTTGAGCAACTATAATAGTATAATAGTTAAAGCATTTCAGTAACAGTTATCAGGCCTTTACACAGAGCATCCAGACTCTCTCTGCCTTTATCTTCTGAACCATTAGGGATAATGCTATCTGTTATTTTCCAATAACATATACACAGCCCAAAATCAACTCAGCAGGGAAGCTGAACATAAATAAACGCTGATAACACTTGAACTTCACAGTGCTGGAGAAGAGTCACCTGCACAAGTGTTAAAACAAAACTAGAAACACAACAACAGTACAATCATCTTACCACAAGACTCAGGTCTCCTGTCAGCCACTACAAATCCACTCTTCTGCACCAGCACGTCTGAGCCACACAACATCATGATACAACACGGGACACACACGCACATATCACAGAGGACACAGAGAGAGGACTCAAATCAAAAAAGAGAGCAATGGCACAAATACAGACAAGTGTGGCTGTTTTGGAATGGGTCTATTGATAAGCACTCAAATTCCCAAGGTCTTGAATATTAACAAAGTGACTCCCCCGAAATGATTAATAAGGTGTTCAGTTATTAAAGTCCCCAGGTGTTAACAGAGAAATCGATGCTTTGCACAGATGCAGATATAACCAATAAACAAAGCTTGAGGTGAAAAGTACTTTAACGAGAGATAACATTCTCAAAAACGATTATGCAAAGATGTTGGTTTTTGCTTTCATCTTGAAATATGGTTAATCATAGTTGATCATACCACAAGAGAGTAAACTGTGGATCTGATTAGACTTTGACTAGAATTTATCACAAAAATGTAATCAGTGACATTGTTTAACAAAACGTATACAGTTTATAACAATAGTCTCCATCATTACACAAGTCTATACAACTTTAAGATGAAATATATTATACAAAACAGCCACACTTTTTTTTTTTTTTTTAAGACACTCATAAAGAGATATTGGGAAGACTTTAGGGTTGAGCGATATATGTATTTTCAAATGAACTTCCTGGAAATGTAAGATTAAGCAACATTGTGAACAGTGCAATGATTGTAATGTATTTTTTTTTAAATGCAACAGACACACACAGAGAGATTCCTGCCTTTATTATGGTGTGCTCACACCAGACACGACTTGCGTGAATAAACAGTGCTATTCTCGTGTAGCTGGACGCTTGAACATTGAGTTTACTCGGTTCATTCGCGCGTAAAAATTAACTTAACAAACAGACGCGAATTTGCGTCATAAGAGGGGCTTCTGCCAGACGGCTCCAGTATCGTGCATTGGTGAAGGGAAAAAACGCAAACACATATATTGCTGTTATTGTGTAGTTTTCAGGCGAGAGTGTAGTTGTTTAAAACACAAATCTAGTGCCTATTTAAAAGTTTGCTTCACCAATTTTGGAGCCGTGAGCTTCACGCAAACACCGGGTGTTCAGTGCTCATATATCCGCTGAGGGCAGCCTCACCGCGGCTAGTAATTCTGACACTTGTCGCTGCCTCCTGATGTCTCTGTAGTGGTTAAACAGGAGGTTAAATTAGTTTTGGGTATATCTCATACGCAAACTTTGGTTTAATGAATCTATTATCGATTCAAACTCGAGTGATTCGCAATGCATGATGTGTAATCGCGTCTTTGCATTGACTTAACATGCAAACCCCACCCCACAAAAACCCAACAGTATTTCTACATTATTTTGTGACCAGCAAACATCAAAAAACAAACAAAGAGTATTACTGGTGTATTTTATGTCATAGAATATAAGGTGTATATATATTTATATATATATATAACAAATAAAAAAAACAGTATAGCATTTATGTATTACTTTTAAATACATTTTTACTGCATTTCTAACTTTTTGCATTAATCTCTCTCAGAGTAGTGGACAATAATAGAATGAAAAAAGGAACGAAAAATATTTTAATTTGTATCGCCCAACCCCAGAGGACACTGAAAGTCACATGGTGTTTAAGATGTGTCATGCATCAGAAGAAGAGAGTCCAACACCAAAGGAACATCAGAAAAAAAACATGCATCACATCCTCCATTCACCACTATTCTCTCGAACGTGTGAAAGTGATATATTTATGTTAGATCAAACCAGCAAAACGTACTCCATGTGAAAACTGCTTCAGAATAGCTCAGCAATCTTTGAAAAGACCCCTGATGACATCCTGTCATCATCTCACTGGTCTTTCAATCAAACAGGAAAACATCTCCTCGTTCAAACAATGTGAATCGCGTTTAAATCGATACGATTATCACATTGTTCTCCACCATAAACCTCACATTAACAGCCATGCACAGGACTGCTTTTCCTTCTCTGCTCTCACCAGCGGCTGAGAGGAAAAACAGAGGCCAAACTTGAAAGAAAAACACACTGACAATGTCTTTCAACTCCCAAAACCGGGGCCAGGAACATGTGCATCGTTTATGGTCAGCAAGTATGAATCATGCCGCTGTTTAAAGCCGTTCCACTGCAGTTAGTGGACGGGCAAAGCCTTCCATCTGTGCTGTGTGTGGAGGAAACTGTTTCCATTTTAGAGTCAGAAGAGACTGTGTGAGAGGAGCAGTGTGCTTCAGTCCACACCACACACACACAGAGTCAGGACAGCCTTTAGTACAGCTAAACACTACCATTCTGTATGAGCAGAGTGTGAAAGAAACTCTCGGACGAAATTTACCTGTAGGGTCAAACTCGTGTGTAGGGGTACCAGGCTGCTTATCGCTTTGGGGACTCTTGTCGGGAGGGTGGTCTCTGCTGAGAATGCTACTGGTTCTGTAAACACAAACAGGAGAAATCAATATACAAAGTCAATGAAATACATTAGCACACTGAAATGAGCACATAACATAATACACCAGTGGCTCTTATCTGAGAGGGCTGTGACACAGAAATGTGCTACAGTCTAAATGGGTTGAGTACAGTAGGCAGATGAAAGAAAATGCTAAATGAAACCATAAATTAACAATATAATAAAAATGTTTCTCTTGTTTTTGTTGTTCCTGAAATGAAAAGGCAAATAAGCCAGCAATATTAACAAATTATACACAAATTAATTTGCTACTTTTGTGAAAGTTAGTAAAATCTTTTAGGGCCAACATGGACAGGGTGTGTGGCATGTCCTGATCTCCAAAACAAAACGAACAAAACTATCCATAAACAAAACTCCCAAGATCCCTTTAAGACGAGTTAGTTCACTCTGCGGCCATATCGGTAACGCCCCTGGGAAGCTATTTCTGGTCATGCAATTACAGCCCCAGTTTATTTGAATAGAGAAAGACTGTGTTTGTAAAAGCTACTTTTCATATTTCAAATGAGGAAATAAATGATATAATGTGAAACATATTTCAAACCATACATTATGCTTCTTCAGCTCAAATCATGCAATAATTAAATAATTATATAGACAGACGTTTAGGCTGTCCAGTTAACCACATGCTACAGTAACAAAACCGGTGATTTACTATCCATCCATCTATCTACCTAACAATCTATCTATCCACCTACCTATCTACCTCTATATCTAACTACCTAGCATCTTATACACAGAGATATTTACAAAAACCCATCTATCTGCTTCAGAGGATATGTCATAACCCCACGAAGACGTATAGTAGGGATGCTAATTTCTGTTATTTCTCTTAACCGACATCTGACGCTCATTCACCGATTATTACCGGTTAACCTGACAACATTATTTTAAATAAGAGTTTCGTTCAATAAGAAAGGATAAGCGCCTGTGACCCGTTTTGTTTTCTACAGGTTCATTGTACATGCGCAAAAACTAGCAAACAACAGAAAAAAGTTTGCAACAGTGACTCAATTAATGTCGAAGATGGCAACGTCCATAAAAGTCCAATCGAGGCGCGAGTTCTTTCATCAAACCTTCATTAACCGACAGCAGCTTGGGGCGAAGAGCGGAGCATTTGAATCGCGCACTGAACACAAAACTAACAACAGCGGTTCCGGCGGAAAACTGACGAGATCTAATAAAACTTTCAGATGACACGCAGCTCATTTCTCCATCACTATAAGTTACCCAAAACACACACAAAAACACCCGGTAGGTGCGCGTTTGTGCAGCAGAGAGGTTGTGAGTCCTGAACATTTACAGGTGAGTTCCGTTACAGAACGGGGTGGTCACTCCTTGTATTAGGACTCAACAACTGGATTCTGCTGCTGTGGCCAATAAAACACAATTTTATATAGAATATGAGTATGTAAAATACTGAAATAAATAAATAAAATGAGCTTTTAAACTGTCAAAATTCATATCGGTTAGTTAACGGTTAAAATAAGCATCCCTAGCGTATAGGTTAGTTGTGCGATGCTTCAAAATAATGGGCACTATCCACCCATATTACCAAGCTTGGAAGAGCAAGGATCATTTTTTAAAAGACTCAGACTGTGTTCATCTGGAAAAAGTCATATACACCTAGGATGGCTTTAGGGTGAGTAAAATATGGGGTATTTTTTTTTCTCCTTTGAAAGTATATATTGAAATTAAATAATAAAATACTATTTATAAAATTATATAAACTAATATTACAAAATAAAAATAGTAATAATACATAATCAATGATTAATCCATATTTTACCATTTTTAGCTGATTAAAATAAGCAGAAAAGTCCAAAACATCAATACTTTACACGTCAATGAATAATATACTTGTTATTCTTATATTAAACAGTCTGTACATTATGATCTTATTTAGCAACTGATTATGTATTTATCAGTTCATGATAAAATTGTACTAACTACAGTATTCACCATCATTAGATTTGACACCCTTGCTTTTTAGATATCAGCAAGCGCATTAAAAAACTCCTATCGTAAACTATTAATTCAACTGACTGATGGCACTGTGTATTGTGCAGTGTTGAGTAGCATCCTCTTGCTGTGTGCAATCACTATTTGCTTAGTTAACTTCCTGCTAGGACAACAGATGTGTCCCACTGCGCTAATGTCGCCCTATTCATTACACGCATCAATTAAGAGGCTCCGCAGGAGTCCTGCCGGTTCTTTATCACAAAGGCAAGTGGAAAAGCCAGCATTAGCTATGACTCCAGGTCTAAAAGTAGCCTCGGCAGTAAGGTGAGTTGAGGTGGGGTGAATGTGTTTAACAGTGCTCTGCTTCCCGCTCACAGGCTGTGTGAGAAACCTCTGTTCTCTAGGCCAGTCTGTGATGGGACACAGCGCTGAAGAAGCCCTTTGTAGGCCTGTCTGAGAGCCACTGTACTAACAACCCACTGCCATTTCCTTTACCTGGACTCACACGCTTGACCCATGGACCTCGCACAACACCAAACTGACTGAAAATGATGTGCAGAATGAGAAACATCTCTGCGAAACGATTACTTCAGCATTTTAAACCATGGAGGGTCAGCTAGACCTCACATTTGTCTGTCAGCCTGACAGCTTGTCGATTTTGAACTCATTCTATGGGTCAGCCAAACCGCTGGTTCATTATGGGACAGTATCGGAGAGAGTGGACTCCATACCCTCACAGTGAAGTGCGAGACATTTGCAGTGTTCCTCTGAACTAACTTTTTTAAGATTACTTCAGAGGTCAGCTGACTGTGAAATTAACACTGCGGCATAGTAATGGAAAGGACTCGGTGGGATTAGCCCACCTTTTATGCGGCTGGTAGATTACGCAGGGCAATTTGTCACTCCTGGTAAACTAGATAAGTCTAATGAGAGAACAGCCGTCAATCACTGACTTTTTCAATTAAAACTCAATTAATAAAATTAACTTTGAGTGCCAGCAGCACAGGCCAATATGAAGCGGTTTTCTTCCCACTCCCAACAGGGGCCAAGATTTGCACATTTACTCTTTTAATTGCAACTGTATCTGTTAAGCAACAAAAAAAGCATAATTTTTAAAGCATTGTAATAGTATTTCACACATATTATATGCTATATGCTATCAAGTCTTTTGAAGCGGATAGCTTTGGGTGGAATGACTACATTTAAGATGCATTATTACTGGATAGCCTTCTCCTCAAATGACCCGTCAACCCTAACTGATGCACTCGGATCAATGAATCAGTTCGGTTTATGAACCGGACCAAAAGTTTATCAAAAAAAGAACAGGTATAAATGAACAATTTGATCACTGAACTGTGATCCAGTCACAGTGCTTTCCAAACGATAATCTCGCTGGAGGGCTTGTGAGTGAATAGTGACTTTATGATGACTAGACTCAGATCTTATAGGCATTTTTGTCATTGTTGTACATTAAAAAGACATGGTAAGACTAATGCTGCACGATTAGTCATATCTCAATCGCGATGTCAGCCTGTGCGATTACATTACAGCAAATGTTGCGATTATATTAAATAAACAAATGCATTCGTGGACGTTACAAGACATTCATTCTAGCGTTCAGGCCAGACGCGAATGAAGCATTAAGCGAGTGTTTACCCGTTAAGTCAATTCAAAGATGCAATTAGACATCCTGCAGCGCGATTCATACGAATTAAGAGCAGAAGCAGCGTGAGCCGATTGTGCTCATACTGGTAGGCTATAGACAAGCATCTTTCTGTCGTATTTTCCAGCGGCCTTCTCCGAACACTGTGTGCCATGTGCTTTGATCTATGTATTTTCTCTGCACCTGTTACGTGCTTCTGCGCCGCTCCTGCGTGAAAGCTCTCATCCGTTAACATGGGCACCGAAAAAAATATGCGCTGCTTATGCCCTGCTGACGCGTGCAGTGTGAAACCGGCGTAAACTCGACATGTTCAAGCATCCAAATACACGCGAATAGCGAGATATATTCGCCCAAGTCGCCTCAGGTGTGAACGCACTTTTAGCAAAGAGGAATCTGAGAAAATGATTGGCACACTGGACGAGAGATATCAATAGAAATATACTAAGTGTATGTTACATCCTGCTAAAATGTTTTGGGACAACATGTAAAAATATAAAAATGGGTATTTGTTTTATTTATCTGTACTTTTGACTTTTTAATTTTATTTTAATGTTAATTTAATGTAATTGAATTAATTAATGTAAAGATGTTACTGTTATTTATTTTTGTACAATTTACTTTTAATTTGTTGTTGTTAGATTGCACGGTACACTGTTTCTTAGTTGAGGAATACAGATTTCAGCATTATTAGTAATCTGTGTGCCCATTTTCCTTGATAACAAGGAAGTTGAGTCAAACCACTTATACATCGTATCGCAATCGCAATTTTGACCTTAATAATCGCAATGTGTCATTTTTCCCAAATCGTGCCACCCTAGGTAAGACGTTGAGTGGGAGAAAAAAAACAAAACAAAAAAAAACACCTTCACATAGAATTTTCTTTATATTTCTGGGAGATTTTTTTTTTTTATATCTACAACTATAATCTTTTACTTGGACCAAGGCTGTATTTAGTTGATCATCAATCCAGAAAAACAGCGATACTGTGACATATTATTACAATTTAAAATAACAATTCTATTCCATTTTCTTACATTCCTAAATGCAAAAAAAATCCTCCAGTCTTCAGAGTCAAAATTTTCAAAATACCATTCTAATATGCTAAAAGGAACAAATGTCAAATAAATAGCATTTATTTATTTTAAATCTTAAATATCTAAATTAAAAACTAAAATAAATTGAAACTAAAATATTTTACTGCCCACAAATCTGACTGACAGAGTACCTTCGGAAGAGCATGAACTTGAGTAAATGACCAGAGTTGTCATTTCCAGATACTCTTTCACAAATGAAAAGAGTCAAAACAATCGTATAGTTCTTGAGTCTTCAAGCAGGGGCTGTTCATGCTTGTATCAGAGCTTTCTGTGGTGACACAGGATCCTTTCGAGAGCAGTTTGAGGGAACTGAATGGGCCATTTATGAAAGGGCCTGTAAAACGTTCCATGGTCCGCTCAGCTAAAAGAGGAGGAACGGAAAAGTAAATCCAAACAACCAAAGCAGCCAATAATGCTACCTTTTACATGTTATTCTCTCCCTAATGAATCATGCATGCTGATGGTACACGGAAGAATACTGATATTTGTGCTTATGACCACAACTGTTACAATAATGCTTGTCTCCAACTAGCCTAGCCTTTCTTATGAAAGCTTAATTCCACCATGGAGTAAGAAAAACAAAATGCATTTGCAATTTTTTTTTTTTAAATCACACTGACTAATTTTCTTGGAACTGCGAATTTGTACCTCTTAATTCTACCTTTTTCAAAAGTTTTTGCAATTTACATTTCTGTTCTCTGAATTCTGCATTAATTTCAAAATTTTCCGTAATTTTTTTTAACTCAATTCTGATTTTTTGTTTTTCAGAAAAAACACTTTTCTTGTCAGAATTAACAAGTTTCTTGTAATTTTGAGCTCATAAAGAAAGAAAATCTAGATGTAAAACAAACAAAATAAACAACCTTTCTCGTTTTTTTTCTTCTCATCTGACAAAAACTTGCATGCTCTTTAGAGTTTGCTAAATGTAAGAGTGAACAGCACTGTCTGATCCAAATGAGGCCATCTTCACTTCTGGAGGAGGAGGCGTCAATGGGGGTCAGTTGGAATAGTGAAGGAAATGCAAGAACGGCAGAGAGGATTGGTGAGATGGAGGGGGTGGGTTCTTCACTCAATTGAGGTTTTGTGCAATAATGGAAAAACGTTCCACACGAAGCCAGAAATGCCTGCATGAGGGACACCCCAATTACTCGACTCTGAAAGGCATGTTTGTCAGGAACCACTTGAAGGAAAAGCGGGACACGGAGTGGAAAACAACATGGCTCTTTTGCTACGTTGTCCTTTCTCTTCCACACTTTTCTGGAAGTTAAAACGTACTGATTTCTTTAGTGCGCTCATTATGTGCGTGCACGTGATGGTGTTGTGCTCAGGTTGCGACTGGGAAGGCTGGTAGGAAGATGGGGGTGTGGAGAGCTGAGGGATGAAATCAGTGCTGGCTTGAGCACTAGAGGAAAAAACTGGAGTGCTGGGCTGGCAGAGAGCGAGACGGAGAAGTGACTTTGCAGAAGAAAGAACACTTGCTGTTTGTATCCAGTGTGGTCCAGAGGACCTCTGTGCTCCAACTCATGACATCACCATGCTCAACATGGCTGCATCGCTCCGAATGGTCATGTATGCGTTTCTGCAAGAGTGTGCGTGCGTCAGACAATGACCTGACCCAACAGCCAGACGGCTATACTAAACACACACCACAGGGCAACAACTTTAAATATAGCCTTTTAATAACACACACAAAAAAAAACATGAAAAGATTTTATTTAAATCACAAAAGATAATGTGTGCCTTGATGATTAAGTATACACATATGATATATTGACACCTTATTAAGTTAATATTTTGTAGTGGCATAAGCACTTAAAGCAATATTTTTGTTATTATACAAGATATTCTAACTTATCTTTTAACATGTCAGGCTGAACTGAGTAAAATCTTAAATGAGCATTTAAGATAAATACATTTTAACAATTTATTTTTTCTGCTTTTTATTTTTTAATAACTTGCTTTTCAGGTAGAAAGACAAATCTACTGTTTAAAGGGGTCATACGTTGGTACATGCACTTTTTCAAGCTGTTTGGACTGAAATGTGTGTTGGGAGTGTGTGTACACAACCACCCTACAATGAT
>JAUYWG010000050.1:9091064-9101317 GCA_034779775.1 Enteromius afrohamiltoni | reverse complement strand
TGCAGAGTTTAGCTCCAACCCTAATCAAACACACCTGAACAAGCTAATCAAGGTCTTCAAGGCTGCAGGCAGGTGAGTTTTTTTTCCGGGTTGGAGCTAAACTCTGCAGGACATTGGCACTCCAGGACCGACGTTGCCCACCCCTGTGCTAGATTAACCAGTAGTGCAGCATACTTGATGCAGGAAACGCTGCTGTATTTACAGTAATGGGAATGATATTAAACAGGAATTTAGGAGAATCACAATGCAAAATAAAAAATGTCTTCATGATGTTTCACCCAGTGAAACTGCAAACCCTACTGTATTATTGCTAACTAGCTTACTTTATAACCAGAGCTACAGCCGTAATGGCCATAACATGCATTTCATTTCAGAATATATTAATGACAGTACAGTTTCAAATACTGGAGTGTCAAAATATCATTAGTGAAGCTATGCATCAGAGCTCAGCAGCACAGCTATTTTAAGCAACATGGTTATTAAGCTGCTCTCTGCTTATCACTGATGAACAGGAAACACGTTTCAGAAATAATTCCTCCGAGTGTGAAAAAGAAGAACATATACGCCTGTCAGCGATGTTTCATTCAACAATTATGGGGGGGAAAGGTTTTAATAAGCAAGATTTTAAAAAATAAGTAAATAAGTCAAATAATATTTGCTTTAAATATAATATAAATAACCTTTTGTTTGCTTTTTGTGTATTAGAAATTACAATTATATAATCAATTTGTAAATCCATTTTTACATGTGACGAAATTGCTATTCAAATTTAACGAATTCTAATAAATAAAAAAAAATCATCAGGTCGTTTTTGTGTCTTTTTTACATTAAACAAAACATTCGGAGTGCCTACCTTCAATGTGCTGTAAAGCTGTAATCTGAAATGCTGCTTTACACTAAACTTTTGCTTCAATCCTAAATACTATACAGGAACAATGTTTACGTAAAGCAATCCGTTTATAGACTTACAAATGTGTGAACCAATCTGCTTTCAGGATATCCTGTTATGTCGTATATGTCACTCTTCAGTGTAGGGGTGAAAACAACTGAGGTCTAGACACAAAGAAACGACAAATGACTTTGAACTGGCATAACCTTGGGATTAAAACGGAACGCCACATGGCAGAAGGTAACAAAAGACGCATTAGCCACATAAACTGTGCAGTACAATGCATCACCTGCAGTGATAACAGATGAGATGAACACCAATCATCTTCTACTAGGCCTGGGTGGCCAAAACTGTTCAATCCTGATACTGCTTCTCTACTAGATGGAACGAAAGGCAAATCAACAAGCGAGTCTCTCCCTCAGAGTTACCTTCCAATGCCTGCAACACTGAAAGCAGATCTGTCATCACGGAGATGACCAGACAGACAAGCAGTCTGCTGTTCCCCAGTGACGTCAGTGGCAAAGACCTGTGAGAGCTTACCATTAGAAAACACTCTCTGACTGACGTTTTTCAGCCATCATGAATGAAAAGTATGCGAGTGCTGAGCAAATAGTTCTTATTGATACATTTATTGAACTTTCCCATGGCTTAGTTTCCACTAATCACTTGTTATGAAAAAGTCTTAGTCAGATCAATAGCAAATGGCTGAATGATGAAATTAGACAAGAATTCTTACTTGATTTGTGTTCTGGTCTAAAAAAAAAACAATAACCAAGTAACACGCAATGCTGTGAACCAGCACAACACAGTAAAATACATCACTACAATTGTTTTCTTCTAAACCACTTGTCTATATAAAATGTTTAACATTGTTTTCGCTATCTGAAAATGTTTTAGGCTTATTATTGTGTGGCCATTTGGCTTTTGAAATGAGATTTGAGACGGTTCGGATCACATTTATATGAAAAATGCATAATACGCTGTAAACAACTAGACAGGATTATACAAAACAAGCATGAGACGCTCTCAAAAATACATTTTTTTACCTATCAGGTTTAAATATGTGCACTTTAAGTACTAATATGTACCTTTTAGGTACCGAAATGGATTCTTTAGGACCGTTTGAAAAGGAACTGCCCCAGAGACAGCTTTTGTACCTTTATTTCTGAGAGTGTACTGGTTGATACGGAATTCAAGACGGCAGCTTTGGTAAAACAAGCAAAAAAATGCATTAAAAAAATATTGATAATGAAAGGTAGCTCTAAAAACAAACTTAATATCTGATCGTCTACACACATATAAAATATAAAACATTAATCTTAAAAGAGGTGCAAATTTAAAAACGCTGCCTTTGCAACTAAATGAAAGAAGATAAGTTGAAGCTAAAACTACTAAACCTGGAATAAAAATCAACGAAAGCTAAATAGAATCATTAAAACTGAGAAAAGCACAAAATTACTGAAACTTTACAGAAAAATAATTGATATATAAAAGTATAAAATATGGTCAAGCTAAACAGGTACTCCGAGGTATAAGAACTTGTCTACTGTATAGTATGCAAAAAGCAGTTGATATAAAAACAGTAGGCAAAAAACCTAAAACAAATGATTTTCATAACAAACACTCCCATGATGGCACAGAAGCTGTCCAAGTCAAAATGTTGACGCAGTGAATTTGCTATAGGCGCCATGAAAGTTGCTCACCATTGCTAAATTGTGCTTGTTAAATGAAATCATTTTAACTGTTGGTAAGACAAAAGCCATACGGGTCAAAAACCAACGACGACATGACAGATCACGCAGGATTGCTGTGAATGCATTTATACAGCACACCTGCAACGTGCAAACCTACAGAAACATACTTGAGTGTGTTCAAATTCAACTGGCTAATGGAAACAGTTCTTAAAACTGGAAGCAAAGCGCAAAAACCGGACTTTGTGACCATAAACCTACTCCAGACACACAAATCAAACCAATGCCAGCTCAACGCTATCCAATACAGCTCACCATTCCGAGCTAAGATATCTGCTGATGTATATGGATCATTCCACATTAGCAAGTTTGTCCACATAACACGAGCATAACTAATACATACCTGTCAATGACCGTGGACCGTGTGTCGCTCATTGGGCTTTTGTTTTTAGCTTTTATTCGTCCTATATCCTATAGTCATTTTCAGATGCATCAGGAGAGGCATCGGTTTCCGATGTTGCATGAGGCTGTTGCATCCGTGTTCTTTTGTACTGCCCAGGAGATTCACTAATTGCAAAAACAAAACAACAATATTAAATTCATAAGAAAAGGGGCCCCAAAACAGCAATCGATCCCAATGATTCCATTCAATCATAAACATGAGCAGATGACTTTACATAACAGACAACATAAAAACATGATATACATTGAAGACCTAAAAAAGTACAAAAAGTACTTATGCATCATATTTTCCAGAAACAACATGTTTTTTTTAAAACAAATATCCTGAAGATCCTCAAAGAACATTTGGGTTTCTAAAAACATAACCCTACTGTTAATAACAACATTAACACTCTGCTTTTATAACCACTGCAGTTTGGACACATACAACAAAACTGAATACGTCCCATATAAACAAAACGTTAACGTTACACTTGCTAACTTAGTATAGTAGCAAGTCATGAGGCTTGTACAGATCAGTCAATAATTAAACCAAAATAACATACAATTCGAGACTTTCCGTTATCGTGCAGCTGTAAATTTACCTTCATATTCAGCAGCAGTTCCCAGGTGAAGACGAAACACTTCCTACTGCTCGGAGTCGCACTCCTTTGACAATTAAAACACTTTTGAGCTTCCTAACGCTGACTGCGTGTGTACGTCCACAGCCAACACAGCAGCAGCAATACCGCAACCCCTGACGAGGCCTTGCTATGCTAAAGCTAACAGCAGCCTAATAACGTCCACTCCAAAAAAATGAGACGCGATATTTTCCGAACAATAATAAACAGCCGTGTGCATCCACACCGATCCCACCGTCACCCAGACAGGGAAGAAACACACGCGCTCATACACGTGTCACCTCGCGAAGAGTTTCCATGGAGCGGCGACGAAATCACTTCGGCATCAAAATAAACAAAACCGCTCGACAAAGTTCGCGTAGCTCTTCCCGAGTGTTTTTATCGGGTGATACGGAGCTCGCACAGAAGCAAGTGTCCACGTTAAACTCAGTTTGGAGGTCGTAGGTTCCGGTCCATCAGACTGGGGAAAGTTGAGATATGCTGCGTCTCCCGCGGGGCTTGCGTCTCAAAACCTAGCGAACCGCCTGCATGGACAGCATTTCCGATACACGCCAGCTCGCTCTGCTGAACCGACTCGCAGCGTTCACAAAAATGCCGTCTAGGTAGACGGGCTCGCTGGAATTTGAGAAACTGTCAGTGTTTTGGTTATAGTTTAGAGTGAAGGTGGTTATTCAAAGTTGCTTTTCCGCGAAGATTCACTCAAGCTCTGGAAACGCGAAACGAGTGAAAAATACACTTTTAGGACACGTTAGAGCAAGAGTCTGTGATACAGTTTTAGATAGCTTTGAGTTAGTTTAGTTTAGTTTAGTTTAGTTTTTTCTTCATAATTACACCAAAACCTAGTTTTGAATGGAACATTTGTGTATCCATGGTGATTCGGACAAGGCGTTCACTTCTTCTCGCCCTTTTCTTTGTCCTATTATGTTTTTTTTTAAGTAACAGGCGATACTTTTTAGATTTACAGTCAGCTGGCTAAATGTGCAGAATTAATCTGTAAGAAAACTCTGTGAGGCAGTCGCTGGTTAAATTAAAAACCGTCGAGCCTCGGAGTGCGAAAACCCGTTCAAGTATTATGTTAGTTTGCCACATGGTGGACATTCATAAAACTGCAACTGCATCGAGTTGGCCCTTTTACGCACATCATATTAGACTTTGGTTACTAATTTTTACTTTGTATAGTTATAATAAACCGTTAAAGAAGCACATATATGTACTCGTTTGCAAGAGTCCCAAAAGCCTGAAAGATTTCCACTAAACAAAACAAAACAAAACACTGTAATAAAAATCTTTAAATCTATATATATTTTAAAGCTTAACTGCTTCACTGCTTTTTTAAAAGATATAATAAAACAGTATGCCAAAGCACTCACAAAACAGCAATTGTAATCTTTTGCTTTAACATAGCTTTTAACAGTTTCTGTTTTTAAACCCCATTATCTTAATGATTTGTAATTCAGAATTCGATCACATTAATCAGAAGAGGCTTATTCAAGTCATTGAATAAATTTTAATAAATTTTTCCTTGATCAACTTCCACATTACAACACCCTAAAAATACATTATTGTAATGATGATGATGTAATAATAATGATGTTTATCGATTTATCAACTGGTGTGGTCAAATCACCGTAACAGATAATAACTGATGCTAACAGCCTGTAAGACAACAATCGGCAGTGTTGGGGAAAGTTACTTTTAAAAGTAATGCATTACAATATTGCATTACTCCCTAAATTGTGTTACTTTTTATGGAAAGTAATGCATAAATTACTTTTGTGTTACTTTCGCGTTACTTTTTACATATGGGCAGAGCTTGAGTGTTTGTTTTGAATATAAGTTTTATTTATAGCAAATGTAAAAGCCCTTTCACACAAGTGTAATGAATAAACCTTAGGCTGAAGAAAATCTGTAAAGTAGAAGAAAGTTCAATAAAAAAAAATAAAAAAAAACAATAAAGCACAATAGTTCGTTTTTGAAGTGATTTTTGCTTATGAGTATGGTTGATCTGGATCATCAGAAGTCAGCAGCAAAGACACTGGTGAATACAATGAGATTAGGTACATTTATTAAATGTAATTTTTGCAGGGGTGCATCATATTCTGAGTTTATTTTAATTTCTTTTTGATGAATAGTAAATCTGTTTTTTGAGAGTAAGCTAAATTAATGCACACATTGTATTCACACACCTGGCACAATGCCTCTGTATTTCTGATTTCTCCCAACGAGGGGTCAGAAGACTTGAAAAAAAAAAATAGTAACTCCGTTATATTACTCCAAAATTAAAAAGTAATGCATTACTTTACTAGTAACTTGGAAAGAGTAATATTATTATGTAACTTGCGTTACTTGTAATGCGTTATCCCCAACACTGACAATCAGTCTCACAATTTAAAAATGGTTACATTTCAAAGACAAGCCATTAATCACACACAAATCATTCAACAATCTTCCAAAAATTTTTTAGTAGTGTTTCATGATAATTTCTGAATATTGCACATACTAAAAGTTTAATGGAAAAAAATTTAAAAGCAACATCACTAATTAAAATGTATAACAAGTAGTGTTCCTAATTACAAAAATATCAAATATTTCCAGTACTTAAACGCGTCATTCCATATGAGTACAAATATATCAAATTAGATTTGATTGTAAGAATTTTGAGTTAATCACAATGGCAAAAAAAACCCCATTAAGACTGTTTAAAGGCTCTGATACAGCATGGATGTTTTCCCATGTGTATATTACCAACCAGAAATAAAGTTTAATGGCTGATATCCTTTTAAAAAATATGTAAACATCTATTAGCTGCAGAGCTTTATTAGCTGGTACATTTGATCTGATTCTCATTCTTCTCTCCAGTGTTAGAAACGAGAGGCCAAGCCGCCGATCTGAGAGATCTTTCAGTCTCTCTTCACATTCTGCCCGTTGACCTCTGCCATCCTGTGGCCATTTATCCAGCGCTGGTATTTGCGGTATGCGAAGCGGGCGATGTCAACCATGAACACCCAGGACAGTGCGTACATGGCCAGGCCGCCGCATTTAATGATGAACTTGGGCCTCGGAGACACTAGCTCACAGTACAACATGGTGCCGCCCACAAAAATGCGCATGAACACAAACAACAGCACAAACAGAACGTCCACCACGTCTCCGAGGAAGCTGTCGTAACGGCCGGAGTGTTTCAAAAACCAGCGGGTCTGAAGAAGGGGGTTTGTGATCTCGCTGCCAAACAGCACAGCGCAGGACTCGATGCCCGACTCCTCCAGCCACAGAGTGAGCATAATACCCAGGATGCTCATGGTGTGGTGGGCGAGCATCACCAGGCCCTCTGTGCGGAAGTATACACACCAGGCCATGTCAAAGATAAAGTAGCCCAGACTGACCACCATAGCGGTAATCTGCAGAGGGGTGTTCTTTGTACCTGCAAATGATACATAGTAAAAATTAGAATCTGTCATGAAAGAGACAATATGGCTATGCTAAAAAGTCAATATCATATATTATGGGTCTACAGTAGGGATAAAAGATGTCTGTCTATGTAGTAGAAACTATGACTATAGTATGTAGCGTTTTTTAACAACCAAGACTAAGAAAAAGGCTGTGGTGAAGAAAGGCAGGAAAAAATTAACACCCATAATGCCCTGGGCTCGATCAGACCATCAGTGAGCAGGAATTCGAAAATGTGAAAGTAATGTCTGTAGTGTTCACAAAAGTCCTTTGGATGATGCATTTCACATAATCCGGAAGATTTTAGCTGTTAAAGTGCCCCTATTATGCCATTTTAAAGGTGGCTAATATGGCTTTATGAGTCTTTTAAAACCGGTTTACATGTATGCAAGCTCAAAAAACTATTTAGTTTTCTCCAAAAATAGATTCATTTTAACCCAATTCTAAATGATTCGTAAACGACTCGTGTGAAGCAGTTCGAAGAATCAGTCTGTCTAAACCCCTCCTTTCCATGAGCCCTCACTGCTGTGATTGGTCAGATGGCGCAGTCCTTAATGCTTGGTCTACCGTTTACCGATTGGATAAGGTAATCCACGTGGAAACTGTACTGTTTGTGAGCGGGACAATAGAACGTGGGCGGACATTATGCAAATATGTTACTTTGTGATGTGGATCCGTAACAGAAAAAGATTTTATTTGCTGACGACTCGTTTAGGCGAATGTGAATCCACTCTTTTTTTTTGATAGACAATAACTTTATTTATTTATAAACTTTATTTATCGTCACAACTTAGCAGATAATTTATGCTCACATACAGCTACATGGCACACTGCATGAAAGATCATATTTGAAACGGCATAATAGGGGCACTTTAAAATAGAAAAATTAATCCATCATGCATTTGTACTACCAACATTGTAACAGTACAAATTTTTTAGCAAAATTGCCAAACTAAACCTTTGACAAAGTGACATTATCACGAATTTAATTCACTTTGCAAAAACCGAACAATAAAACACCCCTACGATCAACATGACTGCTAATGTTATATTGATTTTCTTAAAGAGCAATAAACGATGTTATGTGCGTTATTGTGTGAGGCATAGTTCACTCTTCCTCATTAGAGAATAAAGCAAATTTGGCGTGCTGTCCAGGGAGCGAGCCGGGAGAATCGACAGACTCCGAACCCTAGCGGTTTGAACCCTAAGCAGGGTTTAGTGGTTCGTGTCCGGCTCGATCTCCGCACGCCCCCCGGAGGAAGACGTGGAGTTAAGGAGGAGATGGGGAGGTGGAGGGGTGCATAAAAGCAAGATGAGAAGGAAAGGGAAACTGGTTTATTTATAGTAGGAAGGAGGATTATTATTGGCGGACGCGAATGAGGTGATTGATTAGGTGATGCGGTGCCAGCCATGATTAATTCGTCCAGCGACCCTCCTGAAACTATTAGCATCAAAACATTCCCTTAATATTAATATTAAATTTAGATTGCATTTAATAGACATGATATGGTCTGTTTTGGATGCATTTCACTAATTAAAAATATTTCAATACAAATCTCTGAGAAACAAAGAGAATCTGGTTACTGACTAAATCTGCATTTAAAACAAATCAGTTGAGTGAATAAATCAACGACTCATTCAAAAACTTTGCCACTTGCTCTGTTTCTTAAAGAATCAGCCATCTAAACAAAGATATGAACTTGAAGACTCGCTCGTTAAAACATTTCTTGCATCGGAATATGCCCAGCTCCTCATATACATATGCACATGAGAGTAATGCGTCCAAATTAGTGCTGTCAAACGATTAATCAAAAAAAAATTATTGTTTATATGATGTATGTGTGCTGTATATATATATATATATATATATATAAATACACATGCATGTATCTATTTAAGAAAAATCTTTTATGTGTACATATTACACATATTTATTCTTAATATAATTTATATTAATATATATATATATATATATATATATATATATGCATGTGTGCATTTATGTATACACAATAAATATACACAGAACACACACATATATTGTGTAACAGTAGGCAAAAAGCACCAATTGAGAAATTCCACTGAATTTTGGGAACAGCAAGTGGCTTGCCACCATCTAATGGCAGATTCATATTTTGATGTTCCAAATTTTGAATTTGAAGAATTAATCAGCATCATTTATGCAAATACAACTGCAGTGTAAATACATTTATGCTACCTCTGAGCTGCATTAAATAGTCTGTAGGCTATATATCATTTATTAACATGTAGTAAATCTTGCCTGGGTAGGTGAAAGGCCACGGTCCATCTATGTATCCAATGTAAGCAGTTATACACACTGCAAGGATGCCATGGAATAGTGTAACTAGCCGACAGTTCCATTCATAGCCACAAGAGCCATTTGTGTAGCACAGCAAAGCATAAAGAGCAATCCATCCAGCCAAGCACGCTCCGACTCCCAGGACCAACGGTGACATCTTTATTCTGTGAACCTAATCAAATACAATGAGCGGTCACATCCATGAAACACTTCACCATGTTAGATTGCATGCATGCATTCATGAGTACTTACGTGAAGCACCACAGCGCTTGAGTGACTGTATAAAAATGACACTTTCCCTTGATTCTGATGTGGAATAAAATAAGTATGTCTGAAGGGCTAGCAGTGGATTTCACATGAAGAGTTGAGAAATACAAGAGTCTGGCTTGTATCTGGGTGTGTCAAAAGTAGACCAAAAGTTACTGTGGCAACCTTATCAACAGCTCTTTAGCCTAATGTTGTCCAAACATCGGACTAAAAGCAGCTGAATTTGAACCAGGTCAATGCTAGGTTACTTTATTTTAACATATGTATCCAGACACTGATATAACTTGTATGCAAGTTCGAGAACTGAGAAATCGTTCTTATTCATTGCAGGTTCAATAAGAAACAGTTGATCAAATAAACTCTCAAAAGTTACTGTGGCAACCTTATCCACGGCTCTTTATCCTAAAGCTGTCTGAACCCTGGAAGTAAAACTGTTTAACTGTGTCAATATTAGGTTATTTTATTAAATACATATCTAAATACAACATGCAGATATAGTCTATATATATTTGAAACCGAGACAAGGTTTGAATTCTAAACAGGTTCAATAAAAATAA
>JAUYWG010000050.1:9036547-9090697 GCA_034779775.1 Enteromius afrohamiltoni | reverse complement strand
AAATATAGGATTGAGAAACAATTCTTATTCTTTCTAATTTATAACAGATTCGATCAAAACAATTTTTTTATTATTATTAAAATACTATAAAAATATTTTTACTAAAAATAAATTCATGTTAAACATGCTCCTGCAGGCAAAATGATGCAATGAAAACGATAAAAAAAAAAAAAAAATCTAATTTTCAATCATAAGAGCCTGTTGCTTTTGGTTAATAAAAAAAAAAAAATCAACGAATTAATTATTGTATACATGTATCTTTAGAACCAATTACTGCACTGCATTTATACAACTTCTAAAATAGTAAAATAATGGAATATTTATATACAAGGCATCTTAGATTCTAAGTGCTAAATTACTGCTAGATCTAGATTTCAGCTAATCTTCTTCTGAGCTGTGGGCTGGCTGAGGTTAAATTAATCAACACCCTTCATTAAATGAAGAGGAGCGGGTTCAACGTGTAGCTAAACCTGGTGTTTAAATAAAGGGAAAAGTGTGTACCTCTTAAAGTAGTCACCTCAATAGCATGTTCATTGACAGGCCGGAGTGTTCTTGAGGCTCGGCATGGATGCTGTCTTCTTCCTCCGTGCCTCCGGTTTCAGCATCACGGACACGAGGCCTCGAGAGATCTCAGTGATCAGCTCCGGCATCGTCTTGGAGATGGTACGCAAATCACCACTCAAACAAAAGCCACATTTCAGCCTCTCAGTCCCTCAGCGGCTGGACAACAGTGAGGATGACAACAAAGAGGAAGACGCATCCTTACAGCACAGCGACCTCTGCTGGTACGGACCACGGCCTTCGCAACAAACCACAACGTAACCATAGTTACCCCCCTTGTAGTACGTATGGACGCACTTCAGTGTATTAATTAACGTATTATTCAATAATATTATCAATAATATATGTTTAATATCATATTAAAATAAACACAATAATGCTTATAATATATTAGGTAGAATACTTTAAAAATATTACATTTATATTCTCAAAAGTTCACCAACAAGACTAATTATTATTTAAAAAAACACCAAAACAGTAATCATGTGAAATGTTAATTTGGTTAAAATATGATATGTATACCTAATATAGCAAAGCTTAATTTTCTGCATAATTACTGACTTATGAAAAACACTTATGAAAACATGATTAAAAGAGCTTTAAATAACCCACATTTTTAGATTAAAACATTTTCTCAGAGAGAGCACATATGCTTTTCAGTGCTTCAGATCTTATCAGTGAGTGAAAGTGACATCATTTCCTATAACTTCCACAATTCTGAGAGATAATGTAAAGGCAAAATATGGTGTGGTAACAGAGCTGACATGAGATTTGGGGACACACATTTTTGTATTATTTAAAAAAAAATTAAAATAATTGAATGTTGTATAGTGTTAAGTAAGTATGTAGGGCTTTTATAAATAAAATGAATAAACTGTTGCCAAAAGAAAAGGACTATCAAATATTTTGAAATTGCACATTGATACATGATGGAAAAAATACAATGACTAATGTGGACAAGAAGAAATCATTATTTTTTTTAGCTATTTAAGACCCCTTTTAAATAAATGATCATATTAATGTTATGGGCTGCATAATCTTGTAATTCATAACAATTAATAAAGACCAATAATAATAAAAAAATCATATTATACAATCACCCATATATATATATATACTGTAGAGTGCCCTCCACTAATATTGGCACCCTTGGTAAATCTATACAAAAGTGGCTGTGAAATAAATCTGCAATGTTTATCACTTGATCTTTCATTAAAAAAATTCACAGTTCTACTCTATCATTGAATTAACACAATTGAAAATAGGGAGAAAAACACATGATGAAATAAATGCTTTTCTCCAATACATGTTGACCACAAGTATTGGCACCCAATTATTGCTACTTTTCTGGATTATTGTCCCAATGGAAGACCCAACCATGGCCCAATATAAGATTTCTAACAGAGTCTGTCAGTTTTAGATTTTTTTTAATCTGCTGATATTTGATAGAATTCATGATGTCATGTGTCTAAACAAGATGTCCAGGACCTCCTGCTGAAATATAGACCCACAACATCAAAAACACAGCAGTATACTTCATCCCTATTTTTTCCCTGTGTTCACAAAACACATCTTGAGTGATTCCTGCTAAAAAAAAAATGTTTCTGTTTCTTCTGATCATAGAAGCCAGTCGCATTTATAGTTCCAGTCCTGTCTGACAACTGAACATGCTGGAGATTGTTTTTGGATGAGCGAGGAGAATGTTTCTTAAACCCTCCCGAACAACATGTGCTGATGCTGGGGCTGTTTGACTATTTTTTTAAAGGTTTTCTGACGCTGAGACTCAACTATTTTCTGCAGTTATCCAGCTGTGATCCTTGAAGAGTCTTTAGCCACTCAAACGCTACTCCTCACCGTGTATTAGGACGATAGAGACACGCGTCCTCTTTCAGGCAAATTCTTAATTATTTCCCTGATGGTGGAAATGGACATTTTCACTGCTCTAACTCTCTTCTTAAAGCCACTTCACTAATTCATAAAGCTCAATTATCTATTGCTGCACATCATGAATTTATTATGTTTTTTTCTCATTGTGTTGATGATTAAGGGAATTTGGGCTTTGTTTTCCCTCCTTTATATATTTCTGTGAAACAAGAAAATTGCTCCAAATTGTAAATATGAATGGGAATATAGTTCAGAGATATTAACAATTAAACAATTCTAGGGGTGCCGATGATTGTGGTCAACAAGTACTGAAGAAAAACATTTATTTCACACAAATTTCTCCCTATTTTCAATAGTTTTACTTCAATGATAGGTTAGAATTGAACGAAAGATCAAATGATAAACAAAGCAGATTTATTTTCACAGCCACCTTTGCTCAGATTTACCAAGGGTGCATATATTAACACTGCATATATGTATTTTTTACATGATATATTTCTAAATGTTTTTTACAAAATGTTAAACATACAGGTGGTTTGACATCAATATAATATCGCAGCTCTGCACATGCATTTAAAAACAACAAAAGACTCGTTATAAAGACACTTTGCTGAAGGAGGTTTTATTTAAAATTACTTCATATTATGCTCATATTCATTTTCATAGGAAAATAGTTTTGATACTTTATTCATACCAGCTTTATACTTAAAAAGAATCAGTGAACACTGAATCACCAAGGCACTTGTATCCCAAACAATAGCTGTTGTTTGGGGAGGCGTAATCTCAAAAAACACTTTTAACATAACACTTAAACTCTGAAACAAAATTAAATAAATCAGTATAAACATTTTAGTAGATAACTGAGTCACCTGTGGCGTGTTAAAAGGCGAACATTCGCATGGTAAGAGAGGCGAGTCGTGAGTTGAAGGTGAATGTAGTGACACAATAATACAGTTTCTCTTCCTCATGATAGATCTCAGTCTGTGGATTTGGTCTTGTTAAATGAATCTAGGACGTCTGTGAATCCGTAGTAGTGATGGGTTCACAGCTCGGCTGATGTTCTGAGGTCATACTGATAGGAGGAGCCTGAGTGACAGTAATGCTGCATAACCAGAAGATGGCAGTGGTGGATACACAGTAGTGACAGGATTTCCTCAGCCTGGTGCCTTTCGCTGCATGCTTTCTATCCGTAGGATTCGAACATACACTTACTTTGGTTTCCTCGTGTCGCCTGTTTCCAGCTAATCAGAGTCCACACTTCAAACTGCACTGATCCAACTGGTCCTTAAATGATACAGTTGTGCAATGGAGTAAAGACAAGTCCATCCTCATGAAAATGAAAGCGCAAACACTCCCGAAGAATCCCAGCATTAAGACTTGAGGTGAGATCATTCACATGACTGAATCAGTCTGAATTAAACCTTGAACGACGTCTTTTCTGTACGTACCAATATTAATCAAGCATTTACACCGCAGTGCTTTGAATCTAACAGTCAAAATACGAAACTACAAAGAGCGAGAAAAAAGGCGTTTTCTCTAAACCTGTGCGCTGTGCTCATGCGTCTTCGGTCATATCCCAATGCAAAATAAATAATACCAATTTCAGAAAAGATGACAACCTCACGAGATCCAGCTAACTTGTTACATACAGACTAACTCACAGGTTGCTCGTCCCAGACTCATTAGGGTCTCAGTTCCATCCCACAGTGCTGGTGAAAGCAGAAAGAGCTTTAAAACTACCGACCAGCTCAAAGACGTGGCAAACTGCTCAAATCACCCTCCGCCCAGCAACATCTCTGCTCTCTACGGAAGGCACGAGTCTGAAGGCTTGGAGGTGGTGAAGGTCACATTAAATGTGTTTTTTCAGAAGCATATGTGGTTCTAGGTCTCTTCTTCCCACAGGCACAGCTGTTTGTGGGGCACGTAGTAAGTAAACTGGTAGCCTTTGCTGCAGCTCTTGATGCCGCATTTATACGGGCTGCCCCGGCCGGAGACGTCTCTGTTGCGGCAGTACTTCAGCAGGCAGGGGTACCATTCCAGTCTGAGGTTATAGCTGCAGGAGCAAGGCTGCCACAGGTCCTTCACTGTCCCGCAGCTCTGCAGGCCTGGCACCTCCACGGCTTGGGGTTCGAACATGGAGCCCTCCACGCCTGAAGAATCGGAAAAATCATTTATTATGGTGAACCATGATCAGGTCAGTGAGGCGTTACAAATGCAGATGTGTTCCAATTAAAACAGTAATGCATCTGTAGGGTTTTACTACATCAAACTGAAGTGGAAAAGAGTTGGAAAAAGCTCAAACTTTTTTATTTTTGTTTTACTTTCGCCATGTCTATAATTATAGTTAACCATAATTCAAGTAAAGAGCATTATTATTTAAAATTAGTATTTAACCCAATAAAATCTATTAAAATGTAAATATTTTACAAATAGAGTTATTTATATCATTATTAAAATCACATGACTTTTTACTGTATGGTATGTATACACACACACCATAATTTATTTTAATTATTCATAATAATTTATTTGAGATTTTTAGGATATTAATAATATTAATACATTTATCTATACATTTATTGAATGCCATGTCAGTATCTTTTCATGGAAAAAAACAATTAAAAAATACAACAAATACAATAAAACCAAACAAACAAACACAAATTGTATTACACAAGATTTTTTATATTAACATAATAAAAATTATTTTCTTCCAAAATTATTATTACATTTACAGGCATAACAGATATATAGAGGGACACGGTCTGCTTATAATTAATAAAATCGTTATAAAAATGTTCTTGATGCATCATTTATTTGATTATTCTTACTAATATAATTTCTATATTTTTTATACATTTTATATGAAATATTTTTAGTCTGCTTTTTAATTCTTAAAAGCAGATAACGTCTTTCTGCATATATAAAATATATATTTGTATTATAAAAACATTATTTTTGTTTTAAAAAAATGTTGGTTACGCTCCAATGCAACTTTTGCCTCCGAATCTGCTGTTTATTAATAATTAGTAAGGTAGTTTATGTATTGGGTAGGATTAGGAATGTAGAATATGGTCATGCAGAATATGTGATAAACAGAATATGTGTTCGATATTATTCATACATACAAATATATATTTACATATAAAATAAACAAACACATTGAAAATGTATTTATACATATTTATATTTACCATATATTCATTTATAAATATGCTGAATTTAATCAATGTTTCAAAGACTATTATTTCAATCATGACAATTATTTTTCGTTGGTATCTTTAATTCACGATTAAAGCCTGATGTGTCAAATGATTTGCATTTTTTAATTATAATTCATTTACCTTTTACATAGTTTTGTCTAAAGGTTATTGTGGACTTGATTTGTGTGACTATTATTTCACATTTCAGTCTATAGAGGGTTAATAAGTGAAGTGCACCAAGTCAGTGATATATTTAAGCGTCCTGGGTTTGGTAGGGTGTAATTAAGGGACTCCGTAAGCATGCTTGCCTTTGTCCAGCCAGTGTCTGACATCAGCCTCGCGCGTGTACACGGCCTCTCGAGCGACGCTGCACATGTTGTGGATGTGGTCGCTCAACTGCCACGTCCGTGTCAAATTGACGGCTACGTTCATGCTCAGCATCTCTGTGTTTCTCTTCTCTTCTGCTGTGCGGATGGCCTGGGGATTTTTCTGTAATACAAAAAAAGATTTTTAGTATTACCCCTGCCATTCTTTAAAGACGTTTCCAGTCTTTCCTCACACCTTTCATACATATTCACACATCTAAGACCTTGGCCGCCCTCCCAGGAACTACTCATCAAAGGCCTTTTACGGCCTTGTTCCTCTGAGATCTCCCATTTAAAACGTCGCACTCCTACGCAACACAGTAAACCCATGAGCCCGACTCTGCTTGTTTTCACCCCAGTGACTGTCGTCAGCCTCCGAGGGAGCAACGGACTGACCTGTCGGAGTCTGGCCATGGACTCGCTGGGGATGATCTCATTGTGGTTGAGGCGTGTGATGAAGCAGAGAGCCTGGTACTGGCTCTGCCCTCTCTCAAGCTCTCCCAGGATCAGCGCCCGGAAGATCTTCACATCCTGAGAAGAAAAACATGTAGTCATCTTTTCACTGTACCACTCCTTAGGAAATGCATTAGCTGTCAAAATGAATTGAAGTCCCAGCTCGTGGAACTTTTTCGTTTTTCTCTACCACTTAACTGTCCTATCATAAAAAATGATAGATGCGATAGATGCTTTTTACACAATGCAAATAGATATAGATTCTACTTACACTGTTAAAATAGCAGGATTGCCTGCTATTTATACTACTTATTGCAAACAGTGGCAATTATCTGCACCCCAGTATTATAGTACATTATAAAACAGTAAGCAATAATATCTTATCGAGTGTAAATGCTCATTTTAATTCAAATGATTAAATTGATGCCACGTTATTGGAACGGTAAAGCCCCCCCTACACCCATCTTAACCCTACACATGACTTTATTGTGATCATTTCCTTCACTTCTATTGAAAATAAATGCTTTTCTGATGTTGCAATTTGAAAAGGGAGAAAAAAGGTTGCCAAAAGGCAGATTCGAACCCGTGTTGATCCCCTAAAAATGTGCATGCCTTACTCTCCATGCTTTACTATCTGTGCCACTGGAGCAGGCGATAGTCAAGCATATTTCGCAATCACATGTTGGTGGGCGGAGTTAGTGTAAATGGCCTCTGCCAACAAGGCAGGCTATTTCTAAGTTTAAATAGAAACCGTTATTTTAAATCATTTGTGACAAGTAATTTATAATATATTATACTATATATAATTTCATCTTGACTGTCATTTTTGATTAATGTTTTTCTTAAAAAAAAAAAAAAGAATCTTTTAGGCATGCATGGCACCAAATACCAATCAATCTGATTCATTCTGGCTCCTAAATTCTCGCTTTTCAGCCATAACCTTTAAGTTTACAGTCAGACCCTCATTAGAGGATTTTATAGCCCTCCAGCTCAGAACAACTTAGAGACACTGTATATTTCAGCCCATCATTAAGTTGCTGTTAGCAACCAGACCAGATATCTGCCAGCACCCCTGTGCCTATAAAGACTTCCATGTAAAGGCAGTATGGGAAACCCCGGAGAGAAAAGCAAGGCCGCGGACCCGTCTACCCATTCATCAGCTTCTCCTTGCTCTGGCATCCCCATGACTCTGCCAGCAGAAGACACACACATTCTCCTCGCTCCCTCCTCCTCTTGTTTTTCACAGTAAGGTCTTGAGCCCCCAGCCGACAGAAGGGAGCAAGCTTTCAGGGTTTCGCTCGCAAAGTAGGAGGTTTTCTATGACAATCCAAATAAACAAGCCCAAGCTGTCTTTGTTTGCTCTGGAGCTCTCATCTCACCCGCTTTCTAGAATCTTCCATCTGGTTTCCAGAGTTGGTCAACCCCCAAACTCAAGGAGCAGCAGCCTCACTGAGCTTGTGGCAGACAGGCAGCCAAGAATCATTCGCCTCCTCTAGCATTCTATTTGAATGACAATGATCTTATTTGTAAAGTTTTGCCCGAGGGTGTAAATTCAGTTCCGCAGATAAACTTTGCAATTGCTATGCAGTTTAAATGAAACATGTCTGTTTTTCTTGCGCAAACTTTGCTTTGAACAAATTACTTGCTTCTCTGTGGATGACTAGTATTTAAAAGTATAAAGAAAGAAAGAAAAACAATACTTTTATTCAGGAAGGATGCATTTAATTGATCAAATGTGACAGTCAAAGAATCCTAAAAAAAAAATTGCAACAAACAAGTGTCATTTTTAATGCATTTAAAAAGAAATATATTAATGAATTAACTGCATTTCTTTAACCACTTTAGATTTGTCTTTTTAGTTAAAAGGCCAAACACACAGAAATACATTTTTAAAATTGTTTTTGTTTTTTTTGCAGATTTTTCCATTTCTGACTAGGAGTGCGATATACATCATCTGCAATATTATCACAAAATTCAAGATATGGGGTCTTAAAATGTAAATATTTATATGATTTCATATAGTTAATCCATGTCACACAAAGAGTGCGATATGATTGTTTTTAATACAAATAGGCCTATATATATATATATATATATATATATACACATTTTTTTTTTTTTTACAGTTCAAAAAAAGTTTATATTAAGAGACTTGCATTTCAGACACCATATTTCCTGTTTTAACAACATAAATTATTCCAAACATAAGCACACTGCTGTTTTGCATCTGAGCAACATGTCAGATTTTCATTCCTGAATGAATCAACCATTTAAATGATTCAGTTCAATCGGAATGACTCCTCATTAACAGCGACTTGCTGCCACCTACTGGCGGTTTTAATTTCACGTTTAAAGTTTCTATTTATTATTTAAATTATCATTTCAAATATCAGTATTTAACGTTTTATGTTTACTATATAAAAAACATCAACCATTTGTAATGGCAGGTTAAATGTTGTATGCTAACAGTGGTGCGTAAATACATCTAAAATGTTACTTCAGATGCAGATTCTGTTGTTTCCTTTACATTACAAAAAGGAATTTTATACTAGGGATGTAACGGTATCAAAACTTCACGGTACAGTATGAATGGTATGGTACAGTATTTATTGAATCATTTAAAGGAAAAACAAAACTAATGAAGAGACTCAAAAAAAGTGCCAGAAGCGTTTATTGAAGTTTACATGAACACTGAACATATTGACATACAAATTAGCCATCTATCTATAAACTTAGAAACAGGAACTTCAAGTTTTCAATTTTAATAACAAAAAAATTATTAAACCTTCCATTCGTGTGAGCAACTTTTTTCAGAAGACCTATCATTTTATCGAGTCATGCGACCACGGTAGTAGTTGGTATTGTGGTACGACGGTATTTACAATACCGTTACATCCCTATTTTACACTGATTTAATTTGCTTGGTATCAGCCAAAATGTATTATTATTATAATTCACTAATTAAAATGAAAGAATTTGACAAAAACGATAATTTACACTTTTAGAAAAAATTGCTTTATAAAAGTCAAATATCCATAAAAGATCAAAATCTATTTTAACGTATTGGAAAAGATTATTTCTATCAGTGTGAACTGACCACCACACAGAATACGAAGAATATCAAAAACTTTAGGAGTCAGCTGTCCAGATACCAGCACATAACACGCAAATAACGCAAAACATCATCTAATTATAGTTAGCGATAAAAATCATAGAAAATAGAAATATTTTTTTCAATAATCGCACACACCTACTCCTGACCAGATAAGAATGTCTGTGATTCTAGATATACACTACCATTCAAAAGTTATTCAGTAATACTTTTATTCAGCAGGTATACATTAAACTGACCAAGAATGGAAGTTGAGACATTCATAATGTTACAAAATAATAAATATTTCCATTTTAAATAAATGCTATTCTTTTAGAACTTTCTATTCAAAGAATTTTGAAAAGAACAAGTAAACAAGTACAACTGTGTTCAACATTGATAATAACAGGAAATGTTATCAACATTGATAATAATGATACTCATAGAAAATTTTATTTTAAATATGAATCATATTTCATAGTATTTTTTTTTACTGTAAAAGAAAAGTAGTGTATTTTCGCAATGCTTCAGCTAAGTTATTTTGCCTTTTGATCAGATCTTGATCAGCAAGTGGTTCAAATACTACCTACAAGCATTTGTTCAGACAGTAGACACTACAACATGAAGATATAGCAAGTACACGGACCCCAGTCTCCGTACACGAAACAACACTAAGTTAATAAATGTAACACTAAACTATAGTGCTAATAAGGAACCGTTCTGCATGGAAGCTCTTCCGAGGAGGAAGCAGCAGGAAGGTAATTAGACTGACGGAGGAGGCAGACCTGCTGGAATTACCACATGGGTGACAGAACAATCAGCAAACATAAGAGGGGGGGAGTGAGCAGGCCGTTGTTATTTTAAGCTCCGGCACTAGAAGGACCTCCCAGCCAGCAGACAGGCAGTTTGGTTTGAGAAGGGGGCGTTGGTGGGGGAACTGCTCTAGGCACTGAGTTTAATTACAGGGAAGTGTTGGCGTCACTGCTCTGCAAACACCTCGATGACAACAGGGAGAAACCCAGCAAACTGACACTGCACAGGTAGACCATTCACATCTGCTGATGACGCGAGTTGACCTGATATCATTGATTTCCCTTTACAACTACGCTTTATCTTCACTGCTTGGCAATTTCCGCTTTCCTTATCTGTGGTGAGTATCTCTTTCGCTTTCCTCCGGGGTCTTGTTACAATTCTCCGTTTGACCCCTTCCATGCAGGAACATGTCTAAGCCAGGTTAGAGAGTAAAGACTTCAGTCATCTTGATCCTGGGCTCAGTTTTTTATTCGCTCGCCCACCTTCAGCAGGTCTTCCAAATGCCCAGATTAGAGGCTGAACATAAATCTCAGTGGCGAAAAGTTTATTTTGACAGTCTTGAAGAAATATACGGCATCTCTGAAGTCAAAGCAAACATTAGCTTCTGCTCCCGGTCCTGCTTTCTGCTGCAGGATCACCGCGCGTTTGTTTGGACTGTGCTGACGTCTGACTGTGGCACCGTCACAAAACCTGGCACTGCTTTCACTGTCGGTTCCAAACCGTGCACATATAATTCAGATATACAATGTTGATTTATTATCCAAAACAATTAAGTCATAGAAGAAAGATTGGCCGCACCAAAGGTATTTTGAAAATGTTTGTCCTTGCAATGAAATTTAGTGTCCAAAATAGCATGGGATCCCACTGACTTGCGTTTAATGTGGGGGGGGGGAGACTTGAGAGATTTTATAAATTAAATGTACTTATCCTAATAATATTTTGACAAATATAACTCACATTTTATATTTGACTTTTTCAAATATTATACAGTAAATTAATTTAAATTATAACTTTTTTTTTTTTTTTTTACTCTTCTGTGCAAAAATGCAGCCATTACTTCAGTCTTCAGAAGTCATCATCCCAAAAAAATCATTCTATGCTGATTTGGTTCTTATTACCAATGTTGAGATCTAAGAGTCAACCGATACGTGATTTTCAGGGTTGATGCAGACACCAAAGCTTGCATTTAAAGTAGACCGATAACCGATATACATGTCTAGTGTAAAAAGTCTAATTTATTTCAAAAAATTAAAAATAACAAGGGCTCTGACAAAAACTTTCTTTAAATGCTTATCAGCAAATCAGTTTTTAAAATGACCGATATTGATAACCATAAAAATGCTCAATATCGGCCAGGCCAAGTCCTATTTGCTGCTTTAAATTTTTGTTCAAACTGATATTTTTTAGAATTCTTAGATGACTAAAATGTTCTAAAGAACAGTGTTTATTTTGGTAACATTATGGCTTTGCTGTCTCTTTTGATCAATTTATTCAGCCTCAGTGAGCATTAGAGACCTCTTTCAAAATCTTAAAATAATACCAATAACAAATATTCCAAACTTCTGACAGTTACTGCAACTACAGCCAAGTGCACACAAGACGACTCAGGCCTTCCCAAGGATTATTGCTTCATTTTCTGCTAAAGTTTTGAAACTTTTACCTCTTTGGATCTGAATTTGTGGTAGTTTATATAAGACTAGCCTTCCAACTCCATGTTTGCTTGTCTCTCGTAAACATAAAATATCATCTCAATTCATCTCCAGAGACTAGCAACTATGAAAGACGTGATAAAATGTATTTTTGTTAATTCTGCCAGTACAATTCAGTGACACTGATGAATGATTTTATAAACCATGTCAATGAAATGCTCTTTGTTTCGCCACATTAAAGATGTTTGTTTTATGTTTTCAAGTGCTGCTTTCCATTGTAACAACTGCCATGAATAACATCTACCCAAGAGGGCTTTAGTGGAATTACTTAAGATGCGTAGTTGCACATGTTGTCATCAAAAAACTTTGTACTGCACAACAGATGCACAAGAGAACTGAAAAAATGTTGTGCAAAACAAGTTGGTATACTTCACATTACATGCATTATTAATATTTGCATTACCATATTCAAGATATGAGTTAACTACAGACAGATCTGTGGATGAATGCGATTAGATGAAGGAATAATAATCTTTATTTCCCACAACAATTACTCTAAGGCCCAAACCATGCATATGCATGTAAATGCAAGATGCCATACTGCATATTTGAAACCTATCTGAACATAATTCATAATGTGTCATAATTGTTAATATAAATGCTCTTCTTTTCAGCAGTCAGTTTCTCAGTGTCATGGAGGAGCAACAGTTTAGTATATACAATAGCACACATTCAACTGTCGACATGTTTATAGCTGCTACTTGAGCAACAACGCATCTGGTTTAATAGCATAGACATTTGAAGGTTACTCTAAAGCCCTTTAGTACTTTTTACTACCACATAAATACATATAAATGCATGTTTGCCAAGCATTGATGTGCGTAAAGTATATTTCCGGCCTTCCTAGCTAAAGTCATTTATTTAGCCTCATGTTGCGGCCCACATGAGATGTCTTCATGTTTTTTGTCCACTCAGTGAAAGTCAACGAACTCCACAGTTGTTTTGGAATCCATTGACTTTTACTGTACAGACAAAAACAGTTCAAAATATCTCCTTTTTTAAGTTCCACAGAAGAAAGAATGTCATACAGGTTTGGAACAACATGAGGGTGAGTAGAGTGACAATTTTCATTTTTAGGTGAAATATTCCTTCAAGCCATCTCGCTAGACTGAAGTAATCGAGAATGAATGCTAGGGTTGGGCATTGAGAACCGGTTCCAACTTGGAACCGTTAAAAAAATAACGATGCCATTGGAATTGTTTATAAAATTTGTTTTCGATTCCGATCATCGGTTCCAAACACGCAAGTTTTGGTTTCCATTGTGGCCACTGTATTTCGGGAAGTGCTCAAAAGTGTGGCTTTATTTCACACTAAAAAAGCCTGGGTCGGTCACAGTGCAACACATGTGACAAAATGATATCTTGCACGGGAGGATGCACTACGAATATGACGAAACACCTACGCCTGCATGATGTACAAATTAAGGAGTGTAGCATGTTTGACGTGCTGTGCATGTCCACCGTCTCGTCCTCCCCGAGCAACCCTGCGCTAGCCAACGTTACCTCGTCACAACAATCAGGTAAGTGATTGTAGTTTAACAATAAAGCGCTTTGGTGAACCAAATCTGGTGAACAACAACATTACTGAAATTTTTCTGTGAAATCAAATGAGCCCGTGACATGTTTTGACTCCAGCCCACAAAGAATCTGAATTGAGAATCGAAAAGAACCAAAATCGAAAGGAAGAATCGGAATCGTTCAAATCAAAACAATGCCCAACCCTAACGAATGCAGGTTTGCATGCTTTTAAATTTCCCTTGTGAAACAAAATTACAGATTGGCAAGACTTCAAAGATTGAACGGTTTTGATGCATTACAACTAACCAAACACCCAGAGCAGTTATAAAGGTAACTGGGGGAAAGTTTCAAGATAAGCCCAAACAAATAACAAGGCATGTAGACATGATCCAAAAGAATAAAGTATGCTAAATGTTTACTGTTAACGTGGTTCGTCTTTGACAAGAAACGCTATTGCCTAGAATTTCCCTTAACTGGATTACAGCTCCTTCTGTGATGGCAGAGATGTTTAATTGTTTTTCTAAGGAGGCTTGTGAAAAGGCACATGTGCATGCCTGTGATGAACAGCAACCTCGGACAAAAGACAGAGCGTGGGAGAAATGTTTGGATGTGCTTAAATAAAAGAGGAATTTGAGGTCTTACACACCTAAGAACAAAAGCATAACATGTATTGCGTTAAATAAAAGTCGACGCAAATCTGTTTTGGTAACTTCCTAAAGTAGATTTCCTCTCAATATGACACCAAAAACCAAACAGCATGGCAAAAATAGAGATACTTGGCTGTAACGGGAATGGAAGACCATTGCTTCCACTGGGCTGTCAACGTGTGACCTTTGACTCCCATTTGGCATGTGGATAACTTGAGCTCTTGCGGGGCAGCAGAGACGTTTTTGACCCTGTCACAGCTGTCTGATTGTTCTTCACAGTCACTGATATACGCTCATCTGCTCTAGTCAGGGTCACGGCAGGACTTCCTACGGGCTGCTAACTCCTTCCACAACCATCTCATAACTAACAAAACATCTTGATTTTGATCTTGAAGGCTCATGTGTGGAATGATAAATCAAGATCTTAAACCCGATGGCTCTTTACAACGATATGCCAATATTTCAACACAACATACCAAGCCAAAGGTATTGCACAAGAGACGTCAGAGCGTGGGAGAAGAAAAGACAAGACCCTAACGCACCAGGGAGGATCCACGCTGTTCTTGTGAACTAAAAGGGGAAGTACTTCTCATTTCTATGAAGATACGCCTCATCAACAAAACAAAAATGTAACCCTGGGTTATACAATGCCTTTCAACGGGAAGTTGGACTCAGCTAGAGTTGATGTAACCCAAGGCTTGATTCATAAAGGAATGAATCAAACAGGTCAGAGGTTATTTATTCTTTTGTGGCTGTTAAGACATGCCGCTTTGGAGGGGCTTTTAAGGAAAATGGCTAATCCTAAATAATTATAAAGCATGTTTAACAATGAAAACTAATTCCGGCTATATAGCGATTGAATTATGAGTAGTAGTCTTTATATACCTTCAGGGTCCAAACACATTCACTCAGGTTTCTAGATTTGGTGAGCAGGCTTTATTAGGAAATACAGTAACAGGATTAAAGAACAACTGATGCTTCAATAGTGATTAAAAAATAAAATAAAATCAAATATCTGTTACAATGCTCACATTCTAACAGTTTTTCCTTTTGCCATTAGATAAAATATGGAATATTGTTTGCATTAAGCCACCAAAACAAAAATTACAATGCAAAATTACTACAAATATTAATGGTCTCCATTCTTATGCTCCTGAAAAAAGGGTAAATCCTTCATATCTACAAATCCAGTGACTCAGGAAGAAACTACCATGATTATTAAGTACACCACTGCAAAGATAAAATGAAAGCAACCTTGAGCATTCAATCTAGCATTTGCTTTTGACAATTTTTGAAACATGAAGATAGTCCATTCTGAGTTCACACAAGCAATCTGTGCTCTGCAATCAAGAGTTTTACCAAATTGCAACACACACAAATTAAAGGACTGCTGTGCTTGGGAGTTCAGGAAAAGTATGATTAAAAATCAGCATATTTCAGTTGTGCTTTGGATCAACTGACATGAACAGTTTAAAGCACTTTGCATAAAAGTGTATGCCGCACTCTGCAGGCAAAGGAGGCCTCTTTCTACTCGGCAGCATTCATAGGGTCAACATCTGCCCTATTCTGCATTGAATAAAGGTGTCAGATTGTTGCCAAGGGGCTGCCAGAGATTGCCTGCTTGTCGACACATTCCATGAAAATTTAACCTATATTTATCTGAAACTAATTAGAGAAAATGCATATTATGTCTTGCATAGACATCCTAAATTTTTCAAATTGTGCATTCTGACACAAACCACCTCTCAATACAGCACTCTGCAATGAAACATTTACATTTCACCACAAACAGCAAAGTCTACACACAGGTGTGGTCTGTCATTCATCTTGACATAAATCTTTTAAACATCCACTTGTGTCATAACGCCTCATGAGAGATTGTTCAAGCCCGTGCGGTGTGTAGTTAAGGTCGCATCCATCTCACATGACTCAGGCACAGTGGGACTTTCTGAAACAGGTTAGACTGGGCTGGATCACGCACCTGGACAGCATCCAAACACACTGCATGCTGATTGAACAACTGGGACATAAAAGACTGACAAGTTCCCACAAGTGACAAAATGACAAATTGGAAAACGAAACAACTTCGAAATCCCACTGAATTTGTCATTTGTTTGTCGTACCAAAGGCAACGCAACACGTCTTGCCACAAGCACCAGTAAATGACTGCCCTAAAGTTGAATCTAATATAATGAAGTTTCCAGCGAGCCCAAAAGTTACGTGCCGATAACATTTCAAAGCAGGAGGGTTGGACTGAGTCCAAGCAGGTCACAGATATCCCAACAGGGAGATGAGCATAAAAGCAGACCGCTCTGCTCCCCGGTTGGCAGAGGATGCGAGCTGTGATGAATTCATCTTCATCGCTGTCTACGCAGCCGATGGGCAGAGCGCCGAGTAACACAACACCACTAGAAAAACAACGGAACGGTTTAAGAGAAGAGCTTGAGTTAGAGATGAAGGATTCATGATCACACATAGCATCTCTTCGGCCAAACTGGATTGTGATTGGTTACTGGAATTCCTGCAACCCCGAAAATGAACCGAAGCAGAACAAATGGTTAAAGAATCTCAAACAGCCCCCACGTTTTCCACACAGGCTGGAAAAAGGCTAGACTGTTACTCTGAAATATCTGTTTTTTATATTATGACAATTTAGAAATGTAAATGTGCAAAAAAAAAAAAAAAAATCTTTTCAGATCTTTTACCCCTTTAATGATGCCATGCAAACAACAAAATAACAATATCGGTTCAATCTGGTCTAAAATATGACATGGTTTGATTTTAATCCATGTAAATTCCAGAAAACTATTATCTTCTGATGTGAAGAAATCACAGGCAGCTTTGATAAACGAAAGATAAATTAGGAGCTGTGCTGCACCAAATCTGTCATCAAATGCTTATGTAAAAGAAATGAGTAAAAAAGATAACCAAAAAAAAAAAAAGACTTCTGCTATGGAGATCCAGAGGGTTCACTTAGCACCTGATTAGGCGGACGCCAGCAAAACCATACTTCATTCAGTAATATTTCTAATGAATGAGTATTTGTCTTCCTCCATCCCCGTTAAAGCCTTTGCAGTCCAGCGTGCAGTAAATCCAGCTGGAAGTCATCGTTAATTCAACTTTCCATAAATCCCTGAGATACAGGGGAAACACGAGATGAGAAACACATGTGAGAAGAATTGAGACAGGCTTGCCAGTGGAACTGATAAAAAGAGGAAAGGAAAAGTTCAAGCCTGCCCAAATGGGATCCAAACCCCCACGCTGACCGCGTCTGTGCAGGATCAGGGGACGCGAGAGGGCAGAGGGCTGCTGACGTGACTGAACTGAGGCGGATGAGGGCAGTGACGGTGCCACTGCTAATCCTGCTGGTATGATCACCGGTGAAAGAATCTGACCTCAGGTCAGAAGTTCAGCACTAATGTGGATGATTTATCACAAGTACACTAATTATACTGGTAGAAGGAAAAGTAACCACTTCTCAAATTACAAATTTAATCACCAATATTTGAGGTTTTAGCGTAACTTATCTGCTAAATGAAACCAATTAAATGTAGTCAAGTTAGTCAAGTAAAATCCTTAATCACGTGGGCTTTGAGAAGATACATGGAATCAATTGTGACAACTAAATTAAATCAAACAAGTTTCATTTTTAACTGACAATTTTTGTTTTTAATATCACTTTAAAAATGATTTGACTCATATATATATATATATAAAATGCTAAATATGCTACATGTATACTTTATATTTAATTTGACTGAAAGTAAAGAAGTATAATGTTAAGTATTTTTTAACTAAATATAAAAAAAATGTAAAAAGTTTGTCAAACTGCATCAAGAATCATACGTTTTATTATAATTTAACGATAATAAATACTACATATTCTGAAAGTAATAGAGCATCTATCTTCAAATGTTTCTTTATGCAACATCACTGTACAAATGAAATAAATCAACTGACATGCAGACTAATCAACAAATATTTCATCCATAATGAATGAAAAGTCAAGAAATGTGTTGCCTTTTAACGCACCTCTGTGATATCCTGTGACAATTAGATGAAACCACCACAAACACTCAAACAACACTTATCAACTTACCTGCTTGAAATCGGCCACAAAAGTTATAAGAGTCCCGTCTCCCTGTTTAAACTCCACAGTGATGGAGTCTTTCTCACTGTCCGCCTCCAGAAGTTCATCTGTGATCTGTCCATCGGCCAAACGAACCCTCACCTTCAGCTCTGAAGCAGACCCGAGAGTTACTGACACCGCGAGCAGCCAAAGCAAACCAGTTAACCGAACTAAACCCGGCGAAATCCGCCTCGCAAACATTCCAGATAATCCTAAAACTCAAAGCGCGAGCTCAGAAGGAGAATCCACGGGAATAACAGTCGCTGATGCGGTTCGACTCATTCCACAAGACTCTTCAGACAGATCTCCTCAAAACATCACAGCGGCTCCGCACTCACAACTTCATCCATATTTTTTGGAAGCTGGATATACGAAAGAATTCATAAAGTCCTTTAAAACAGGTCTCGAGAGTGCTCACGTTTGGTAAATAAACATTTAGGTGAGCCGCGTCACGCACGGATCAATCTGGTGTTTGCACTCGTGTCGCGTCTCTCATTGAGGGAAGTTTGATTCGTGAGCTTCATGCCTCTGACGCTCGCCTTCATTCAGTACAGTGCGCTTCACGCTGACTCCTACCTTACTTTCTGTTTTTCTCCGCTGGAGTTTTTCTCTCTCTCTCTCTCTCCTAGTATTGCGGATTCGTCACTTCCTTCATTATCCAAAGTGCAGCAGTCCAACGGCCTCCCAAAGTTTCACAGGCAGCGTTCAGAAACTCTTAAAGGCATAGCGCCCTCTCAAATAACAGCCTGATGAACACATGCTACATTTCAGGCACTGAACTTTTTAAGTAATGTAGGTGACTATTCGTTAACAAAGCAGAAAATATATGTGTGCATTATAAAATGGAGGAGGAAAACCAGGAGCTTCAAAATCACCCTCAAAGTTTTATGTTTCTTAATGTAATGTATCATTTATAATTTATAATAGCCTATAGATTTACAAGACAGATCGTGTGCAGATATTTACGTTAGATTAGTTTGCTTTTAAATGTTTATATCTGAGTGATTTAAAAGGCACCCTTTTGTGTTTTTGCTGTTTAAATGTCATCTTAAACGTGTGTATATAATAAATATTTTACCCGTGTAAGATTTACCCTTTTCCCAAACTTCAGCTATAAAAACTATTACACTACAAGAGTAGGAGAAAAACATATATTTTATTCAGTGTGTTGAAAAATAATAATAATATAAAGGACTGTGTGGTTTCAGATATCCACCAATACCAACAAGTATTTATTTATTTTATTTATTTATTGTGCGTGTTTAGAATTATTAGGATAAATTGTAGTGTTGCACTGTAAAGCCTGACATGAAATAACTGTAATAAAAATCCATTTTGTTTTGTAAATGGAATGTAATTTTACATAAAATATTAACACCTAAACAACACAACTGTGTTTTATTGTTTACATTCATCAGGCTTTAATGGCCCATATATGATAATGTTAATACTGAGTTCACGCTGGAGGAGGGAAAAAATTATCAATTTAATTCAAAGCCCAAATTAAGCAAAAATATGGTTTTTGGTGCAGTCGTTGTCATTTTGACAAAAAGTAAGATTATATTCTAAATTTAATAGAAAACATTGAGATATTTTTCCTTGCATAAACATCAGTTGTTACTTGTTGTGTGCATGTTTATGAGGACACAAATTTGCGTAATGACATAGGTATTATAATATGAAGGTGATTTATGAGGATTTATTAGGACATTTCAGTGTCCCCGTAATTCAAAAGGCTTAAAAAACATATTAAATTGTGGTTTTTTTTGAAAATCTAAAAATGCACAGTTTCCTGTAAGGAGTAGGTTTAAGTGTAAGTGTGTGTTTATGTGTGTGCAAAATCAAGTGATGAATTCACTTCAGTCTAGTAAACATTCTTCTTGTAATTTAAGCTGTCTAAATGATTGGTGAAGTCCTATACGTCAAGTCTGGTACATTTTTATTTCATGCCAATTTCAATAACTCTCATCTGTATTGGATTTTTAACAATAGCTAGTAAAATGACTTCCATACACCAGACCTGGAAATGTTTGCGATCCTAGCAGTGGCATATTACACAGGGAATTGCCTCTTGAGGAGAAAATCCTCCAGCTGTAGCTCATCAGAGCTCTTATTTCCAGGTGATGTGCTTCTTGCTGGGTGGCCCGAGTATGTGACCTCCTCAGGGAGCACATCACCTCTGGGCACATGTTCTGGAGAGCCTCACTGGAGGGGAAAGCAAACAGACAGACTATGGGCTTGAGTAAACACTGTCAGCTGGGTCAGGACACTGGTCAATACAGGTGATAGATTGGAGGGAAGTTCAGGTAAACATGGCCTTTTGTGAGTGGCTAAGCTAACAGCTTAGGAGGAGGTAAAGGAGACAGCGAGGGTGGATCTTAGTCAGTGACGTTTGACCAGCTGTTACTCTCCTTTTTTGGTTTTGAATGTTTGCATCGTTTTACAGTTATGTACTCTAACTGTCTATTTTAAATGTAATGTATAAATGTTTGTAGTGTGAATATAGGTGTATTTGAATTCTGTATTTGAATGACATCTTTGTCATCTGACATAAGAGTTAGACAGACAATATTTTCTAGCTTTACATAATTGCTTTTCTGGAAAGGATGCGTCTACGGTCTTTCCAAGTTTTGTAGTACAAAGTGCCATTTGGCATCCTGGTAAGGTTATTGTGTATAACTTTTGTAAATCATTAACAAGGCATTCACTAATTTAGCTATCCGATGCTTACACACACACACACACACACACACACACCAAACATATCCAGGAACAAGCCTTAGTTTCATGTCTTTTCTGATCGTTTAAACTACTAAAATGTGTTACAAAAGTTCTGAGGTATTTGGACAAAGAGTGGACATTTGACACTTCCTGTTCTTTGGGTACACCACTAAGCATTGAGTAATAACACAAAAACAACACAAAAATGTGTCTTGTTCAACTTTTGTTGTTGTACAGTATATAATTGGTGGAAGTTTCTTTAAAGGTGCCATAGAATGCATTGATATAGTCTGTTCTCTTAGAATGTATGTGGCTTAAATAAAGGCAACAAATCTCCAGAAATTATTTTACATGTCCATTTCCAACCCTAGGATTTGCCTTCAGAATTAAATAGTCTGTTATTGACTTATTTGGAAGGGTCATGAATAATAATTTTGAGCTCTGCACTGATTGGCTTGGTTTCACAGTGCAGCTAATTTAAATAGCTCACATAGCAGGAGAAACACAGGGAGGAAAATATATATTTCAGTACTTTCTCTCGTAGGTATAGGCTTAGGTAATTATACTGTATATAAAATGCGGGCATCAGGAGCCACTATTAATATGCTCGATTGTGCTTCGCACATACTCTGTTTATACTAATGAGCGTCAGTACTTGCTACACATTTTACAAGAACAGATGCTTCTCAGCAGTGATCAGAATCTGTAAATCATTCACCTAAATCCTCAGTCCGCATTTTCTTTCTGTGCCTTTTCTGGCGGGTATACATTATGCAAATATTGGGAGCGTATATTTCATGACTGCGATGTCACAATCTGTGTAATGTACATTGCCAATGTATTCAATTTATTGATTATAGATGAGTTATATTAGTTTTTAAATATTGAATAATTGTAATTCTTGTTGAAGCTGTTCTTTAAGTTAAACATGCATTTTGTATTTTCTCATCCAACAAGTAAAACAAGCAACAAGGAATAGTTTACCCAGAAATTAAAATGCACCCTCAAACTTGTACGAATATGTTTCTTCTTTTCAACACAAAAGAATAGATTCTGAAGAATGTTGGTAACCAAACCATTGACTTCTATATGGAGAAATACTATGGAAATCAATGGCTTTAGCAACTTTTGGGTTCTTCAAAATATCTTTTGTGTTCAGCAGAAGAAACAAACTTATACAGTTTTGACTTCATGGTGAGTGAATGAATTTTTACTTTTTGGATGAACTATAGGTGTAAAATGTGAGGTGCATTCACAATTAGTGGAATTTTACAGGCAACGGTGTAAGGATGTATACCACTCACACAGACTTCACTTTCAAACAAGCAGCTTTCTGTGAAACCTTTTCACAAGACGTGGTAACTCCACAAAATTTTTTATATTTGTATTTTTTTTTTATTTATAACACTATTCTTTGTATAATATTACCTTGACCTAGCTTCTTTGAGGTCACTTTCTATCTAATCATATTTATATTTGTAAAAACGCTGTGTTTTTCTTGTTAAATGGGTTTTTTTTAAGACAAACAAAATCAAGGAATCCATGTGGTGGAAATGGAACAGCCATGTTACACTACTTTGATTCATAATTGATTTATTGATTGATTTTAAATAATCTGTTCATTTAAAAACCAGTTTGCACAGGAAAAATATATTTAGTTCAATTTTGATGTTTATAACTCTATTTCTAGTTGTCTTAGTTTAGTCAATTTAACAATGCTCCTTTACTGAGAATCTCGCGCTTGATATATAATACTTTGAGAGAGAGATCTAAAATATTTTCACTTTTTCAAGGTCAATTGCACTCTTCTTCACATTATAAGTAGCTTATAACTTCAAAAACTGCAAGTAGCATTGATACCAGTGCTGTTGCGTGTCAGGCGTTTGGTGTGTTTGATCATGAGTATGTGGTGTGTTGTCTCAATACGCAGAGCAATGACAGAAATACGATGAGTAGGACAAGCACCGACGAGTCTAGCCACTGTTTTTTGTTCCATTGTAATCGTCATCTATGCCATCTTAGGATAATCATTTCCTACTTTGTGCTTTTGACCCTTTTCAAAGATTTAGAGCTCACTTATGCATGTATGTAATGAGGGCCTGTGTAGACGCAGCTCCTATAATGAGGTGACAAACAGGTAACCCTTTACATAAAGACAACTTGTGTGTTTTCACGCAAACTGAACGGATACGCTCTGTCTAATGAGCCTGTAAAGACTGAAGAGTCTGCAGGTGCAGTCATTTAAACGGAATTCCTCTAAACATTCCTCTTGAGGTGTTGCAGCGACTTAATAACTTAGCAAACAATATAAAAATAAGGTATTCTGCTACTTGTTTCCTCTTCTTTCAATGCAACAACAAAGATTGTTTGTCTTACTTAAAAAAATGTCCTGTGAATGTTTTCTAATGTGATGATAGGCAAGAATGCTTGTGTGTTATTTGGGTTAAACTTGTGCTTTAGTCTAAGGATTTCTAATGAACAGTTCCTCTGTTGAAAGAATGCATTTCACACAGAGGATTTACAACACAAAGAAGATTTTACACCAGTTCAGGACGGTTTCAGTTTAACAACTGCCAAACAGAGAGCAAACAGTGTCATAATCTTTATTCAAATTACTTTAAGCTTAACAGTAACCTTTTTGGGGGGGAAATTGAAAAAAAAAAGAAAAAAAAAAGGTTTTATTTATTTAAACACTTTTGTAATCAAAGGGTATTATTTTATTTAATACTATCTTGCAATTTTGTTTTTATAACTATTCAAATAATATTGAATTTGTTAATATTATGTATTAAAAAACACAGAATTGTGTGAATTTTTGCAGATTTATTAAAAAAGAAAAATTTAAATATCACATGATCCTAAGTATTCAGACTCAGTATTTAGTAGAAGCATTTAGATTTGATCTAATACAGCCATGAGTCTTTTTGGGAAAGATGCAACCAGTTTTTTACACCTGGATTTAGGGATCCTCTGCCATTCTCTTTTGCAGATCCAATCCAGTTCTGTCAGATTGGATGGTAAACGTTGGTGGACAGCCATTTTTAGGTCTCTCCAGAGATGCTCAATTGGGTTTAAGTCATGGCTCTGGCTGGGCCATTCAAGAACAGTCACGGAGTTGTTGTGAAGCCACTCCTTCATTATTTTAGCTGTGAGCTTAGGGTCATTGTCTTGTTGGAATCAATCAATCAGTCAGTCACTTTTATTTATATAGCGTTTTTAACAATACAGATTGTAGCTGTAACGTCAGAATGAGAACACTGGAATCAGTTCAGGTCGATAAAGCAACTAGAGCAAACAGAGTGGATCTAGAGCCTTGACTGAGAGCGGGTGCCGGTTACTGTGCTGGGATCAGCCCACACAGACAGTGTGACATCACCCTCCCTTCCCGTTATCAATAATACCCTCGCAAACATCCTATATGGGGCGGAGGGGGTGTTTGTCCTGGAGGCTGCATGGGGCAGAGTCAGAGTTCAGGCAGCTCTAACTAGCCTTTGTGGTTCAGGTGTCTTAGCAGGCCATGGTGGATCTAGAGCCTTAGCGGGCCGTGGCGGATCTGGGGCTGCCTGTGGCTCTGGCGGATCAGCTGCGGGACGGAATAGCCCCCCCCAAAAAAATTTCCTTGCGTGGTCTTCCCTCTTCTCTAGGCCTTAGCTCTTGGGTGGTGAATTCTGGAGGGTGCTCTTGCAGCTCGAACTCTGGACGCGATTCAGGAACTTGGTTCAGGTACGGTTCTCCTGGCCGTGACTCAAGAACCGGATAGGGGATCAGCTCTACAGGCCGTACTTTAGGAACTGAATCGTGGATTGCTCTACGGACCATGATTCAGATGCAGGATTCAGAGACAGCTCCTCAGGCCGTATTTCTGGGACTGGGCCTAGAAGCTCCGAACTGGAATCCATGAGAACATAATTAGCCCTTCTGGCCATGTCCGCGGGGAACTGGATTGGCACTCCTGGCCGTGACTGTGGAACAGAGTCCACGGGGAACTGGGTCAGCTTTCCTAGCCTTAACTCAGGAACTGGATTTGTTATCGCCCCCCGGGGCCGTGATTCAGGGACTGGATTCAGCAACGGCACTCCTAGCTGTAATTCTGGGACAGTGCTTCTGTGGACTGAAGTCCGCGGGGAACTGGATCAGCTCTCCTGGCAGAAACTCTGGAATCGAACTCGGGAAAGGCTCTACTGGTCGTGATTCAGGGACTGGACTTGGGATTGGCCCTACTAGCCATGATCCAGGGACTGGGATCAGGATCGACTCACCTGGCCGCAAATCAGACACTGAAGTCGAGATCGGCTCTCCTGGCCGTAAATCAGGAACTAGACTTGGGAACGGCTCTCCTGGCCGTAATTCAGGAACTGAACTCAGGAACGGCTCTCCTGGCCGTAAATCAGGGACTGGAATCGGGATCAGCTCTTCTGGCCAGACGGGCACACTGGACGTTTTGGGATCAGGACTGGCACTGCTGGCTGAGACAGGCCGATTTTACTTTCAGGGATCGGGACTGGCACTGCTGGCTGAGACGGGCCTGCTCGATCTTACTGTCTGCATGGCTGCATCGAGAATCTTGGTTCCCAGGTGGTTAAACAGGGTAATTGGTGTCCGTTTGGTAGTGACATCTCCCACTACCATCAGAGTGGAACCTCCCAGCCATAAAGCTCGATCTATTAGCTGGGGAAGTGTGCCCAGACTGTCGACCAAGGAAACCTGCTTGGCCAGATCCTCATCCAGCCCCAATCAAAACACAATTTTCAGAGTCCACTCGCTCCAGGGCACCAGATGATAAGACCCAATAAACATCTCTACATACTGAGCTATTGGACGCCCATCTTGGGTGTGGGTCTGAAGGAGTGCTGTCTCCAAGGGAATGGTTTTAATTTTCGTTTGGGGGCTGAGCTTCTGTAACATCACTGAGGACACTGAAATCAGTTTAGGTACATAAAGCAAACAGGTTTTATTAAACAACAAAAAGAATAAACATCAACTGAGGGATCGGGCGAGTATGCCACATCGGTGGATAATTAAAAGTCTCTGTGGGCGATCTTCTGATCGCAGTCTGTGTGCTTGTCTCCTTTAACACAGGTGGATACTAGAGGTAAGTAAACAAGCTGGCGATCTCCTGATCGCTATCGTTCAACCCAGATTCTTTAACTAAGGTAAGTTGGATAGGTTGTTATACAAGACAAGTATCTTACGTCAGGCCAGATCTGTAGATCGAAGGTGCTCGGTGCAGGTGGGTGATTGCTTCAGCAAGCTTGCAATCTCCTGATCACTATTGTTCAACCCGGCTCCTTTAACTTTGGTAAGTAGGACAAGTTAGTATACAAGGTAAGTATCTTACATCAGGCCAGATCCGTGGATCTATGGTGCTCTGTGCAGGTAGGTGATTGCTCAGACAGGCAGAAAAGTCAGAGAGTGAAACTCCAGAATGCAGTAATGCAGAAGTCTAAGTGCGGGTAACCAAAGGCAAACTGAGTGGTGTTACTGTCACGGAGGCTGGACGAGAAATTAATGATCTGAATGAGTCCCCTTATAGCGTGACGGAAAACGTTGCACAGACCAAACGGAGCTGGGATCTCGTCCAGCTTGATGTCCAGGAGATGAATGGATCGTGCATAATTAGCCAAGGGTGTCCCAGAATGATCAGCGGTGACGTGAGCTTGGTGACGAAGAAGTGGATCTTTTCAGAGTGATTGTTGATAAGGAGATTGAGTTCTTCTGTGCGTTGAGTGACGGGGCTGAAGTTGAGGGGGCGACCGTCAATGGCTGTGATGTTTAAAGGCTGGGATAACACCTCAGTCTCAATCCCCAATTGGGCAGCATAAGCCTGATCGATAAAATTCCCAGCCGCACCTGAGTCAACAAATGCGGTGGTCACGATCCATTGGTGGCCCGTGAGGATTGATAACTGAAGCAGCAGCTGGAAAACAGCGGGATAGGATTTGGTGGCATCGGAACCAGATGAAGACGCAAAGGAATTGCACGGTGGTGATCTGGGGAGGCGCAATAGGCACATAGACCTTCGCGGTAGCGTCTAGCCCTTTCTGTTGCCGTCAAGGAGGTGCGCCCTATCTGCATGGGTTCCCGACCCATTTTTTCTCCGAATGAGTGGGCCTCTGGGGTGGCCGGTGGAGGAGGAGATGGCGTAGCGACAGCGTGGGTGAAGGGTTGATCTGAATGGCGGTGACGGAGGGTGGAGCCTGTGGAGAGATGAGAAAGAAGTTTGTTAGTGTGACCCACCCGGAGGACTAGCTGGATCATGCTCTCCAGTGTGGCCGGCAGCTCACGCACAGCCAGTTCGTTTTTAAGACGGGTGGACAGTCCTTCGTAAAAGGCTGTGCGGAGTGCTGCGTCACTCCACTGAGTTTGAACTGCGAGCGTGCGGAAATCCGTGGTGTACTTGCTGACGCTGTGCTCGCCCTGCCTCAGGTGGTATAATCGGGAATCCACCTCCACCTCGCTCTCAGGATGTTGGAAGACGGCCCTGAGCTGGGTAGTGAACTCGGGATAGGAGTGAGCTGTGATCCCGTCAGCTTTCAGGACCGCCGCAGCCCACTCAGCTGCCTGCCCAGTGAGGAGGGAGATGAGAAGAGTGATCCTGCTGCGGTTTGATGGATATCATGATGGCTGGAACTCAAACAGGAGTGACAGGTTAGTGAGGAATACATTGCACCGTGTTCCAGATCCATCCCATTTATCCGGAAGTGCGATCTTGGGTTGAAGGGTGGGGCGGACCTGCTCTGTGGGGGCGATCGCCGCAGAGGCCAGGTCATCGTGGTCCACCTGCAGGGTGATGAGGTCCGATTGAGAAGCCCGAAGACCTGCGGTCTCGAACTCAAATGCGGAAGTGCATGAGTGAGTAGGTAAATCACGCAGTTGTTCTGAGAACGCTCCGATAAGGAGTAGGGATTTCCACCGAGAAATCTGCATTCTCACACGCACACAGACAAATAAGCGCTCTGTAGAGCAGAGAGATTACTCACGTGAGTTGGAGAGAAGATGGGACCTGACGTGGAGTCGAGCATGAACTCAATGTCTGGTGCTAGACAACACCTGCTTCCTGCTTAAATACCTGCGTGAGGTTGCTTCCGGGTCCTCGTGACCTCACGTGATCTGGTACGTGTGACAGTTACCTTGAGCTCAGCCATCAAGCTACTGATGAGTTATCATGAGCAGTTAATTTCACGCAGGTAAATCCAATTCTCATTAGGTGACTGTGACAGCGCACAGAGATGGCATGACAGTACAGCACACCTAGGTTCCTAACTGATTAAGAAGAGCTGACGGAGCAGCCATCAAGTGTTAGACAGTGTTCTAGATTATTACATGTGGGGTTATTAGGTCCGATAATTAACACCTCTGTTTTGTCAGAGTTTAACAGTAAGAAGTTAGTTGTCATCCAGTTTTTTATATCAGCATTCAGTTTTTCAATTTGGTGTCTTTCACCTGGCTGGTAAGAAATATATAGCTGAATATCTTCAGCATAACAGTGAAAGCTAACACCACGTCTCCTGATAATACCTCCCAAGGGTAACATGTAAAGCGTAAAAAGTAATGGCCCTAGTAGTGAGTCTTGAGGTACTCCGTATTGCACTTGTGATCGATATGATACATCCTGAACCACTGCTACAAACTGATAGAGTTCAGATAAGTATGATTTGAACCATGCTAAGTCACTTCTACAAATGCCAATAGAGTCTTCTAGTCTATTTCAGAGAATATTGTGGTCAATAGTGTCGAATGCAGCGCTGAGATCCAATAGCACTAATAATGAGATACAGGTAATCCTTCGGCCCATTCTGAGATCCTAAGCACTCTGGAGAAGGTTTTGGTCCAGGATATCCCTGTACTTGGCCGCATTCATCTTTCCCTCGATTGCAACCAGTCTTCCTGTCCCTGCAGCTGAAAAACACCCCCACAGCATGATGCTGCCACCACCATGCTTCACTGTTGGGACTGTATTGGACAGGTGATGAGCAGCGCCTGGGTTTCTCTACACATAGAATTAAGGCCAAAAAGTTCTTGGACAGACATCATCAAACCAGAAAATCTTATTTCAGGTGTTTTTTAGCAAACTCCATGCAGGCTTTATTGTCTAGTCTTGCACTGAGGAGAGGCTTCCGTCAGGCCACTCAAGCCTGACTGGTGGAGGGCTGCATTGATGGTTGACTTTCTACAACTTTCTCCCATCTCTCGACTGCATCTCTGAAGCTCAGCCACAGTGATCTTTGGGTTCTTCTTTACCTCTCTCACCAAGGCTCTTCTCCAGATAGCTCAGTTTGGCCGAACTACCAGCTCTAGGAAGGGTTCTGGTCGTCCCAAACATCTTCCATTTAAGGATTATGGAGGCCACTGTGCTCTCAGGAACCTTAAGTGCAGCAGAAATGTTTTTGTAACCTTGGCCAGATCTGTGCCTTGCCACAAATCTGTCTCTGAGCTCTTCTTCAGAAGAGTTCCTTTGACCTCATGATTCTCATTTGCTCTGACATGCACTGTGAGCTGTAAGGTCTTATGTAGACAGGTGTGTGGCTTTCCTAAGCAAGTCCAATCAGTATTATCAAACATAGCTGGACTCAAATGAAGGTGTAGAACCATCTCAAGGATGATCTGAAGAATTGAACTGCACCTGAGTTAAATATATAAGTGTCACAGCAAAGGGTCAGTATTTGTGTCAATATGGGGTGCTGTGTGTACATCAATGAGGGAAAAATTAACTTAAATGATTTTAGCAAAGGGCTGCAATTTAATAAAAAGTGAAAAATTTAAGGAGCTCTGAGTACTTTCCTTACCCACTATACAGGTGTATGTATATATATATATATATATTAATGCTGTCAAATGATAAATTGCAAAAAAGGTTTTTGTTCACATTATTTTCTATTTACTATTTTACATTATGTATTTATATGTGTACTATTTATATTTCATATGTGTACAGGGTGAGCCATTTATATGGATACACCTCAATAAAATGGGATTGGTTGATGATATTAACTTCCTGTTTGTGGCACAGTAGTATATGTGAGGGAGGACACTTTTCAAGACGGGTGGTGACCATGGTGGCCATTTTATTTTTTATTTATTAAGGTGTATCCATATAAATGGCCCACCCTGGTGTATCCATATAAATGCCCCACCCTGTAGATACACACCAGGGCTTGACATTGGCACCCACCCACCACCAGTTGTTTTTATGTATTTATTTATTATTGAGACTTTTTATCAGAACGGTCGAATTATTCATTAACTAGAATTAATTTGTCAAAGCTGTTCTCAACATCAAAAATTAACCCCTTTTATATAAATCCGAATCAAAATCGGTGCTAAACAGGGCATGGCATTAACACAATATTATACATTAAGCAACATTACACGACCAAGTCAACAAAGTTCCCTGAAAACCACTATTGCAAATTTGACATTATAGCCTACAAGACTTAACATAGTTAATATTATATAGTTATAGGATTATTACATTTTAGTTCAGTATTTAAATTTGAATATATTGAAATTATATATTGCTGAGTGCATTTGCTCCATTTGTTAAATGAAAATAGTTTGAGATCAGAGCAGAACAGTCGCAAATAGCAACACACAGAGCAGCACAGTTTTTTTAATGAATGATTGTTTTTGGATTTTGAAACATTTAAGTCAATAATTTAGTGGTCAGTTCATAAAGACAGGCAATGATTCTTAGTCATCTGAACTAGAGTATGGATCAGGCCGCATTTTTCTGTCCGAGGCCGGACCGCATCCGACAGGCATTGAGATATTTATGTCCGAGCCCGATCCCAGCCCGACAGTTAAAATCTTTTTTTTTCTCATACTAATGACACATGCCCTTTTTTGTGTGGAAAGCTCGCATTTATTAAGCAACTGAAGGCGTTTCCGAAATGTCAACAGATGAGAGCATCAGCGCACACGGGGCAAAAAGCACCGTTATAACACCGGCGCACATTCACGCTGATGTGACCGAGCCCGAGCATCCTTTCTAAATATGTGTCCGAACCCGGCCCGGCCTGCCGGGTACCATCGGGTATCAATAAAATAAAATAGTCACTTTTCCATTATTTCATATATAAGTATACACTATAATAAAACACAAAACTCGACATTATGTTGTTATAAGTTTCCCTGCAAGTGTAAGCATTCATGATATATTTTGGCTACAAATAACGAACGATCAATTTTGTGGATGTGTGTGATTTCATATGATTGGTAACAGGTAACATTGATAACATTTCATATTGGTAACATTATCTTTTTATATTAAAATAGGTCAAATGACTTTGAAATATTTGTATGCATTATCAAGTCATATAAAATGTAATTTCCTAACAAGAAAATTGTGGCTAGTGAAAATGTTGAGTGGCTAGTAAATTTGGACAAACACTAGCCACAGTGGCTGGTGAGCAAAAAAGTTAATGTCAAGCCCTGATACACACATGCAGTAAACGTAAAAATATTTACATTTATATACTCAGTGTTCTCATATTTTATATTATATATAAATATATTTAACATACTGTATGAACAGCATGTTTTTCTTAATAATATAAATGTATGTGTTTGTATGTATATATACATAATAAATACACAGTATACACACATATATTATGTAAAGAAAATCTTTTATTTTAAATGTGATTAATAGCAATAATTGTTTGACAGCACTTATACACACACACACACACACACACATATATATATATATATATATATATATATATACGATAACTGAAAACTGATGATAACTGTAAAAAATGTATATACTGTATATAATTAATTTAAAAATAAAACATAAAAATAAAAAATGTAAACATTTAAAAATGAACACTGGATGCCTAATTTCCCACTCATTTTTATTTGTGTTAGCCTTTAAAATAATTTTTACCTATAGCTTATAAGTTAAAAAAACATAGATTATAGATATAGCTCTAGCTCCAGGCCTCAGGCCAACATGATATCCATGGATATTGAATTGTTTTAAACTTTATTAATTCTACAGTTAGGCCTCTAAATCCCCTCCCTGGTGGAGATAAAATGTATAAGCACTGCACACTGTATTTATAAGTACAAAGTACTGACATAGAAATAGATAAGAGATGCACATGGAACAACTCTTCAGCTCTTAAAAACACGTCCTACTGATCGTTTCGAATGTTGTTTCAAACATCAGCAAATCTTTTTCAGATAAAATGATGTCCCCTGTTGTTAAATCTTGTTCCTTGAATAACTTATCATTGGACTATAAGTGAAACCATTGAATGAATATGATTCAAGAACCCCGTACACAGAACTTGGCAGAAAAATAGCAAAGCGTGTCGTCTCATTCCAAAGCTGCATGCAATATGGATGAGATCTGAATTCTGGAGCTTGATCATTATTCCAGAGCAATATAAAGAAGGATTTATATTTAAAAAAAGAAAAAAAGTCCTACTGGGTTTAAATCTGAGTCACTTCCACATGGTGAAAATATCTGTCTGCACAGCTTTGGTCTGTGGATGGTAGATGGAAGGGTATCCCCTTACATGTGTGCTTCTGTGAGAGCACTTCACCCCCTGGAGTAAAAGCACAAACGGAGAACAGGACTCAATCCAGACCGATGTTTGCAGACCCACTCTCATTGTGTCATACTATAATGAGGATTGAATCTCTGGTGTGGGTGTGTGAGTAAACAGCTCAGGGAGGTCTGAGTGGGTACACAATGTCCAATGCCACCCCACTTTCATCTCCACCAAGAGCCCAACATCTGCAGAGCACATGCACATCACATTCCCTATTTCAGCAAACCGTGACAACTGTGTTAAGCCTGCAAAACACAGATGAAACTGTATCCGATGACCTTTTTTTTTTTTGGATTTAAATGCTCAGGAGCACTGAGGTTTAGTAATAGCTAAGGGTGAAGTCTCAACATTTTTCAAAACAGCGTATATATATATATATATATATATATAAACATTGAACATAAAGAATATTATACAAAATATTTTGAAATAAGATTGTATATTATATTATATATTATATATTATATTATAAATAGTTTTATTAAGCAAAAATGCATTCAATTGGCAGTAAATAAATGTATAAATAATACTTGTTTTATATGAATGTTTTTCTTTTGTACATTCTATTAATCAAAGAGTCCTAAAAAAGGTTTTACAGTTCTGTTAAAAAGATTGAAAAATCATATTGACCCTAAACTTTTGAATATGTTATAATCAGTATTATTTAAATATTTATATATGATATAAATACTACAAACATTTTTATATATAAATATTAAAACAAATATAATTTGTATTATACATTTTTATTATGAATTTTAATAGATAATGTATAATTTCTATATGTAATTGTATACACACACACACACACACACATATATATATATATATAACATTTTTTTTTTTTTTTTTTTCCCTAAGATTGCAAAAATTCAGATTTTCTTAAATATTGTCTTATACATTAATGGAAAACTTATCCAGCTTTCAAATGATGCATTATTCTCAATTTCAAAAACCGTGGTCCATGGTCACATTTAATTAAATTCAACAAATTCCAATTATACAAGAAGCTCCAAGACCCATAAAGTCACTTGCATGTAGAAAAAAAGTAGTGATGTATTTATTATGTTTGGACATCCCAAAGGTTCACCTAAGTGACAGACCCCTCCCCCAGCTCTCATTTGTCTTTTGACCCAAACGAGTGGCTTCCAGATGGGACTGTTCCAGCAAAACCCTTGTTACGTTCAAAAGCGTGTTTGAAGAGAGAGCGCTGGAGCAGCTAGTGTGATTATTTAACTTCTCTCCTGCCTAGTGGAAACTATCTTTCCACACAGACATCTTTGTGGAAATTCCCAAAGTGTGAGAAGCGAGAAGGGTCTTGAGATGACAAAACAAACAAACATGTTTGGGCTCATCCTAGGAAAGCATTAGGAACCTCAGAACCATCTTCAACTCAAACGAAAGATGAAAGAAAATCCACATTTAAACGACATAATGGAATGGCTGGAGCTCCACTCCAAGCCTGTCTTTACAATACCATGAGTGAGACTTGGTCTTTTCGTAATTACAGAACTGGCTGTCGCAGGCCTGCACACACATCTGGCTAGCCCTCTATCACGTCAATCTGTAAATGATTATATCTACTGACACTCTGGTTATAAATAAGAGTTCCCTGCTGAGCTTTAGGGAACAGTCATCTGTGGCATGTGAAGTCATCGCTGCACCCATCAATTTGCCATGTATTCCTTGGAAAATTCCTCCATTTGTGCGGTTTGGGTGCTGCAGGCTCATGGGCCTTGATCAGGTGCTCTCGAATCTTCTGGAGACACCTGAACCTTTTCTATTTGTTGCAATGCTTTTTACATTATTTGCATGGGAAAAGTATTGCATTTCCACTTTAGGTTGCAACAGTCCTGGCAAATCTCCCTTTGGAAAACTGATTTTCACAAACCCGAATCATTCTTTCCATATGTGATTATACCCTGCAACACTCTGTGTTTCCGCACTTATTTTTTATTACCAGACAATAAAGAACACACTGAAGCCTAGGTGATAATGATAGGTCGAATAGAAACTTTTACATGTGCATTTGGATCCAGAGATCTTTTTTAGCACACCGCTGAAGTGTGTTAGGGTTAATATCAGTGCTAATGTTCGGAGGAAGCGTGGATAATCGCAATTCTGTGCTCAGTCTTAAGGCACAGCCGACATACAGCTGTTGATCTGCTGCCAAACTGCAATCAAGATGCCTGCTGGGGATAAATATCTGGGAGATGTAAACACATCTGGCCCGATCACTCGCAGACAACTGGATTTTTTTTTCTTTTACCGTTTTTAAGTTCTGTTTGGGGTCCCAAGGCACTTTAAAATTTGAATACAGCAAACTTTAAATTCAGGTATGATCCTGCCTTTCCTATTTTTAGCAGAATTCATTAAATGTTTTGTAATGATGTAGCATTAATTATAATATGTCTAAATAAATGAATAAATATGCAGTATATATAATTTATATAAATTATTTTAAATGTTAATAAAATTGTGCAATATTACAGTTTTACTCTTTTTGTTTTATATTTAAAATATCTATATTATTTTAATATTTAACATTTATTTATTAAAATAAATATTTGTTTTCAAATATTCACAATATTACAATTCTGCTGTATTTTAATCAAATAATTGCAGCCTTGATGAAAACTGTAATGTTGAACTGTAGTGTGTTTCACATAAATATTAAAATGATTATAAATAAAGAATTTAAAATAAAAGATACATGTTATATAACTATTAAAATAAATATTTCATTATTATAATACATTTAAATGTAAATTAATAGCAGTTTAATCCCAACTGATACCATCTGCATTTGATACCATTGATCACAATATTCTCCTTTCCCAGTTGGAACATGTTGTCAGCATGAAGGGTACTGCTTTGAAGTGGTTCAGGTCCTACCTAACTGACAGAACTTTTTCTGTTTGCCTTGATGACTTGGTTTCCTCATCAGCTACCCTTTCATTTGGAGTACCTAAAGGCTCTATCCTCGGTCCTATGCTGTTTTCCCTGTACATGCTCCCATTAGGGTCTATTCTCAGGGCCCTTTGCTTTCCACATGTCAAATCCACTGTTAAAAAAGCCTGGGTGCAATATTGGATATGGATTTTAAACCTGACAAACAGAAACTCTGTAAAGTCAAGGTTTTAAGCCTTTTTATCTAAAATTAAAACCTTTTTTGTTATCTAATGATTTTGAAAGGCTTATACTTATAAGGTTTTTATTTAATCTCATTTAGAGTAATGCCCTCTATGTTGGTGTCAACCAAGTCTCTCTCTCACGTTTGCAGTTAGTGCAGAATGCTGCAGCATGACTTTTTTCTCAAATACGATAGAGTAAAACTTATTTTCCCCATATTGGCTTCCCCACATTGGCTTCCGTTTTAGATTTGGATTTTTTTCAATTCAAGGTTTTAGTGTTTGCTTATAAATCCTTAATTGGCCCACCCCCAGCCTAACTTTCTGATCTTATACAACTCCACATTCCATACAGGTCTCTGAGGTCTGCTGATCTTATATTGCTGGCAGTCCCTAGAGTGAGACTGAATCATGCCTTTGCTGTAGCTGCCCTAAACTCTGGAATTTAACTACAAACGTGAAATGTGAAACATGAAACTTGAAACTTGAAATGATCATTTATGTGAATATATAATACAAAGGGTCAATGCTTAAATAAAAATATTTTTGATTTAGTATGTCAGAAGAACATTTAAAGGGAAAAAAGTTTTGCATAAAAACAAGAAAGAGCATATCAACAGAATAATACAGTATAAGTTATGCTGCTTGAAATGAAAAAGCCATTAAAGCATTTATTTACTGTTTTATTTAAAGAACCACCAATTAAAGTGTCTACAGCTGCAGACACATAAACCCTTTAGAACCTTGCAAATAAAAAGTTATGAACTCTTGTGGGACATGATCAAGCTAAATAAATGTACTGGTTTCATCACTCTATGAAAAAATAAAATTGTAGGAGAAAAGAATAAAGAGAAGTCGGACTCAAGAGGCAATCCTGCCTTGAGAAATGCACCAATGACGTGCAATTGTTTTTGAGATGATTTTGAGATTTCAAATACATCTCAAATCAGTTCGACCCAGTTGTTTTGAATATACTGATCAAAAGTCTACTGAAGTCACTTCAAACGGTAACATCTTCAAAATACAGCAGAGCAGAGGTTGATAGGGGTGAAAAAAAATGTAGCAGTCAAATGGCTCAGATAAGGCAATTCTCCAAGGACATTATTGCCAAAACATAAACTTTTCTCCCATAAATCGTGGCTGAGGCATGTTTGGCTGCTGTGCAGGGTTCTCCAGACATAAATTATGGACACACAGTGTATTTTGTGATGTTATACGCAGTATGATCTCATGCAGAGTGAGGTTTTGCGGGTCCATCCTGAGAGGAGGCTTCCAGACTTAGGAAGCTAGCTTGTCTGTTCCATCTCCTCTGAGGCATGTTGTTTTTTTCTCTCTTTTAAACAAAATATTTATCACCACATTGTCTGGACTTAACCGTCGCCTTGTTGATAAATCTTGCAAGATGTCCCAGATAGCCATAGTCTGGCTCACAAACAGACAGTTGGTTTTTGTACTATCATAATGCTTTAACTGTTTAGACGGCAAATGACCTGATGAGCACTACAGGTGTTCACTGTCTGGAAAGTGCGAGGTGTCCTCTAAAAGCTGTCTGTCGAGGAGATTGCGGTTTGACTTTATCTCAGGAATGCCCCTGAAGCCACGCAAACCTCACAGGAAGAGCATTCTTGGTTTGCTGTCTGAGAGGAACTGGACAATTGTCTTTTAATAAGCTCCTATTAGATTTTTATTAGATTTATAATTGTATTCTTTTTTTAAAGAGTCGACTTAATTATTAACTGCTTTCAAAGTGTGGAAAACAAATTAGCATGTTTAAATTTATACATACAAAAGATTCACAAACTCTGCTGAAACGTTTCTCACAAACTCATTGAATCTATGTATGGCTGACTTTAAGAAGAATAAAAAAGGGTTGATGTAAAGAGAATAAATATGTCTGTCACATAGAACAAGTTGGTTGATTCATGAACAAATTAGCAGGTGTTTAAATGATTCAAAACACCAGAGTTACCAGTTTTGCGAATCCTTCACTGAAAAAATTTGCAGGATCCAACAGAGCAGCTAGTGAATCAACATATGACTCACTCACTGAGAATTAAAAAAAAAAATGTGTAAATGAAAGTATAAATGCATTTTTCCCTCTATTTCTTTGTCACATGGGAAGACGTTAGTCCCACCAGAATGAAAAAAAGACATTTTTTTTTAAATGATCCAATAAACTCCAGAATCAATTCTTCATTATGAATCCATCACTGAACAAACTCTGCCAAAGCAACTAGTGAATCAACATTTGACTCACTTGAATAACAGGAAGTAACAGTTATTGCTTTATTGCTTCATGAACAAAGAGTTAAAGTAAACAATAAATGTATCTTACCACATTATTATTATTATTATTATTATTAATGGTACTCACTTCATGAGCTCTTATGAGTCGGTTATTTTAATGAATCATTATCAGGTTTTTGTGATTCTCATGAAAATAAAGGAGTCTCTCCAAAGGACTATAAAGCGGTTATTTTAATGAAAGATTTACAAACCAATAGTTAGCTGTTTAAGTCCTTTACAGTTAGCTGTTTAAGCTAAATGCTAAAACTTTTCACTGAATCAACTTACCGAATCAGTAATGAATCAACATCATGATTCGCTTACTAAACCACAAGTCCCATGTCAATGCATCATTACTTCACTGAAAAAGTTAGCTAAAAAATACAAATGCATTTCATCACAAAGCCTTTGGTGGACCTCAAAATGGTTTGGAAACCCATTTGGGGAAGAAAGGAAATGAAACATTCTGCTCAGTACTGTTTCTTTTCCTAAAGGAAGATGATTCATGGAGCCGTGGTGAACTGAAATCTAGACGTCCCCCCCTGAAGGAGAGGCCACTGACAGCCCGAACACTGACCCTTAACTCTGGCCCCCTTAAGAAAACACAGAATGGAGACACAGACCAGAGGAGACCTATGTGTTTAGACAAAGACAGTATCTAGAGAGTTCTGCAGCTTTGATGTTTAATAGAGTCTGGATGAGGAATGTTATTAAAGCTGTACATCTCACTTTTAACGTCTTTTGTTTTTGCTCGTTTTATATCAGTGTTTTTTTATGTGCACTAACATTTGAAGTGTATCAAAACATTTTATCAAAGTTATCCTAAAACCGAAATACGTTGTTGTCTGCAAACTTTTTTTGATTGACTTCAGATGTTGACCATATATTTTTTTCACACATTTTCATTATTAACAAGTACTTCTGTGTGGTTTCACATTTGACAGTCTCTTCACTGTAAGCGTTTTGAAATACGACACATGTAGCTATTGTCACGATACCCTGAAAATGATAAAATTTCAGATGGGATTCATTGGTGGAAAATCCCCTAATTAGCAAGAGGGATTTGGAAACTCACGGCAAATAAAGGAAAGCAAAACAACACAGTCCTTTAAAGAGAATCCAAATTCAATTTTAATTGACTTTACTGTTTAGACCACATAGACCGCAGTGACACAAAGAAGATTTAATCTGTTTTGAAAAAAACGTTCCAGGCAACTTATCTCCAACACACTTTCACTGACATGCACGGCTTCAAGTGAGACGTTGGACAGATAAATGGTGATAAGTGGCAGAGAGAGAGTTTTAGAGGAGTCAAATTACCAGAGGCCAGGGCCTCACACAGATATTGTGAGCTGCTTTCCAAGAGACTCAATCTGAACACTTGTGCTTGTGAATACCAAAACTAATGAGCACTACATACCAAACTTATTATCCTCAATGTTTAAAAACTACCAGAACAGTTTTAATATTGTACATTTAAAAGTTTGGGGTTGGTTTACTGTTTTTGACAGAAATCTCTTATGCTCACCAAGGCTACATGTATTTGACAAAATAAATAAATAAATAAATAACAGCAAAATTGTTAAATATTATTCAAATTTAAATAAATTTTTTATCTAATTAAATATATATTTAAAAATGTCATTTCTACCTGATGGCAAAACAACCAATCTCCTAGGATTCAGTGTCACGTGAACTTTCAGAAATTATTCTAATATGCTAATTTGGCACTTAAGAATAATGTTGTTATTATTATTGGTGTTTAAAACAGTTGTGGTGCTTATTATTGTGGAAACAGTGATACATTTCTTTCTTCGTGTTTTTTTGATGAATTTAAAAAGTTACTTTAAATATTTTTTTTAACAAATGTCTTTGCTGTTACTTGATCAATTTAACAGTAAAAACTGTCATACTGAACAGTATAGATACATAAATATAATTAAATTGCACTCTATTTTACATTTATTTTTATATTCATACTAATTACTGAGACCAAATGTTCAAATACTTATTGACCTCACTGTGTATATATATATATATATTTATACACACAGTAGTCAACATTTGAAGTGGATCAAAGCCTATCATCAAAGTTGTCCTGAAACCAAAATTTGTTCTTGTCTTAGGACAATTTCGATACAATTTTTTAACACACCATGTATATTAATATTTGTTTTTTGAAAATTCTAGTATTCCAGTTAAAAATGGAATAAGATATTGTCAAAATCTACAAAACTGCATATTTAATTAGTGACCAAAAAAGTTTTTTTTAAAAATAAATTTAATATTTTTATATTTAGGCCTAATTATATATTTTACTTCCAGAAAATTCAGTTTAACAACTACTAATGTTACATGTAACAAAAACAGTATTTAACAATGTTACAAGTCTAAAAAGATACTTAAAAACTCAAAGTTGTTTTGTCAGAAATGTGTTAAATGCTGAAAAAGTTATACAATACTTCACACAGTGAGTTTATTATATGACCAAAAACCTGGCTTTTATATGTCTGGGTGTGACTTTCTTTACCGTTTTCAGTTTCCACTCTTGAGAATTTTTCTTTTGTCGTCTAATTGCTGTTCTTTCACTGGTCTGAGTGGAAAGCACAAAAGAGCTCTTTAGAGAAATATTGCCACCCTGTGAACAGTCAGTGGAGCACAGGCGACAGAACCTGATTGTGCCAGCACACTAATAACACAACTTAATGGGTCGGTCTGTGCCTTCTGGGTACAAAGGAACTTTTTTGTTGTTTCTTAATTAGTATGGGAAGTGATGTTGGGACTTTTTTGAAACATGGCTGAGACACTCGAGCTGTAATAAAAAAATGGAATCAAAATGTAAATGTATCGCGCGCATATTGCTAAATGCAAAGGCGGAGCAAGATGCACTGGAATTAAAACGAGCGTTGTTTTGAAGCGGGCTTTGATAATCTGTGATAATATGTCACAGTCGAGTGAAGACATTGCCAGCAGATGGGTAATTGAAAGCTTAAATTAAGGCATATCATCTAATACAGGCAACAAGATGAAGACATGTATATAAAACGATGCCATTTATCATGGAAACAAGCCAAAGGCACAAACAGATGCAGTTGGGATAGAAAAAGCTTGACTTTAAAATACAGGTTGAGACCTAAATGTGCACCACGAACAATGACAACCAGCGCTATGTAATTTGTGCTTAAGACCTGCATTTTGGGTCACGTGACTTAAAAATATGTCTATTTATACATCAGTTTCTACTCATCTTTTCAAATGAGCCGCTTCAATTGATAGCTTGCAATGACAAACCTTGCACTCCAGTCTTGTTTCTACAAGTTACGCAGCCCCAAGCGAAGGAAATCCGCGCCGTGATCTCCATCCATCAATATGAGCTGCTCTAAAGACGAAGACGCCGAACGCTGACACTGAAACACATGAATGAAATGATGCGTACAGGCCTAACCTTGTCATAATAGCAAACACATGTGACCTCCTGGCAAGAGCTTTTATTACCACATTGATAAAAGGAGAGAACAGCCTTGCTCAAGAACAGCCAGGAGGCAGAACTCCCACAGATTTTATTGTCTTATTTTGAGGAAGCAAACCAGGACAAGTAGGATACAAAAAATGGTGAAAACATTGAGCCAAAGGGTAGAAATATTGAACGTGGTTAGCAGGTATGACTTCTAGTAGGACCTTTCAGATAGCATAAGAAATTGATTTATTTAAAGAAGCGGTGACCTAAAAATTCAGCTCCTTCAAGTGATTCAAAACCTTGCTTTGGGACCACAAACCTTTCAGATGACTACATACTATGTATGTGCATGTAACAGAAATGCATTTTTTCTATTAAACACCATAAAATAGAACATAACAAAAACAAGACATCCAAACAGGAAACTGCAGTTATAATTATATATGCCTAAAAGGCCAAAAAGGCTAAAAAGGCTTTAGAACTGATCGATGACCAAACAAAATAACAGCAGTCTGTTGGCAAAAGGAAGCCACTCGTGATTTGATGAGTCAATAAGGTGACCCTTTAGATTCATTGGATTCAAATCGGCCATCTTCAACAGCAGCCCAGCGTCTCATGGATGTTCGCGCCAGAACTCTGTCCCCTCAGTGCAGACGGCTCAAAAATCAGACTCCTAAAATGACACAAAAAACTCATCTGCCTTGTCATCACTCTTCTAATAATGCGTCACTATAAAAAGATTACTGGAAAATAACCGTAAGATGCAGGTGAAATAAAATATAAATCACACAACAATGGAATTCTGTGAAAACACTGTACTCACTGTAAAAAGTATCAAATATACTTACACAGTATTATTATCCTCACAGCAGTGTTTATTTCTTCTTTCCTCCTAATGACATATTTTCAGTTTTTTTCTTCTGTGCCTCATTGAACCAAAAAACAAATCTATATTATCTATATATTATATAATTTATATTATACACACACACACACACATACGCATATACATTCAAAGACATACACACACACACACACACACATATATATATATATATATATACATTACAGCATTAATATTCAAAGGATTTTTGTAATATTTGTATTTTTGTTTTTATTAATATTGTTTATAATATTAATATTATTCATTAAACTTGTATTTATGAGGATGCAATTAAAAGCAACATTTATAGTGTTACAAAAAATTATATTTCAATTAAAGATAGTCTTTGAAGCTTTGACCTGAAGTGTTGACATCACAGAAATAAATGTACAATTTTATATAAAAAAAGTAGAGTTATTCAGATTCTTTAAGTATTTTAAAATATCAAAATGGTACTGAGCATCATCAACTTACTGTATTCAATTAAATAAATGCAGCCATATATATATATATATATATATATATATATGTGTGTGTGTGTGTGTAATATATACTTATATATATAAAATATATATACATTATACGCAACTTTTTTTATATATTTCTTCCATTAGGCTATGACTTTGAGCTGAGGAGTGTATACCTCAGTCATGGCATCATCAATTTGCTTCAGCTCCTCATAATGATCCCGCGAGTCTCTGAGAGGCTGCACCATAATCTCTTCAATCTGAGGGAAGAGCTGAGCGGGAAAACATGGTTTCAAACATCATGAAATGAGCAAATGATGACAGAATTTGCCTTTTGGGTGAACTATTACTTTCCTGTTGGTACTACCTTCATGACAGTTTCAAACATGGGGATGAGAACAAATTTAATGAAGCCAATCTGGGCTGTGGGCTTGGTGACTTTGTCTCTGTCCATGAAGGGTGCCACAGGAAGCCCCTCAGATTTCTCTCTGTCACTCTGAACAAAGACAAGACAGCGTATACAAACCCACCTGTCACTGAAGAGCAATTATAAGATAGTATTATAAGATTCAGCAAAAACCTGTATAAAATATTCCTCCAGCAGACAGTCCACCCACGGCTCTGCCACCTCTGTAGGCCGGACTTCATTGGAAATGTCACAGCATTTGATAAGAACCATCTTCAGCTGAACGCATGAGAAGATGAAAAATCCTCACTTGTATAACTCAACAAATCTGTACATGTTACATTCATGCCATATACTGCTGAAAAACAATCATTTTGCATGTTATAGCTAGTTTAAGATGTGCTGTATGATACATACGCAAGTCACATGCTCCTCATTGGTGAAGTCAAAATTGTCCACTTTATGCTTGAACGAATCCAGAATCTCACCATGACGGGCCATGTCCGTGGCCAAAATCAGTGTGATGATAGCCTGCCAATACATTTTTACAAATTGTGAAAACGTTTACTGCAAAAAAATAACATTGAATGATTTTGCGTTCTACCACTTTGAATTTTAGATGTGCTAGATGGACGTCGTTGATAGTTGCGCATGCATCTTTTTCAGCATCTAGTTAAGAGTGTAGCATATACTGATTTCGACAATAAACATGGTATTATTTAAAAAAGTAAAAATTTATATCATTTAAGTACCACACCTGCGATAACAGCACAGAATTTTACAGTAAAAATCAAGCATAGTTATAAATTACACATAATTAAACAGACAGTGAACACTATTAACTGCAATGATTACATGTTGTTAATAAACTTTGCAATTGCAATTAAACATTGCGATTAAGCAATATTTTTTTTCACTCCACTACTCTGTGTCCCATGTTCTATATCAGGGTTGATATGCTGTGCTATACCTGTCGGATCTGTTTAAAAGCCTCTGGGTCCACGTTTGCAAATATATTACACTCGGGCAGTGAGAGTATCTGGAAGGCCACAGCGCAGTGGTGATTCTCCAGGGGTGAGATGTCATTGTAGCGCACTGCCAACTCAGTGCGGGCGTTGATCTGGTACCTGCATAAAGACAGGGCTACATTATCTGGTCTTATGTCATGGCAATGATTACTAAGATAAATGGCACAGATATAAGGTTGTAAAATTGTCATCACGAACGTGTAGGCACATACCTCGGTACACCTGTATGTTTTTATGAGAACTGTCTCCAGAGCATAATTACACAGAGGTGAAGATCTTACGTGTTGTTGTATCCAGGGTGGTCTAAGTCGTGACACACGGCAGCAGTCATTAAAATGCCCAGATCTGTCAGCGTGAGCTTTTCCTGTAGGCCACACACACAGGTTTTCACTTTTACCCTTCCACAGTAATTGCTGTGCTAATTGCCACGTACGGAAAAGTTCTCACCTGAAGGTTGCAGAGGTGGATCATGCCATACATCATCTGACTCACGCAGAAACAATGGCGGAAATTATGGAACGGGTTGCTGCGGTAATTTTCCTGAATGCCCAGCTGTGAACATATAAAAAGAATCTGAATTCTTGCACTCTTTCATTTTTACAATTATACTAATTTTCTTACCAGCCAGCGTTTGAGAGTAATCGGGTTCATGTTAAACTCTTTCACGAGGCCTAGGTCATGGTACATGTACTCCAGACAGCTCAGCATCTGATAAACAGGAAGCCATAAAATGAGCATGTGTGCTTGATTTCATCTTTAAATATATTGAATATTCCACTGAGTCAGACTCACTTCATTGTGTTCCCAGTGCCAAACATCAAAGGTTGGTTTCTTCAGAGCTTCGATGGTTTCCTGAGAAAGGGTGTACTGAGGAAATCAAGATTAACAGAGATTAATACCACACAGAGACAAGATGTCCTCCCTCAGGGTCCATAATTTAATCAAAGCGTGTCATAAAACTTTAAAGCACCTTTGGGTAGCTGGGCACGTCACGTCTAGGAGTTAATTTCTTTTCATCTGAGAAACTGTATTTGCATGCACAATTCACTCTAAAAGGAGAGTGGTTGATTAGTCATTTAGATACATTTGTGTTTCTTTTCTGAAAAAGAGCCACTCTAGATGGATAAACAGATAGGCCGTCATGCTTGAGTTGACTTCGCTGGAAGATGTTTTTCTTTCGCTTACCTTCCCCCAGCTCTGGAAGTCATCTCATCTCTCAGCTTCTTCAAATCATTTTTGCACTTTTCGATCTCCACGACCTTTAACCCCTCCACTGCACAGAAAATCATCAAGTAAAAAGAGTGACTATCTCTTGTCTGTGCTGTTGCCTGAGCCAAAAGAGCATAGTCTTTATGATATTTGGGTCCCTAGAACTGGTGCAGGGATCTCCACAGGATCTTTAACAGAAACTTGAAGGCTTACAAAAGCAATATCTCACCTCGCCTCAACAAGCCATATAACTGACTCTTTGCCAGGAGTTTGATCAACACAGTCTCACGACCTATTCGTGAACAATTTGTGCTAATTCGCACGACCTCACTCATACTATTTTGTACGATTTGTCTAAACCCCAATCATACGAAAGAGGCACCTCGTAAAATACATACGAATTGCTGTGAGACTGGGCTGGTTTGATTGACAGGCTATCTGACCAATCACAACACTGCCGTTTTTCAAACAAACAAACAAACCAGACAGGAAAGTAGATTTGAAAATAGGTGTGCGTTGATATCTTTCTGCAACTGAAACAAGCAGCCTTCTGATGTTCATTCATGTGTATTCCGTGCAACAATTAGTAAAGATTAAAAGATGATCAGTTCACGTGCTGCTTGAACTGGAAATGTGTTTAGATTCATGCGGCTCTTGTAGTGTACTTCAGCTTTAAGCCTGAGCAACAATCAAACCAGATAACAAGAAAGCAGTCAGACAGCAACACTGTCATTACATACGTTCTACTCTCTTCTCCAGCATAGCCAATCTGTTGGTCACTTCCGTTTTCAGTTCGTTGATCCTGAATGCTCTGTGGAGTGAAGGAAAATGTTTTCCTGGTTTCAGTACGAAACCATTATCATCTTCAGTCCATGAAAAAAGCAAATAAGTCTATTACCTGCTGAACTGCTCTGCTACCTGTGAGAGCACGTTCTGAAACATATCTTCCTTTTCTGTTGGGTTAAATACACAGGCTATAAATCAAAGCACCTCTTAGTTTGAAAAATTATAATGAGTAAATGTAAATCTAGGGTGCTAAAGGTCATAAATAAGTCAAACACTGTAAAAAAAAAAAAAAAAAGATGCTTGTTACCTCCCAGCTGGCTGGCAGACAAAGGAATGACTTTGTACAGGGAGCTAAAAGGGCAAAATGGGATCATTAACTAACAGTTCAAACTGAAAATTAGCATAATTGCTTATACAAACAATAACAGCCAGGCTGCGTTGTACTTAGGGGTGTTGGTGGGCATTGTGGGATCAATGGACACAAGTGCACCTTCAGGGTCCACCATCATTATAGCAGTGTTCCTTATTCACAGAAAGTTGACGAATTTATTATGTCTGGCACTGAACACGTTGTACACTACATAGAACTTCTCAAGCACAGCAGGTTGGCAAAATGGATTGAGGTGTTGATTAGTGCTGATATCAGTGATATACAGACCTAGGGATGTTGGAGGAGGAACACAGCAGTTCTTTGATATCACATGAGCTGCAGTGACGACTGAAAAGCACCTGAACAGGACAAATAAGGGTGTGTTAGTTGTATTATGGGGGTATTTGTCGTCATACTTGTACTGCAATGAGAAAACAATAGCTTCATGCTATCTGCGATATTAACACTGCGATGCAACACAAACACGTAACTTGAGATAAGTACTATTTTAAAATGTCACTGAAAATAGTGATTAATCAGCTTTTTTTTTCGAAGACTTGATTGTGTTTATGGGGTGTAGTGAAAAACTAATGATTTTGATTCCACCAGAAAAATCCCTGTAATATCTTAATGCTTCTCCTAAGCAGAAATTAGGTCGAATAAAGATTTTGCCTCATACTTCAGATCTGCATATTCATATTATCTAATTTGCATGTTTTTTATTTTAGCAGAAACATGAGACAAAGTTTACAGTCTAAAACCTAATTCAGAACTGAGCACTAAATCAGCATATTAAAATTATTTCGGAATTATCATGTGACACTGAATACTGGAGCAACGGCTGCCGAAAATTCAGCTTTGCCTCAGGAATAAATTATTAAAATATACTAAGACAGAACATGGTTATCATACATTATTATCATCATAATATTTCAAATGACTGTTTTACTGTATTTTTGATCATATTAATGCAGCTTTGGTGAGCATATGACACCTCTTTCAAAACCAAGTGTAAATAAATATAGATATACATTAAAACTGATATGTTCAATTAAATTATTTAAATAAGAGCATTAAAATAAAGAATAACAAAGGTGAAAGAGGCAGCTGTGGTAGACAGGCTCAGATTGCCAATAGATCCTGTAAACATGTGCCTCAGTGCTCTTGATGTCCACTTGGCCTCTCTGAGTTCTTTAGAAAGTTGTGCACACTTCAAAATGAGTTGCTCAATCTGACACGTGTATTTCTAAAATACATAAAACCTTTTTAATTAAACATAGATAACATGCGGATACTGAGCATGTGTAAGCTCCGTATGTTATTTGACTTAAACACAACCATTAACAGTTCTTCAATCATTCTCTAGGAAACAACAGGAGAAAACAATGTGTCAAGTGTCACAACAGCATGCAATGTCAGTCACACCTGTGGAACACACCGTCTTCAGCTTTATTTTTAACCTGTGCACGCTGGTCTCCCAGCACTCCTCTTGACAGATTTATTGGTGTTAAATATCCAACCTGATCTCACGGAAATTTGTACATATTTTACGAGGTGGCTAATTCGTACTAATTTGTACGACCTCACTCAATTCGAATTCATACGATTTATTCTAAATCGTACATATTTTATGAGATGCCAATTCGTATAAATTTGTATGAATGACCTAAACATAACCCCGCCCCTAAACCTACCCATCACGTAGTTTTAGACAAATCGTACGAATTGGCATAAATTTGGCACCCCGTACGAATTGCTCGTGAGACTGTGTTGGAATATCTGGTTTATTGTGTTTAATTCAGAGTTTCAGGACTTAAATATTTCAAATAAACTGCTTGAAACTGCAAATAAAGTTTCAGTATTTTTCCATGAAATGCATTTTTTTTTTATTCAGGTTGTCAGGATTATATTTGCCATCAGACACCACTCTTTCTAGTTATTAGTCAACCACCAAAAGAACATGATCATAACAAGACATACATGCACTAAAATGAGACGCTTACCTTCTGCACTTTACCATCTACATTCAAATAGATGGTTTTGGGAGCACAGGAGGAGGAGCCAGACCCCATGTTGACAGGATGAACTAGTAAGCCACTTGTCCTGGTACCTCTATCCAGAAGCAGATCCACCAAGACCAGATCTCAGAAGGCCCACCACAAAATGTTCTCTGCAAAAAAACGAACAAATTTTGAGTACAATTCCACCAGGCCTCATCCAGTGAGTCCACAGCTGACTTTCAGTGTGTGAAAACCAGTTAAAACATTCTAAAATATTTTTTTTCATGTTCTACAGAAGGAAGCAAAATCATAGATTTGGAGTAAATAAGAAAATAATTTATATTTTTTGGTGAATTGCTTCTTTAAAAGCCAATTAAGTGTTCTCAGATCCACAAAACACACTTTATAGTGTCCATCTGTGCAGAAGTATAACTTAAATAACCCCTAATTGACGGCGAACAATTAGACACACTGTCAACTGAGACTTTTTTGGAAACTTTCTTGAAGATACAGCAGGCCGTGTTTATTTCTAACCACGTAACTCAATCTGAACGTAATGAAATGTTCTATTCGTAGCATTGCGGATAGAATTTTTGAGTCAGAAAATAGCAGTCTTGCCTGTGCGACGTCAGCAGCTCCCAGTTCTCCCCGCGTGCAGGCAGCCTCCCCAGCCGTCCCAGGTGCTCAACGGAGCCAAATAGAGCAAGTGAGCAAAGGAAACCTGGGTGTATTGAAGGACGCTGAATATAATTGTCACTCTCCACCGTTGTCATGGGGAACAGTTACTACGGTGAAAAAGTGCCCAGCCCCCTTGATGTCTGTTGTTGCTGCTGTAATCATTTAATGTAGTCCTTTCATTCATCCTGCTTAATTTAGCAGCTGGAGTCTATATGTACGTCTGAAAAAATGAAGGTCTGTTCTGTCATATGTAGCTTTAGAGATTTGTGGGTCTTACAATGCATATGTATCGCTAACCTTGAGGTCAAAATAAAGGCAAATTTCCTCAAAAACGTAGCAATTCCTATAAAAATGAGGCTGTGTGAAAGCAATTGCATGTGAATACAATGCCATTTCTCTCAGTGTAATGTGGCAGTTTTCTGTGTCCACTCAGAGCAACATATGTTGTGGTCAGCTGACATAACCACTCAAAACCCTGGATAACGAATAGTATAATTGGGAACAAACTAAGGATGGAAGTTTGAACAGCAAATACAAGCGCCAACCTGTTCTGAGCCTCCTTCCTCTCTAATCTCATCCCCGAGGGGCCAGAAAAGCTTCCTATGTCTTAATTCTCCAACTCTCATGTGCCATTGACTACACTCCTCTGCGGAAATAGATTAGCAGTCTGGGCCGCCCAGAGGGGCTGTTTTAGCGCTTGGGTTTTGATGGTTTTGATAAGTACATAAGACTGGATAGAGCTGGTGTGGATAATAAAACACGTCTAACTTTCAACATCACCAAAAGCGGCTTAACAAAAGCATCATTTTAAAAGCTTATGCAACTAGGTGAAAAAGAAAATCACACCTCGGGTAATCAGAAATGCATATGCTTGCTGCTAATCATGGGACAAAAGAGAAGAGTCCAGTCATATTTCAATAATAAAGGATCTAAGGGGAAGACATTATACTGATAATAAAAGGCTTTATAGTTGTTCAGTTTATGGATGTGTGTCCGGGCCAGATTTGGACAGGAATATGGAAAACTCCTCCATTAGGGTCCTTTCATCTTCTCCTTTTACTTTTCAGCATCCTTAATGTTTCATCCACTCTCAGTGTCTGAAGCTTGAAAGTCTTCTTGAAGGATTCGTATTGTGTTTCTCTCACCTGTTAAGATGAGAAAAGCAAGCGCACTGTATTGACTTCAAAACCCACACTAAACTGATACTGATAACTGGACACAGCAAAAGACTGGCTGAGTCCATATTCTTTAGTCAGTATAGAAAAGGTTTAAGAGTGAGTGGAAAGATTTTTTAATACTACTGCATTTAGAATCAGACTTTCTGATTTGGGGTTTCCTGGTATGAATAGAGTATGTACTCCAAAATGTTCCCATGAGCCTTGATTGCAACCATTCTGCATAATCAGCACTTATACACAACATTTTCACCATGTCAAGAACTAGCATTCACAGGCAAAGAAGAGTGATAGAGCTGCTAACCCTTAATTTCATTAATGCCGTTAAGTGTGTAATTCAGATAATGGCACTTTTAACATCATCAGCCTGCTATCTCAACATTTTACGCATCCTCATCCTCATCCTCATCCTTCTGCGTGTAAAAATAAGGTGAATGAGCTTTTTATGGACTAAGGGTTGCATATATTCTGTTTGCATATTTTTCATTAAGAATTTATTAAAAACACTCTTTTAAGTGCTGTATTAACCTTATTCATTGTTATGTGTGGCTTGAAGTTAATTGTAGTTACAATTTCTCTGTTATCCATACGATTATATTTCATGATTTATTTTATAAAAATAAATAGCATAAGAAAATGTTTTGTTTTCTAAAAATATTTTTTAATTATATTAATACAATTTATATTGGGATCAGAGGGATGGGGAAGCCGTGTAAATGGCAGTAAAATAATGCCACAACTTACACACTGGTGTTCGGATCATCTTTTCTTCTCACAAAATCAAGGCAATGGCAATATTTTCATCCACTGAATGTAAGCTTTTGCATATTCCAATCTTCCCTGCTGCTCTAGTGACTCGTGTTCATGAAAATTATTCAAATAAATCTAGGAATTATTGTATTGTTGAACTTCAGATCAGTAGGTCATTAAGGCATCAAGCACTAATTAGGTAACTAACTAGCTGTTTATGGATGGTAACTCTAATGCTATAACTGAAACATTAGTATTTACTAGTTATTATTACTCTAATTGCCCAACACTGTGATTGACTGATCACACACGTTTGACAGTGTGGCTATTACTCTTGTCAACGGCAAGTTAGATGTGCTCAACTCCAATGACTTTTAACAGCATGGTTCCTTTATAAAGCATACAGGATTCATCTTACATTTGATCTTATTATATTTTAAATTCACAACGATGTGAACGCTGTGAACACAGAGTCTAAATGAAAGTCAACATCTAACATTTTAATATCAATTTGATCAAATGCACGTTTGGTTTCAGCAAAATAAAAGATATAACATGTCCCACTTTCTAAAACCAGCCATACACTATTAGGTAATATGCAACTTTATTAAATCTTTTTGGATAAAGTGTCTGCTAAATTACTAAATGTAACACAACAAACCAGTGCATACCCAAATGGAAAGAACCTATATGAGGATATGGAGTATATATGCACAAATATGATAATATATATGCTGCATATATGCCACACATATATGCAAAATTCTATGCATGTACAGGCCACATAGGTCTCCTGTGTTGCATCGTGGCCTAATGGATAGGGAGTTGGACTTGGGTTCAAGTCCCAGGTCCAGCAGGGATTGTAGGTGGTGGGAATAAATAACCAGCTCTATCTCCACCTTCAATACCATGACTGAGGTGAGACCATTGAGCACTTCTAATTGCTGTGTGTGTGTGTGCACTTGGATGGGTTAAAATAATTTCTATATAATAATTTTAATTATAGGTGAACATATATGTGCATATATGCACACATACATATAGGTACATGTATGCACGTATATATGCACGCATATATGTGCATATATGTACATATAATATAGGGAAATGGCCAATGTTATATATGTCACATATATTAAAACATATATGTTTATGTAGGTTATTTCTGTGTGAGTAGGCCTAACAAATCCCATTTTCACGAGTTCACAGATGCCAGGCAGCTAGGTAAAGGTAACCAACACTTTGCCGTTTTATACTCCATTTTCTGCCACAAGCTTCTTAAAAATAGATAGATATATATATATATATATTAAAAAAAATCAAGCTGTACTTGGAGTACTGTGAGGTTTGGCATACCGGCAGAACTGTCCCATTTATATTGTTCTACTGAAGAAAAGGAAGGAGTGAGTTGATTTCTGGTCTATGCTTTGGAATGACGCAGATTTTTTAATGATTGATAGTGATGTGGGAGCCTCTGGTGGTTAAAACTTGTAAATTGTCAACCGTGTACTGTACCTAAAGGTTTGTGTCTTTTTCTCTTTTTGAATATTCAGAAATCAAGTGATATTAAGTGACATTTACTTTTGTTTTCTGTAAAAAAACAAACAAACAAACAAATGAAACCAAAAAGAATAAAATCATTTTAATACTGACATAATGTAATATTTACAGTAAATCCTAAGAGATTCCAATAATGCTCAATATAGTTGAAATGAAACAGAATAACAGTATTTCTTTTTAAAATATTATATTGGTTTAGTTGAAGGTATAAACCACAGATGAATCTGATAAAAATCAAATGTTTCTATTAGTATACAAAACCAATTAAGTTCATCCATGCACTTCTCTGGAAAATTACTTTTACTTAAAGTAAAGTAGTTTCTTAATTTACAACTACAAGTTTTGGTCCTGTACACCAGTCATTCACCAATTGAAATTTGAAAAGCATAAAATTGCCTAAGATAACTATTAAAAATAACTAATTAAAATTATCATACCGACATAGACTCATAATCTGACATTATCCTTGGCATTTTACATTCAAAACTCTATCATCTTGCTCATCGTGGGAGGCTGTGGTGGTGCATATTGTTTTCTGGTTCAATCGGAAGGTCTTCTGAGTGTGGAGGGGAGGGGCTTAGTCTCTGAGGGTGGGGTTTGCGTGTTAAGCTGCCCATGTGTGGAAGACTGAGAGTCGGATGAGGGGTTGATGGAGGAGAGGGTACGGGGGTACGCGGGTATCTTCTTCCTGAATGCATATAAGCATCTGGAGAGTGTGCAGAAGGTGGAGCCATGCTGGGATAACAAGGTGGGCTGAGGGGATCAATGGGATTGATGTAATTACAGGAAGACTCATCTGTTCCATCAGGGAAATCCTGGAAATAATAACAATAACAGTAATAAAACAACACTTCAATATAATAATAATAATAATAATAATAATAATAATGATCACAATTTCTTACCGCTTCTTTGAGGACATATAGTCCACCTGGGTTCCGACGGTTCTGGTAATTTCTAGCAGGCACAATATCAACTACAATAAAGAAAATGTTCAAGATTTAAAAGTAAGTTATTTGAAATAAATAAATAAATTCAAATAAAGCAAAATAAAAATGCAAAAGTGTATTACGTCTTTCATATGAGTTTACAGTGTTATGATTGTTGTAACATTATTACAAAAACACAAACAAACAAGAATGCCAACTGAAATAAAAGAAATTATAAACATTAGATGAAAAGTTAAAATGAAAGTAAAAAAATAAATAAATAAAAAATTATATATATATATATATATATATATATATATATATTAATTAATAAATAAATAGTAACATACGATTTAAAAGATAAAATACATGCAAATA
>JAUYWG010000050.1:9003159-9026459 GCA_034779775.1 Enteromius afrohamiltoni | reverse complement strand
ATTTATTTTTTACTTTATTTTTAGTTATTTTATTGCTTTTTCATTGTGGTGATTTTTATACAGCTGTTTAAACTGAATTAATTGTTATTTTTTGTATATCCCAAACTTATACTATTTTAATTTAGCTGCTAAGTTAATTTTAATTTTGATTTAAGTTCTCTTTAAGTTTCATTTAAAAACTGAGGCCGTTATTTTAACTTCATTTAAAAGACCAAAAGATTATTTTGATTTGCCCCTGGAGAACAAGAGCCCGTAAATGAACATAAAACAAAGGTAATAGATAGATGACTCTGTTTGTAAACGCAAAAGGCTCCCTCTGCTGGAAAGTTTGAAGTAATGCTATTAGAAAATACAGAAGAGCCAATTAAGTTCAAGAAATGTTAAGATTAAGATAGCCATTTCTTCAGTAAGGAGAATTAGTTCAGTATCACTCCAGAACTGAAACGCTATAATATTCTACCGATATCAGCCAGCCAGTGCTAATGCTAGCATGTTTCTGTGAGGCAAAAGAGAAACTAGCTGCCACAGTTATGCAAATCCACTCTTGTGTTTTGCGTTAAAACGCACGCACCAGTTTTCAAGTGTAATCCAATCATTTACAGGTTAAAAATACATCATAACGTGTGTGTTGTGGAGGTTAGCTGAGTGTTTTTTGGATATGCCAGCTGTCAGGTCGGCAGTACTGCGTTGTCAGCAGCAGTCTGTAGAGGGCATGAATCATGAGACACACACACAGCAGTCTGAGAGAGAACTTATGGCACTTTGTGTTGCCATTGGCAACCTGTACAAATTTTGTTAGGAGACTATAAGTCGTGGAGCCAGTGACAGACTTCATTCTGGGAGGTTACATTGGAGCCCCTAAAGCTGAGGCCTGCATGCGGAGGAGGGACGTGGGCGACTGACTTCCAACGCTCATTTCACACCCGGGAAAGAAGAATTGAGCCACACACACACACACACACAAAAAATGACAATTATGGCAGGTCTTTGTTGCTGTGCGGAGGACATCCTGTCCAGGTTTTCCTCGTGCCTATCCAAGTTTAGAAATGTTAAAAGTCTGTACGGAAATGGATCGAAAGCCAGTAGATTTGAGCAAAGAATCTAGATGTTAGGCCACAGAACATCAAATTTAATCAGTCACTGGGAAATATTAAAACCTTCTAAGCAGGATTTATGAAGTCACTCCCATTTGTTTAACCTGGAGAATGGGATTCATTACATAATAAATAGTATGTCAGCTGAGAGGCAATTGAAAAACAAAATTAATAAGTGCTGTATGTCTTTAATTAGAGACTGCAGTACACAGTCTAATTAAGTGCAGCTCTTAATGTAATGGCTGAGTGATTAATATGGTCTTGGGAAAACAGATCCATTTTTTATGTTCTGGAACATCTCATTCTTAAAGGGACAGTTAACATAAAAATGCTACTTTTGTCATAACTCGCCCTGTCAGTTCAAACCTGTATTGAGTTAGTTCTGTGGAACACAAAAGCATTTCTTTTTCACTTGAAAGTATTATAAAAATGGTCAATACTACTTCATGTCTTAAAATCACTTGATAGTTTTGTGTGACAAATGGTCTGACGTTTATGTGATTGGTTTTCAAAACAAGTGCTGTATGAATGTTTCTTTACATCACAGACAGATCTGAAAGTTCCGTCTCACCGAATGAAAATGATGATGAATGAATGAACAATGAATGAGTAAATAATCAATTATATTGTTCCTTTTCTCACAGACAGCTAGTGTACAACATCAGAAGACTTAAATGAATCCAGTTTAAATGCGGCAATAAAAACATAGTTATCGGAGTGTTCCTGGTGAACGCAATTGTTTTTTACTAAAACATGTACAGTATGTTGGGATGGCCTTTAGTCATAAGTACAATTACATACTGTACCTTGGAGTCTACTTATTATATTATAAAAGATGTTCTAAAACGCTATTTATTTGAGATTTCTTTCATTACAGCACTGGCACATTTATCATATAAAACTACACACTGGAACAGATTAGAAAACAGTTAATGCTATTATAGGCCTAAATGCTGTTTTGACATGCAATATTGAGTATAGCGCAGGGCATGTGGCAATTTGACCTTGATAAATGACTGTCCAGGTCTCATTAGCACAGCCTTCCAGCTGTGAGCCCTCCAGTGAGAAGCTCCAGCAGGACTAATGAGACTGATGTGTAGGTTAATATTTCAATTTCTGCTGCATATATATATAACTGCCTGTTTGTTACTGGACTCTTTATATAAGGAATGATCAGCCCCTGACTGCACAAAATCATTTTCAATGCAGGCAACACACATTTCTGAGTTTTTATTCATTTTTCAACAGATACAGAGCTTGATGCTGATGCCAACATGCAAGGTGATCTCTCATTAAGCTTTCACAACTCAATTTCTATATTTCTACTGACACGCACTACCTTAAAAGACTTAATTATCAATCATTTTAAAAATTTAACAGAAATAAATAAATTATAGTCAATCTTGCCATGCCATATGCTGCTTTGGAAGCTCTGATTTCATTTTCAACATATTACAGGTAGCAAACCAAACAGATCAGTCAACACAATTATAAACGACTGATAACATTCTTTCATAAAGAAACTTCACATCTTAATGTGATAGTGGCTACATGGTCAAATCAAGGCAATCATTAACATACTACCACAAAAAAAGGCATATCAAGCAACAAAAATGAGAAAAATCAATCGTGATGCATTGTTTTAAGTCTACTTGACTGTCTGACTGAAGAAGCCTGTGTTAAATTCTACACTCTTCGTTTTTCCGATTTATACAAATATCAGATATACAGTATACAGATGCCTTTTGTGGGATGCAAAAGCATGCTGGGGCAGATATTTACCCGGACTGGATAAGAAGCAGAAAATAGAGAAAGAGTTCACACATCAGATGACATATCCAGCCTAATTTTAATACTTTTTTTAGACACAAAAAAAAATCCCTGGAGAAAGCGTCCTGTAAGCCTAGAGAAGGGTCTTCACTGCTCTGGTCCAGATGTGGCGTCTGTCTCTACTCCGTCTGTTCCCCCTGCTTGCAAAATAGATTTACTGCACTTTGGTTTGGAAACAAACAGCTGTTTACTCAACTACTAAGTCACAAAGGTGATTATGTAACATCACCCACTGCAAAATATTATTTTCTTACTTACTATTTTTGCTTTGTTTTCCATTACAAACATCTAAAAATGCAAGAAAAATATCTGAAAGAATATTAATAAAAATATCTGTCAATGGGGTATGAAAAATAAACAAATAAATAAATAATAATAAATTATATATATATATATATACACACACACACACACACACACACACACTGTATTTTACTTCTGTCAAACTGTCAAAATGGTGATTAATCGCATTCAAAATAAAAGTTTTCATTTACATAATGTATGTGTACTGTGTATATTTATTATGTATATATAAATACACACACATACAACATACATTTTGAAAATATTGAAATGCATTTGCATGTATAATGTTATATGGATATAAATTATATAATTAAATTAAATATATATATAGCATATTCCTCTTAAATATATAATATATACATGCATATGTGTGTAATAAATATACACACTACACACATATATGATACTTAAAGAAAATCTTTTATTCTGGATGCATTTAATCGTTTGACAGCACAAATAGTTTTCCTTCGAGTTTATATATATATATATATATAACTTGAAATAAAAGAAAGATTAATAAAAATAAAAAAAAACACTTGACACACACTCAAATATATATATATATATATATATATATATATACACACACCATTAATTTTCCAGATTTCATATATAATACAACTTTAAATAAATTCAAATAAAAACTGAACAAATAATTAATTTAAAGTATTACCAATGAATACCAATGAATATGAAAATGGTACTTTGCAGTGCTTGATAGCTACATTCTTCACAAAATATACCGTATGTGTCAGAACATTACTTGTTGATCGTTTTTGACCATAGACATTCTTTTATTTTTGTCCGAATAAAACAGAGCACAGCCTTGTTTCAGCGATGCAGATGCACCTGAGGATAAAAATAACACTTCCATACATAAAATGCTTAGCAACCGAGAACTGGGTTGATGTTGCTTAGGAGAGGCCTAAATTCGGCACAGAGGTGGGGTTGAGTGGAGCAGCACAGCTGAAGGAGAAATATTTGGGCCTGGGCTGGAGAATTGGAAGGACACCTTCATTCTCATTGCTTGCCCCACTTTCCACATCAAATGACCAGATCTGCTCGGTTCGTCCTCAAAGGACGACACCAATAAAGGTAGTTCAAATGGAGTCTTTGGTGCGAGAGCATTAACGTTATGGTCTTTCCGTCAGTGCTGGCCTATTTGTTGCTTCAAAGTAGAATCTCCAGGGATCAACCGCTTGAGAACTATTTGCATAATACTGAGTCGGGGGAAACAGTTTATCCAGCATCTCTACAGAAAATGAGGCAAGTTTGTGCCGAACAAAACACATCACCCGAAAGAAAATTGAAAGGGGGGATAAATCTGCGAGAGGCTTTAATATTGAGTCCTGACATTGTGGAGGCTTAAACCACCCACAAAAGAAATTAGATATGAGAGATCTTTGTCTCTCAACAAACTGAGATATTAGAGACTACAGAGTGACTCGGTGGACTCCGCTGGCTTTCTATAAATCGTTGAATGGCCTTTTAATGCAGCTGCAATCTTTTAAGAATGATAGATGGTCTCATTAATAATAACTTCATTAAGAAAATAATTATCCAAAGCACTCATAGAGTAATTAAAATGCACCCTTGAGCATGTCTTATTATGTTTATTCTGTATAAAGACATGACTCATTAAACATAATTGATGGATTTTTAATTTTATTTCATTTTAAGATTTGATGGAGTCCTTTTGTGGCTCACCCACTATAATGGGCGCAGTATTTCCAGTTTTTTAAATTCAAAATCTTTGGTACACAGTACAGAAAGATAGCGAGTCAATACGCTCTTGAACTCTCATTAAAGTTCAAATCTCTGGTTGTTTACTTCAGATCTCGAAGCCAAATTCTGTGAGGATTTGTGAGGGTTTTTGAATGTCTTGCCAAACCAAATTGGATCAAAATAGCTGGCGGCCTCTGCACCATGTGGGACGGGTGTTGAGTCTAGCTCTTGACTATGACTTTTGGGGACAGTGACTAACCTGAGTCCCCTTGGCTGCCGTTGAGGGCCTCACCACTGCTGCTCACCTCCTCGTTGGGCTTTTCACCGGGTTTCATCTTCTTCCGGGTCATATGACCACGGAAGCCGGCCTGGATTTTGGCGGCTGCCTTATTGGCCTCTGGGTCATCCAATGGGATGTCCATGATGTCCTCTTCCTCTTGTGGTTGGTTGCATTCCTCCTGAATAATAAATTATAAGTTACAAATTTAGCAAAACAGGCATTGGGTATATTTCGTATTGATTGCACTGTAATTCAGACTCTCATCTTCTTATATCAGATCTCATATACCACCACAGTTGCACAGTTAGCATCTCCTGCCAATTTAAGCCCAAATGAATGCTCACCTTTTCCATTACACTCTTACAAATAAATGGGTTCTCACATTTGATCTTCATACAAACCTTTCAGTGAACAGTTACAAAAAGAACCAATTTTAGTAATTACTAAGAACCTTTTGTAAAACACATGGATGTTTCCATGGATGTTTAAAGTTCTTCAAAGTACTTTAAAGAACATTTATTTTTAAGAGTGGAAGAAACCTATTACCTGAACCTATGAAAATAAAATGAACTGAAATATAATTGCAATGATTTCCAATACATAATCACCCAGATGCTACAAAGACCAACTGTGACCAGCTTCCTGCGCTCTGCGAAGCATGTCAACACACATCCTCAAGCAGTGTGTGTGGTGGGATGTGATGTTATTTGTCTCATTAAGTCTTCCTGAAGCTGTGAAACCACATGCTTTCTCCCACCACAACAACTTAGCATATGTAAAATGGCTCGGCAGAGGCTGGTTGGCAGTCTTTAAATGGCTTGTGTGAGGGTGATGAGCAGAAGTCCATTGTAAAACCCTGGTAAGAGCATGTCCACCCACTTTTGAACTAAGAATCAGCCTCTTTTCATATTAACCAAGCATTTTGCCAACATGCTCATATGTGGCCACAGGCAGAGGCGTTCCACAATCCCCCTATAAATAAGCATCTGTTCATTTTACTGCTGCCTCTGAGGCTTAGTGCATGCTTACCCATGGATCACCTCTAATGAAACTGCGCAGTCACAAGCCTTTCCCATGTCTATATCAGTTCATTTAAATGATGCACTCGCCCAATCCTTTTGGGTATACGTAACAAAAAAAACAGCAAGTAGAAATAGCCGGGGTTCTTGCAAAATTACCTATTTTAGCCCGTAAGCTTACATATTTGTTCATATTTTAAAACATGAGCTGACATTTGTTAACACCAATATATTCAAAATAACTAGATTTATGTTAAACAATATTATAATACCACTTTGCATGCTTTTTTAGATCCTTACCCAAAAGTTTTGTGGCAATTGGCCACAAAAGGCTGCTGGAAGCTGACCAAATATCTAATAGATAGCAGTACAAATACATACATTTACCAAAATTCCTTAATCCATTCAGGGATTATAGCCACGCCCTATATCCAATGGCTCTAGACGGCCATGTTTAATAGAAAGTGAATTATCAACATATTGTTGAATAAACAAACAAACATAGTGTGTGTGTATATATACACCTGTGTATAGCGCCACCAACAGTCTACCTTATTTACTATTAATTATCATGAGACGGTACGCATTCTTCTTATTATTTTTTTTCCTTTTTTAAAACTTTCTACTATTTCCAGTTTGTAGATATAAGTTTGCATATGTTAATTATCCAATTAATACTAAGACTACTGCTAATATTAATAATGCAGACATATATTTAAAAAAAGTATGAAACGATGATGAGCACAAAATACAGATCTGAAGGCATAAACAGCATAAATAGTTTGCAAATTTACTGAAATTTGCACTAAAGTTTCGAAACACAAAAACAAGTAGGTTACTTGCAAACAAGCTTTCTAAATCAGTAGCCTAAAGAAAAAGTTCATGTTTCAATTTATTATCAAAACATTTAGTTGAATATATTCATTAATTCTATACTTTCAATATTTAAATAAAAAAACGATTAAAGTGGTCTATACTTACGATATGACAATCCATGACGCGCAATTACAGACGCTTATAAACGTGATCTCGTCTTTTGTGAGTGCAACAGAGCGTAAACCTCCTCACAGGGCAAAATGCCTTGGACGAATACGCCTCTCCTCCAACTATCCTTATAATTCAGAGTCTTAGGGTGGGAGGACAGAGAAAGAGAGAGGGAGGGAGTGAGAGAGAGAGAGAGAGAGAGAGAGGGAGAGAGAAAGCGCGCGACTCGAAAGCATCATCACTCTGACACTGTCACTCGCAGGTCTTCTCGTTGCAAATATTTTGTTTAATGCTGACGTTTACACCGCCATTATTCTCATTTTCCTGACACCTGTTACTAATACGATCAGAAATACCTGCTTTTTAATGGAAAGAATACTTTAAAAGAGACACACTGTGGTCCAAAACAATTATATAATGTAACTTTAAATATGCACAGTCCAAAATATTCTCGAGGGCTATCATCATAAGCTACGAAAATACTAGCAGCAGCTCCCCACATCTCAGTCAGTCCCACACAGTCCATGCCTCCTCCACCCTGTGGCAATACACTGTAGAGTAAGACAAACAGACAGTAAATCCATTGCCCTTTATTTCTCTGGAACACTGCTGCATCTCTTGCCTCCTACCCTACCAAAATTAAAGAGAGAAGATGCAGCTCAGTGCTGTGATGGTTCTCTTTTCTTGACATCTGCTGGAGGTGTAAGGCTGGGAGCTAATGAAGTCGGTTCACAGAGCACCGAAGTGTTAAAACACTGAGTTTTCAAGAAGATGAGGTGACTTTACAGTCGTGCCAGAGATTGATGATAGCCATGAAGATTGTTCCTGAAAATAGCACTTACATGATTCCCTTGCTCCTCCTACAGCGTTATAAAGTCATTGGACAAGAGATGATATAGGTCAGGTTAGATGACCTACATTAGAGCGAGAAGAAGAGAGCTTTGCTTTATGTGTGTGCGTCTCTAATTAACCCCTACAGAACTCAAAACACTCCACTTGGACGAGGATTGAAAAGCGTAGCAGCTAATAGGGTGCATATTCTGTTTCTTTGGAAATATCACACAACTCCAAAATCTAGATCAGTTTCTCCCTCAGATAAATGGTCTGTAAAATGTTTCCATGGAAACACCACCAAATCGGTCTCATTCGAACCCCTTTAAAGAAGCATATGGATTTTCTTCTGACCTCTTGGTTTAAAAGATCTAAACCTATCTGAATATCTCTTTACGAAATGTTGCAATCTTTTGTTTGGGTCTATGCGTATGTTTATATGATAAAGTATGTATGTAGTTTGAGCTTTTTTGACCCTTGCGCCGTCTTGCACTCACCAGCTGGACTATTTCAGGACATCTTCAATCACTGTTCTCCAGAGATACACAGAGCCATACTGTTGATCTGACAAGTCCTTGAAGATCTTATTTTTACTTACTAACTTGGGACAATAAAAGAAATAGTCTGCAGATAAGGATGGGGCCGGGCTTCTGGGTTATGACAAAAATCATAATCACGATTATTTTGCTCAATATTGAGACCACAGTTACTCGTACATATTACTTGTAGATTAATGTAAACACCTTGCATTAATTGCTTTCCTTGAACTTTAATGAGAAACCAAATATATGTACAAATTACGAGCCATCTGTCCCTCCATAGACAGCAATAAAACTGAAATGATCCCAGATCCAGAAACATGGTAAAAACATTGGTAAGACAGTCCATGTGACATCAGTGGATCAACTTAAGTTTTGCGACGATAGAAGAGTACTTTTTTATTGCACAAAGAAAACAAAAGTAACATCATATACTCCTATGACTATTACTTCTTCCTCCATTTAAGAGAACATTAATGCGTAAGCGTACACTTTCTTCATATTATTGACAAAATTTTAATTTTTTCATTTTTGGGTGAACTTACCCTTTAAAACACACTAAACAGTAAAATGGAACACTGCTGTAAAGGTCGTGTGCTGGATTACAAAACAAGGGCATCATAGCAAAATAGAATGCGGTAATTGTTGGCTCAATGTATTTTTTTTTTTTTATAAACATGGGAAGCCATATATTATTTTATATTTCACAACCCATATTTATATTATATAGGATACATTTGTTTACCAAATTAAAAGGTGGTGAAAAAAAGAAACAAACAAACAAATCCCTTACCTTTTGTTCATTGCTGTCAGGATTCTCCTGGTTCTCACTTTCAAGTGTTGATTCCTGGCTTTCATCTTTTTGCTCCTCCAACTGATCCTCTTGATCTCCTTCATTCTCAGTGTTTTCAGTCTGTTCTTGTGACTCTGTAGGATGTTCTTCACTAACAACCTCTGTTTCTCCTTCCAACGGCCTGGGATCAGCTTCTTCAGCTTGAGAAGGCAAAATATCTTCTTTTGCTTCAATACCATGGGTTAAATCAATCTCCTCATCTTCAGTTTTTATCATATTTTGCTGAGGCATGTTCGAAATGTCCAGATCCATCTCTTCAGCATCACTGTCAAGATCACTCCCTTCATAAACGTCCTCTGTGTTTAGATCTTTCTCAGAAGCATCCAGTACGCCAGTATTTAAAATATCATTGCTCATCATGTCCTCTGTGACTTCGGTTTCACTTTCGTTAACTAGCTTTGGGGTTTCCTCCTCAGTCGAATCCATAATTTTAGAGGTGTTCTGTTCATCAGTGCTGTTCTCAGCTTCATGCTCACCTGTATGAGTAGAGCAGTCATGGTGCATTTCATCTAGAGCATCTATGACTTCACTTTTACTGTCGTATGTTTCATCACTGTAGTCAATGTATGTGTCTTTCATTTCCATCAATGCTCTACTGTTGATATCAGATGTGGAATCGGCTGCATCTTCCACAAAGTCATCGGTGCTGCTGTAGTCATGATTGGTCTCTTCCTGGTTTTTATGGTCTGGTCTTCTGACCATAAAATCTTTTGCTTCAGCATGTTCCTCTGATTCCTGCTCTACTTCAACTGTGTTTTCTGTATTACTTTCAGTTGATTCCGCCACATAAATCTGCTCAGTGCTCTTCTCCTCTGGATCAGTGTCTTCTAACAAATTATCAGCCATTTCAGAAACTCCCTGTTCAGCATCCTCTGTATCATCAGAATCATTATTATCATCAGACATTTCATTTGCCTGCTTGCCTACATCCTCCTTAATATGCGAAGGAGTTTCAACAAAAGATTCATCTTGTGTTTCAAAGTATTCTTCATTCAATTTTGGGCTTTCCAAATCTCTGTTGTTCTCAGTAGGTTTGGACAGATGGTTTATCTCTTCGGCACATACATCCACATTTGCGAGACCACCAAAGGAAGGCAAAGGTGTAGGCTCCAGTTCTGATCTGCAGATATCTACAGCTTCCTTTGCAACCTCATCGTCCTTCAGTACCTCTGACGTTTGCTTTGGAATCCCACTGGGGTCTTTTATCTCTTGAGCACATATATCAATATCTGCTGTTCCCACATTGGGAATATCTTCACCATGTTCAGTCTCACCGGATTCCTCATCGAACTTCTCATTTAGCTCATATTTTTGCTTTACTTCAGGGTCATCTGAAAGATTAGTGTTGGGGACTTTTAACGGGGAGCTTAGGGTTTCATTTTCTCCAACATTTTCAGAACGGCCAGCACTGTTTCTGAAAGACAAAGCCAATTTTACATGCAACAGTGATTGATAATGTAAGTAAATAAAAGCACAAACTACAACAGGAGTAATAAATGAATCCTAATGTACAACTCAGATGCACATCTGTGCTCTGACACTACAATCAGTACTCTAAAAGCCCCCCTCTGCTTGATTAAATGATCGAAGCCCTGCCTTAGAAACAGAAAGCCACCCACCAAAGTTCATCCTGCTATAAAGCTGCTGCGCTGCAAGAATGTTCAACCAGAATCAAGAAAATCATACCAAAACTACAGGCAATCCTCATTTTTCAATTTATTGTCTAAATTTTCATCTAGAATCTCACACCGCTTTACTTCAGTCTTGGCTGTTCCTCTCATCTGGAAAACTGTAAGGGAGCGTGAAAGAGAAAAATCACACTTCCTCATTTACAGACCTGGTATTTATTTTGGGTGAAATATAGTTCCCTTGTACTGCTGCTGTACCCTGTTTTGAGAAGAACAAACACCACGTTAGAAGAAACTAGTACAGGTTTAAAGAGTGTTATCTTATTTTTTTTCTCCAATACCTTAAATGAGTGATTATTGTAGAACCTGTCTTCCAACTTTGAACCCCACTCTGCTGGGTCCAGGCCACTTTCTGAAACAAAACATGCATTTGTTTGTACATTCATTATTTTCAACCTGATCTAATAATACCAGTTCTTCCAAACAAAATCAGTTTAGCCTTGGCTTGGACAAAGGCATGCTGTATAAGCATATAATGACAAACTCATATATGAGTAATTAATATGTCATCAAAAACTATTAAACATAAGGATCAAAGGAAAGCATTGCAATAACCTTCTCTGGCTTTAAGAAGCTTTGTGAAGTAGAGAGCGGCAAAGGCAGGGATGTCCTCAGGCTGGTCTCTCAACACCTCTTTAGCAAGACCCTCCAATAAATTCCCGAAGCCTCTGGGGATGCGCAGGTTTGTGTTGGAGAAGGGAACAGACATCTTATACAGCTCTCAGGTCTGAGTTTAATTAGAGAAAAGACGCGTTAATGACGTTGTAGACTAATGTTTTCCACATAATTAGAAAAATATTTAAATGCAATGATTTTCTCATTAAGATGGTTAGCTTTACTGCGTGATTTACACATAGTGACATTGACAATAAGTTGTGCTAAAACATCTAATAAAAGACAAACTGGCTTTTTCCTCTCTAAAATGAAAGAGTTATTGTAGCACTTGTGCTACCAAGCCCGTATTTTTTTGCTTTGCTATATCGGTGGTCAATATATATTTAAGTATTTAGCCAGGTGTACTGTTGTGTCGTTTCTTACCGTTCAAAACGAGTCGTTGTTGACGACCGTTGCTATGCAACCGACACGTGGTTCCAACTACCGATAGCGGCGAGGGTCCAAAAGTTTTGTCTTGACATGTTCAAAAGGGCAAACGTTAGTAGGACAGGCTACACCGGTGTATTTAAATCCCGTGTATTTGCACATGCAATAATAAAATGGTAGGTAGTGTTTTTTGCACGTAACTTTTTCCCACAGTATATTGTCTCTCAGGGAGGCTAATTTAATTAGTATTGGCATGCGATTTAAGTAAATGTTTGTGGTGTAGAGATTGTATTTATTTTATTTTATTGCCTAATATTAAAAAGCGTTAAAAAACGTAGTGACTTTGGGAGCAGCGTTTTTATAGGAATGCTAAGTAGGATATTCTGTAGCAGTAGCTATGATAGCCTACATTAATTACATATTTGCATCATTACAAACAATGACGCCATAACTGCGTCCCATATCGAAGACGTCATTAGCTAGACTCGTTTTACAAACCATTGCTCACGGTCACTGATAAATCCCTGACGATAAATCATATAGTATATCGTGTGAATATAAATATACTGTTATATGAATATAAATATACTGAAAATGAATGTACTGTTTTTAAACAGTAATGGGAAATAATAAATAATAACAAAGGTGAATTTTTCAACAGTATCAAAACAGTGACAATATGGAACAAAAGTCCAACTCTCACTAAATGTGTGAAGTATGAACAAACTGAAAATAATTTCTAACTTTTAGTCTAGGTCTAGCCTCAGTTCCCTGCAATAAGTAAACAAAGAAATACAGCAGGTTGGTTTGGGGCATGATCCCCCTTAAATTGACAAAAATAAAAATTATTTAGAGGGGTTTGAACTGGTGTTTGAGGTGTTTTTTTTAACTTTTAGGAAAAAACGTCAAACTCGTACTATAAATTACTTAAACCATTAAAAAAACAGCTGACACAGTGAAAATGTTTTTATGAGCTGCAAAGCAAATGTAACGCAGTAATTATTTCCTTCAAGCGTATAAAATCAAGAAACACACAAGTCCACACATGCAGTTAAAGTTTTACAGTTCTTTAATTGCAGACAACACAAATTAGGCAGACAGCTATTCACGATTTTCACATTTTGCCTTCTATATTTAATCAGATATTCAGGTTTTTGAAGTAACTAACTAAGAGCCTCGCAGGAGTAGGTAATTACAGCATATTCAGACGTTGTGCTTAATTTCCTAGTGACCTCTTTAGAGTGGATGTGCAGTCTGTCAGCTGAAGCGTGCAGTAGTCCAGTTCTGGCCTCGTCCCTCCATCTCTACAAAACACAATTCACTCTGTCACACCTCTTGATCCATGATTTCAATCAATTTATTTATTTTTAATATTCTAATAATATTAAGTCTCACTGGTCGTTGGTTTTTTGAAGGCTGGTTAAAGGTGTCGGATAGATCCGGATTGCTGGATCCTCTCACAGAGATCACAATATCAGCATAAGGGACTTCATGATCGCTCTGGCTGTCTGGGGTTAAAATAAAAATATAAAATGTTATGTGGCCGCATGATTTTATCCAGACACACCATTGCTCAAACATTTGGGGAAGGTATAATGTTTATGAAAGAAGTCTTTAATTGTCCTCAAGTCAAAATACATCAAAACAGTACAATTTAATCTTTTGTATTTTGATATCTTTTAAAATGTCATTTATACCTGTAAACTCTTCGAAGCTGAGAAGCACAATTACTCCAGTCTTTGTGTCAAAAAATCCTTCAGAAATCATTTCCACATGCTGATTTGTTTTTTTCTTATTATTATCAATGATACAGTAAACAGTATTATCAAAAATAACAGTAAAATAATTAAATAATTTAGTTAAAATAGAAATAATTTCAATGTAAATGTCAATGTACTGTTACTTTTGATCAGTAGGTTATTAAATAAAAGTATTAATTTATTATATATTTATTTATTTATTTTTTACTGACCCCAGAATTTTGAATGGAGTGCATTTCGGTTTCCACAAAAATATTAAGCAGCGAAAAGAGTTTTTTAACATTGATAATGATGAGACATATTTCTCATTATTAGCAAATCACCAGATTAGAGTGGTATCTGAAGGATCATGTGACATTAAACACTGGATCATCACTGGAATAAATTGCATTTTAAAATATATTAAAATAGAAAAACTGTAATAGTTAATGTAATAATATTTACGTTTAAAAAAAATAATGTAATAATATTTTACAATACAGTTTCTAATGCATTTTTGAACCAATAAATGTAGCCTTGGTGAGCGTAAGAGACATCTTTCAAAAACGTTAAGATATTTTTCCAAACATTTGACAATTAGTTTGTGTGTTCATATATTTTATATTTATCATATAAGCAAACTGAGAAAGACCTTGAGTGATTGGCCTTATCACCACAGCACCTCTGGACGTAACCCTACAAGAGACCAGATACTGTCAATGAAAGAGATTTGGTGTGTTTTGCTGTTTCATCATGTTTAAATTCATACACAAACTTGTCCCTTACCTTTCATGGACTCTGTTAGCAGAATCCATGGTCTTACATCCTTTTCTGTAGCACAAATACACCAGATGGGCCGTCAGGATAACTACTGCAGACACTGCAAAAGCTGCAAAGATCTTGGCCCAGGCGAATCCATCTGTATGGCAAAATGCTGACTTGATGGACTGTGTTGTATGAGAATCTGAAAATGGGTTGATGTATTTTTGGAAGTGTAAAAGTGCTCACCCGATGTGACGACCTCTATTTCCACAGTGATAGCCTGGTCAGTGCAGGTCCCTTTGGTGTGGCACCTGTATCGTCCACTATCCTCTGCTTTGATTTCACTCCACAGTACTGTTGTGTCAGTTATTTTGTTCAAGGGAAGAGTACTGTTTTCTCTGACCCACTGCACCTCACAGTCTTTGTTCTCACAGTGAAGGCTGAGTGAGGTTCCTGCCATCACTTCGATGGTAGATAACGATGTAAGCACTTCATCCATCTCTGTCTGACCCCTATACACCTTTACTCTCAGAGATGAGTCTAGACAAGTAAAACAGCATTCAAAACCTTAATACAAACCAATTATGGCCTTAAATGGTACAATACATAGAACTATCCTTACAGATCCTTAACTTGCAGACTTACCATCTATTTCTTTAGGAGTTGTTACCTGTACTTCAGCTTCATCTGTATAAGAGATTGCACAAATGGTAAGGAAAGTCATGAGAATAATTAAAGGGAATACAGTAGTCCACGTTAGAAGTGGATCATAAAAGTTCATCAAAGTTGTCCTAAGACAAGAATAGGTATTGTTTTTGATTTTAGGACAACTTCGAATGTTGACTACTGTAGTTCACACAATCTGAAAATGTACAAACTCTTAGTTAGGCTGTCAAAGATCTATGAATTTCTTTATCAGAACAGATCTGAAGAAATTTAGCATTACACCTAGTGTTGAATTTCTCCTCTGCAGTGAATGGGTGCCGTCAGAATGAGAGTTCAAATAATAATCCACAAGTAATCCATATGACTCCAGTTCAAAAAATCCATCATTAAGGCATTTTAGTTTCATGCCATCCTTTCTGGAAAGAAATAGGCCATAATTGATAACGCTTTCTCCAGTGAAAACATCCGTTCCCTGTTATCACATCAAAATGACATATTTGAATAATTCGTCTTGGTAATGGTGCTTGACCTTTACATATTTCTCTGCTGATACAAAGTCTTTTTCTCTGGAGAAATCAATAGAGAGTGCATATTTTAGGAATTGTTTGAAATTTAACAAGCGGTAACTTTTCACAAGAAGAAAAGTTGTGTGAAACACTTGTGGATTATGGTTGTTTGAACTCCCATTCTGACGGCACCCATTCACTGCAGAGGACATAATTAATTTCTCCAAAGCTTTCCTTGTCAAAGAAAGAACGTTTTCAGCAAATATGCATATTTTTGGGTGAAATATTCCTTTTTTTACATCGTAGGTTATTCATTGTTAGTAACAAACTCAGACATCTCTTACCATTCACTTTCAGTGTTACCAGAAGCTCTGTTTTACGAGGAAGGCCCGGGCGGTCACTCTCTTCAGCAAGGCAAGAATAATTATATAGCGTTTGCTCCATAATTAGAAAAGGTGTGTACAAGCTCACAGTGCACATGTCTCCTGAATTGGATCTTGTATGATTCCATCGGCACTTTCTACATGCTGGAGTGTCTTCCCATGACCAGTAACCACGAGTAAAGCCACTAGAACAGTTGTAGGTACAGTTTAAAGTAAACGGCTCTTTTAGTCTTGCATTCTGAATCGCACGCTGGATTCCAGCACTCACAGCATCTGTGAAGGGCAATGAAGATAGCAGTAACTCATATTAATTGCTTAAATATATTCATTTAAATACTATTACAAGTTTTAATGATAATATTAATATATTATTAATGATAATATAGAATCTCTAAGACATTACCTTGGAGTCCTAGTTGTAAAAGTAGCATTGCATGAATCAGAAACATGTTTTGGCATTCATTCAAGATATGTTTTCTTATATTTGCATGAATGATAAATAGTTTATGGCATGAGTAAAAAACAAAGGGAAGCTCCTCCCCATGAGGTGGGCTTCATGTATGAATAGCACCAGCCTCCAGGAAGTGTGGTTAACTAAGCTCTAGGTACATTGTAGTGCGTTGTAATACCGTAGCACAGTTCTTGACAGATTGTTGTTTTTCTCTCTTTTACATTTTCCACGTATCTAAAGTATTGAACTGGAAATTGCATGAGTGATATTAAAAGAAGCTCACAGTCCGAATCTTGATAACATCCGTGTTAATGAATCAAAGTGACTTCCCCAGCAGTTTGATTAATTCATCAGCTCATTGCTGCAGTAAACTGGATCACGTTCATGCTTTGCATTGGAAACTTGGGGTTAGTACGGTTGGCACAGCTGTGGAGGTTTGAAGCTTCACTTGTACGTAAAGGAAAAGGAAACATCCTGCCTTCACATAACCACAAAAAACAGCATCACTCCATCATAATGTATTTTAACATGTACGCCTTTGTTTTACACAAGCGTGTTTCTTTTTTATAATGTATGTTATTTGGTTTTTCTAACGCTTTCTTTGATTTCAAATGTAAATAGTGCATAAATCATGTGACGAAATATTTATGTTATTTCATTTAAAAATCAAATAGATATGTACCATAATACATAAAAAGTTATTATTTGTCCTATTGTTTGTTTATCAGTACTCCGTAGAATAGTAGAATATCCGTACTAATGTAAGTGCACAATGTAGGTATTAATTATTTATTCCTCTAACATTAAGAAATCGAAAGGTAAATAAGATCCTGTACAGTCCGTGGTGTAAAAAACAGACTGCTATTCTAGAAGTTTACAGTTTTGCCCAGTAATTGTATCGCTGGCTTCTGACCGGAATTGAGTTACATGGCTTGAATTTCACTTTCAATTATTGAGTTGTCCCTATTCACTGATAGACTTAAAGGGGCTATAGAGCGACTGAGGACAGAAGTCTGCTGCGATGAAACGAGGAGCTTAAAAACTATCACCATGAACCAGTATTTTATTTTATTTTCCTTCTGCATCACATGGACTGGCTTTAGACAGAGATGGAATGTCTTTGTATCAGGTAGGTACTATCAGCATAAGATGGAATTCATTACAGAGTGTGTTAAATAAACGAAATGCGGTTACCGATTAAGTGTTGCTCAATGATCAAGTGTGCTTATTAGTAACGGTTGCAGTTAGTAAGTTATTGTGTAATATTTTGATGCAGGAGGTGACATGAGGCCTGAGGGTTCGGAGTCTTTAATCTACTGTAATCGGACCCAAATATCATGCCCAGAGGGAACCTACTTTTCATCAGGGATTTGTCTTGAGTGTCCTGCAGGGAAGTTGTAAGTGTGATTTTAGGGTTATTTAGAGAATTTGGTGTAATTGTATTAATTATCCAAAAATATGTATATATAATTATATCCAATATGTATTTTTTTCTTTTACTTTCCTTACATTTCAGCTGTCCTGGCAATGTGTCCGCACCCAGAAAATGCCCCACCGGCATGTTTAACCTTTATACTGGAAAAAGCAGTATCCGGGACTGTCAGGTAGCTTATAAATACATAAATAAAGCATCTTATTTAAAGTTAATTTATTAATTTTCAGTTTTTACTAATGCATTATTAAAACCAAAAGCTGTATCTGTCAATATTATGTAATGTAACAACTGTACTTTAGACATACTGTAAGAAACATTCATTGTTATAATGTCAGTTAATGCATAAATGAGACCTTTTTTTAAAGTGAACGTTAATGTAATTGTAATTGTCTTTTAAAGCCCTGTGTCCCAGGTTTGGTTAGTACAGAAGACCGTGTGGAATGCAAGCTTTGTCCTGCTGGTTTCTCTTGTAACAGCGCATCAGGCAACATTACAGCGTGTCTGTCAGGACAGTATTCTCCAGAGGGACTCACCCAGTGCCTGCCGTGTCCCTTTGGTTTTGTTTGCATTGAGGGTTTTCAAATGAAGGCAGGCACAAACTAAAGTACTGCTTAAGAACTCCATTTTGATAATATTACATTCAACCTAAGCGTAACCTTTGGTTTATTTGTTCGTTTCACTATTTTAGTGTGGCCTCGGAGAAGAACCAAACTTCAACCAGACGGAGTGTATTGAGTGCGCTGAAGGCTACTATTCCACTCTGTGCAGTGCTCAATGTCAGCTGTGTCCTGCAGGTAAACATGGACTCCCATGTTTAATTCACGTGCATTAGATGTCTTGCTTGCACCTGCTTAAGCCAAAATAAACACAAGCATCAATGTCACAGCATGCATACAGGTTTACAGACACAAAACTTATTGTAAATCCCTATAACTTCCAATTTAAGGAAGCCACTGTCCGAACAAAAAGATGTCTGCACCTCTTCCTTGTCCCGTGGGCCATTATTCAGACATACCGGGCCAGACTGAGTGTAAAAAATGCAATGGTTCGTCAGCCTGCAGGAGTACAGTGACTCTGGCCTGGTCAAGGGGACAGTCTCATCTTGGTCAGAGGTCAAGACAGCTTATCTCCTGTCCCCATGGGACGTACCGAGACGGGGAGAGATCAGACTGTGTTGTGTGTCCTTCAGGTGAGTCAGAATTTCAGGTTGGACTATTCGCTTTTCATTTTCAATGCTATATTTTGAGCGTTAACATTTGTTTTTGTAGGGCACTACTGTGTTGCAAATATTGCAATACAATGCCCATCAGGAACTTATGGACCAAAGGAAGGGCTGCAGAGAGAAAGGGACTGTGCTATCTGTCCTGCAGGTAACTGTGATATCCAGGTTTACTTCTGTATTGATTTCACATGTACTTCTATTTGCTAATGTCACAATTAAGCAGTATAACAAGAGAAAGAGCACTGCTTGTTTGATTGGCTACACAGGCTGTAAATATTAGGGACAATAGTGCTCTTTTGAAATGGCTTTTATACAACAGTTCAGTACACAAAAAGGTATTTTCTGAGTAAACAGTAATGGTGGTTAAAATGAGGTTGCGTTTGCCAATGGTCAGTGAAATTTGGAGTGTTAAATCCATGCTTTGTATTAGTAATCCATTCAATTGTAAATTTACCTTAAGGGGGAACATTTTCAACAGAAAGATGATTGGTTTGTGTAAGCGATACTTTGTGCTACAAACAGTAGAGATCTATGTGTTTTTGCAATGGGTTAAGGGTTTTCAAGCAAATTAGCTGCATTGGCCAAAAGAAGGCTGCTTTTCCTAATGTGAACGCAACTCTAGTTACAACATTGTGTCTCCAGGCATCATGTATAGTGCTTTTTCGTTTCTTGGGTGTTTTTAGTGAATCAGTTGTTGATTCAATGACTCACTCATGATCAAATAGTGACTTGTCGCCATCTACTGGTGAAACAATGCAACCTGCAGAAAGAATCACTTTACTAACACCTAGACAGACGTTCTGTATGCAAATTCACAAACAGACAAACGTCCCAGTCAAATTCAAGAGTCGGAAGTGAATGTTGTAAAATCGTAATGCACACTGTTTTGTTCTTCCTAGGTTTTTACTGTTTGGAGGGCACGTCTCGGAGGCCCAGCTCTCAGTTTCTGTGCCCACAAGGGTATTACTGTGAGGAAGGCACGGGCGTGCCGCACGGGTCACCTTGCCCTGCTGGAACTGCAGGAGGACAACTGGGTCAGACAAGTAGGGCAGCTTGCAAGAGATGTGCAGAGGGCCGCTTCTGTCCCGCAGGTTAGGGCATGAACCCGAGACACACATATGCATGACTGCACTCATACACACACATATGTGCATATAACACATTATCTTTTCATTTTTGTTATCTGTGAAAGATGACTGGGCTTCTACAGAGATACTATTTTTGTAGAAACCTAAATAGTTAAATGTTATGATGTTGTGCTTTTACCAAAGATTGCAGTAAGCAGCAACTTTCATTTTCCTAAACCCACATGAGCCACTGCTGTCGAACGGTTTCCTGCCCTCAGCTGTTTCCTGAGTGTGATGTGCTGCAAGAGTGTGTGATGTGGGTGCAGAGACGACGGAAATGTTGTTTGTGACGTTTTAACTTTGTGTTTAATTAAAGCACATCTCCATTTCTGTTTATTGAATTTATTGTTGTAGGCATAAACAAACTGACTTAAAATGTATATAACTGTTTGTAAAATTAAGTGGAAAAGTACTGTTTGTGTTCATGTTTGTTTTTTCTTATTTATTCTTTTACATACATTTAATACACAAACATATGTTCATATTTTAACACAATAGTATTGTAATAATCATTTATAAAACATACCTATGTAAAATACTCATCTTACATATATACTAAGTTTTTTTTTTTAAGTATTTAATTTTCCACTCTCCTCAGGCTAATAAACATGGAATACAATGCAGAAAACTTGAAAACTTTCTTGATTTGTAGGTTCTGCAGGTCCTGGCTTGCTTTGCGCCCGTGGGAGGTATTGTCCAGCAGGCACACTCAGTGAGATCTTATGCCCTCAAGGGACCTTCACCCCACATCAGGGGGCATTGAGTAAGATTTCTTTCTTAAAATCTTCATTCTCATTAAAGCCGTCCATATGAATTTACCATTATGTACCATCATTGTCTCTATTTTCATAATAGGTGTAAAGGACTGTTTAAAATGTCCACCAGGCTTCTACTGTCCAGAAGGAACAAGTGATCCAATGCCTTGTCAGCCAGGCACCTTTAACCCTCTGGAGGGGCAGGATGCGCTGGCAGACTGCAGGCCTTGTTACCCAGGCAAAGCATGCACACAAGTTGCACTGAAGTTTCCTGATGTGGATTGTATGCCAGGGTTAGTGCATTTCGCACCTGAGAAAAAACACAATGAAACCAGCCTAAGCTGGTCTCATCAAGCTGGTTCTTTAAGTTGGTTTTAGAGGTTTTTTGACACATGACCATTTAGTTAAAGCCACATATTATTATCCACTTTCTGACCAAAAAGTGTATTTTTTTGTTTGTTTTTTTCAGGTTTGTGTGTCCACCAGGTTCTGCCCGCCCAAATGACCCATCCAACGCTTGCCCTCCTGGTACCCTTAGTAACCGCACTGACCTCACCGACCTCTCCCAGTGCCAGCAGTGTCCCACACGTTATGCCTGTCTTCGAGGTTCCAGACTACCTTCAGAGCCGTGTAGTTGCTTTTAAAGTTTTATTTAACTTTATTTGAATTACAATTTCTGCTTTTACAGGCACTGGTGGCGTCCAGAGGCCTCCTCTTTTTTGCTTTCCTGGACATTACTGCCCTGTGGGCACTATGTTCCCCACTCAGCACAAGTGTCCAGCTGGTACCTGGAGCGATCGCAGTGGACTGGAGTCGGAGCGTGAGTGCCGGCCATGCCCGAGAGGCTGGTACTGTTTAGCAGGAGTGGGCGCTCCCTCTGGGAGATGCAACTCGGGACACTACTGTCCTGAAGGTACTAAAGCTGTGTTAAATAAATTTTAATGTTCTTCCACCTTTGAAGAAAGGCATGTTAAAGTAATTGATCACTCCAAAATGAAAATCATTAGCTACTCAACCTCATGTCGTTCCAACCTGTAAGTCCTTCATTCATCTCTCAGATTGAAGTCTTGATATACTATATGTGTGTGTTTATCTCTACAGGTACGTTGTATGGCTCACAGCATCCATGCTTTCCAGGCACCTACAGCACAAAGATTGGTAATGGTGGGAAAGAGGACTGCCAGGTCTGTCCAGAAGGCTATTATTGTAAGGAGGGTACATCCAAACCCACTTCCTGTCCACCGTGAGTAATAGTCCCATTGGCTCAAACAATAAAAAATAAAGCCAGGTAAGAATTCAGTGGATTTGACTGTTCCTTATGTGTCCAGAGCAACATTTAGTCGGATAAAGGGGGGCCGGACAGCTGAGGATTGCTCTGTGTGTCCTGCTGGCTACTTCTGTCCTCATCCGGCCACAATCAGTCCAAAAGTTTGTGGAACAGGAAGTTATTCTGTAAGCCAGACAGCTAGTTATATTTTAATGTCTCATTGTAATAAATTAATACACTATTTCATTTATCTGGCTCTTTGATAAATGCTCTTTTTCTTTAGGATGAGGGATCAGTAGAGTGTCAGCCATGTTTGCCAGGTCACTACTGCAGTAATGAGACCACCAGTGAGGAGGCTATGCTCAGAGTAATGGTCTGCCCACCAGGTTTCCTTTGCTCACAGGGTCTGGATCGAGAACCCCAGCGTTCAGCAGTATTCTGCCCAATAGGCTTTTACTGTCCCGGTGGAAGTGTCGTAAGTATCATTTCAAGGCTCAGAAACATTACGAACATCGTTGATCATTGTGGCCGAAAATCAATGACACGAAACATAGCAATTATTTTCACTTCTATTATTTATGCCCTATTTAGGATCCTAATCCTGTTCCATGCCCCAAAGGAACCTACAGTCGACAGCCAGGACTACGTGACCCTTCAGACTGCACAAAGTGTCCAGAGGGCAAATACTGCTACACAGAGAATTCCCAGGAAGAGCCCATTATTGAACCAGTATGACTCCTCTTTAGGTTTTGTTTCAATTTTGTGGTGATTATTTAGTCTATTAAAGTAATAATTCA
>JAUYWG010000050.1:8952869-9002445 GCA_034779775.1 Enteromius afrohamiltoni | reverse complement strand
TGAATCTAAAATATATGAAAGTCTAATGTTTATCAGTACATTACAGAAAATAATGAACTTTATCACAATATTTTTTTGAGAAGGACCTGTATTATTACTATTAATCTAAGAATCCTTTAAAAGAAATAGCATAATTTCCACAAAAATATATTAAGCAGCAAAAGTGTTTTCAACATTGATCAAAAATAAGAAATGTTTTTTGAGCACCAAATATTTAAATAATTTCTGAATGATCATATGACACTGAAGACTGGAGTAAAGGTCTGAAGATCTTACAGACCCCAAACCTTTATATACTGATAGTGTGTTGCATTTATTTGACAGAATATTTGAAAACGTGTATTAAATGAAGACTTTCAAAAACATTTCAAAAGCCCAAACCTTTGAGGTAATCTATATTAAATGCCTTTTTGTTTTTGCTTTTAATGTCAGGGGTTCTACTGTAGTGAGGGTAGCTCAGCGCCAAAGCCATGTGAAGAGGGCACATTTGGATCCCGGCCAGCCCTGAGTGAAGCGTCACAGTGCACGCCATGTAGTGGCGGAAAATATTGCACTGGTTTGGGCAAATCTGGGCCCACAGGGGACTGTGAAGCAGGATTCTTTTGTAGACAGGGGTCTACGCGTCCAGTAAGATTATTACACAAAAACATTTAATTTATACTTTAAGGTATAGTTCATCCAAAAAGGAAAATTCTGTAATTAATTATGCATTCCCATGTCATTGCAAACCTGCAATCCTTTGTTCATCTTCTGAAAACAAATATTTTTTTTATTTTTTACCATGTTCAAGGCCCAAAAAGGTGGTAAAGGCATTGTTAAAATAGTCCTTGTGATTTTGTCACAATTTCTTCTCTTCCATGTCTGTCTTCTGTCTGTCTTACCCCAGTACCCCAACGTATGCGTAGAACTTGGATGCACTGTTGGACTTTGTAAAAATGTCTGAAGATCAGAAAGGATTATCTGCAATTTTTTGCATAGCCTTACTTATTTGAATGACAATAGACAGACGATAATCAGCAGCAGCACATACACTTGCCGTGGTACTGCTGTAAATGTGTGTTGAAGTCTGCATTGGAAGAGAAGACAATTTTAACAATGTCTTTACCAACTTTCTGGGCCTTGAACGTTTTAGGTCCATTACAGGGTCAGATAGCTCACGGATTTCATCAAAAATAGCTTAATTTGTTTTCTGGAGATGAATGAAGGCCTTACTGGTTTGGAATGACATGAAGATATTTCTTTTGGACGAACTATCCCTTTAACTTTGCCTTTGATTGATAAATTTTTATTTAAAAATCAATCTTTCTGGCCTTGACAGGTTCCTCCTGATGGTCATGAAGGGGGTGTGTGTCCTGCTGGTAGTTTCTGCCCACCGGGCTCAGTTCACCCACAGCCCTGCCCTTCAGGAACCTACAGTAACAGCACAGGTCTCCAACATGCAGAGCAGTGTGTTCGCTGTCCTCCAGGGTATGAATGCAAGAGCAAAATCTGTCAAAAAAACAAAAAAAATGTTAAATGTTATAAACGAGTCTGAGTCAACAGTTCAGTAAATGATGACAGAATTGTAATATGAACAATTCTTGAACTTCTCTCTAATTATCTCTATGAACTATCTCTTTAAATTAAAATTGTAGTTTCAATTTAAATATTTTTTTATGTTTGTCGTAGTTATTATTGTTTAGGAACAAACTCTACATCCCCTTCTGGTTCATGCTTTGCTGGTTATTACTGCACCGGAGGTTCAGCCACACCAGTCCAAAATGAAGCTGAGGAGGGACACTACTCTTCGGAAGGAGCTGTGAGGGCCGAACCATGTCCATTGGGAAGTTTCCAACCAGTAAGTCACACGTTTTTACACCAAGTAACATTCTCATTGTATTGTATTCATTGGATCAATTTGATTAGTTGTCAGTTTTATTTTCTGTTTTACTTCTTTTACATCAGGGAAGAGGCTACAACTCATGCACTGAATGCCAATCAGGTAGATTGTGCAACAGGACAGGCCTATCCCAGCAGCCCCTGTGCCCACCAGGACACTTCTGCCCTGTTGGATCCCTAATTGCTCACCCATGTCCCCCTGTGAGTAAGAAACCTAATTATACACTAACTATTATACACTAACTAAACTATTTTCTGCTTACCCAGGGTGTATTTATTTGATAAAAAATACAGTTAAAATGTAATATTGTGAAATATTTTTACTATTTAAAAAGACTAACTAACTTACTAAAAATTTTAACTTTTAAATTATATGTTCATTGGATTTCCTCATCTGACTTTCTGTATTCATTCGAAGGGTACATACACAGCAAGTTCAGGGGCAGAGGATCTGCAGCACTGCGGCCCATGTGATTCTGGTCACTACTGCCACTCTCCTGGACTGACTGCTCCTCAGGGACCCTGTGAGCCTGGTTTTTACTGCACTGGTGGATCTCATGTTGCCTCTCCGGTAACAGCATACCATGTTGATGAGTGGGTTTTGATCCCAAAAAAACAAAGGATTTATTCATTCATTTATTCATCCATTTTATTTTTTTACAGATTAGCTCAAGATATGGTGACATATGCCCCATGGGCTATTACTGCCCAGCAGGAACCAGGCACCCTCATGAGTACCCCTGCCCTCCTGGAACATGGAGTAATTCACTGGGGGCCCAGAATGTGTCGTCCTGTTGGCTCTGCCCTGCTGGATTCTTCTGCAACAGCTCTGGCCTCACTCAGCCCACAGGAATATGTTCTCCAGGTAAAAACTGACATAATCTCAAATTCATCCAGATTGACTTTTGTTTTTTTAAAATTGAACAGAGTTCTTCTCTGTTCTATCATATAGGGTTTTACTGTGCGGGTGGTGCTAAAACGGCCATGCCCGATGATGGGTTAACAGGAAACAGGTGTCCGACACGGTTTTACTGTCCACAGGGGTGTACTTCCCCTCTGCACTGCCCTGATGGAACACACTCAAATATCACAGGTATTTACTTGGTATACGTTTACTTGGGTATACATTTTCTTGAACTCTGAATATTCAGAGTTTATATTCAGATTTCTGTTTGAATTAGAATATTTTGCGTTATGTTTGGTTTAACAGAAGATTAAAATTAATGTTGTAGTATATTAAAAAGTGTATTTTTGAAGTATGCATTTAAGTGCTATTTTTGGTTAACCTAAAACTCGAGCATTTCTTGATTTTATGATTGGGTCTCTTTTTTTGGCAGTTTTATGATGCCATAGTGTCTTCAAACACTTTACCATCACCACTGTGGTGCACACTTTTCATGCTTCATTGTTATTTATAGTTCTATTTGTTATAAACACCTCTGCGTCTTTTCTGTTCTTTGCCTTCAGCTCATACACGTCACGTCATTCACAATGTCAACTCAAAGCATAATAAAGTAAGTTGTGATCAGTGTATTGTCAATGTGTGTGAATGCAGGTGCTGCAGAATGCAGTGACTGTCCCACTGGATGGCTGTGTCTGGAGGGGGAGGAGCTCCAGTTGTGTCCAGAGGGACATTACTGCCTGGGGGGCACAGTGGAGGACATCCTCCCCTGCCCTCCAGGCACATACAGCCCCAAAGCAGGACAAAACCAAGTAGAGCAGTGTTTACTGTGCTCAGCTGGTGAGAGCAGTGCCCCTGCTTTACTTACACCTTTGGCAGTTTTAATAGCATTGGTGTAGTTTTATGTTCATCATACCCACCTGTCATTTTAAGGAATGTTCTGTGAGGATTGGGGACTGGTTGAACCTACTGGTCCCTGCCAGGCTGGGTATTTTTGCCTCGCAGGTATGTCTGATTACAACGACATTTGGGTTTGTGTTCATTCTGTTTTATTGGATTGTGGCGTCTAAGCAAATGTGGTTTATGTGGCTTTTGCAGGTATAAACTTCAAGAATCCTGATGCGAATATTAGCACAGGGGTGGGTGGGCCGTGTCCTATAGGTCATTACTGTCCTGAGGGCACCAGCCTTCCTTTACCCTGCCCGCTTGGCACTTTTTCAAAAAGGTACTGTACTTCACAGGGTTAAATGGTGCTATCAAACCAAGATGAGTAAATGAAACAATTAACAGATTTCTTTTTTTATATATATAGTATGTATGTAACAGAGAACACAAAGTGCTCTTTGTGTCCCGCTGGGCTATTCTGCGGTACATTGGGCCTGAGTAGACCATCTGGACTCTGCCAAGAGGGGTTCTACTGTCCTGCAGGGGCATCGTCATCCACAGGTGGGACCATCCAACAATTTTTGTTAATTTAATGGCAACATTTGCTGATTTGTCTGTTTGCATTCTGCTATTGACTGTGGTGTTATGGTTTATACAGGATCTGATTCTGAAGGTGGTCTCTGTCCTCAAGCGCACTTCTGCCCCGCTGGCAGTGCGGTGCCTGTTCCCTGCCCTGCAGGCACCTATACCAACCTGACAGGACAGATTAAGTGCACTACCTGCCATGCTGGATACTATTGCCCAGAGAGTACCAGCAAATACACTATGTACCCCTGTCTTCCTGGATTCTACTGCCCTGACGGTAAGAGATTGAATGAAATGTAAATGGAAAAAAGAAGTACAAAAAGAAGTGCATACAATGCAAGAAAATAATATTCTAATCAGTATCAGTAAACAATAAGGTAATGAAATGAGATAAATCTTAAAGATTATCTTTGTATATTTTTGTCAGTAAGATTTGTAAATAAATGAATACATTAAACTGATCAAAAAGTGACAAGTGTTACAAAAAATTCCAATAAATTCTTTTGATCTTTTTTATTAATCAAAGAATTTGAGTTTGCAGAAAAATATAAAGCAGCATGACTGTTTTTAACATCAGTAAACAAATAAGTTTACAAATCAGTATTAGATAATTGATAAGTAAAGTTCGCAAACAATTGTTTTTACTTTCGAAAAGCCTTGTCTGAAAGTTTTAAATAGTTTTAAAAGCCTGAAGTTTGTAAGTTTAGATTAGATGTTGATAACACTTTGATAGCATGATTAGGCATGTTGCTGGCATGCTTTTAACATGATTTACATTTCTTTAGTATAATTAGATGTTGTTAGCCACATTGCTAAGATTAGCATGTTACTATAAGGTGACCACACATTCCAGATAGCACACGTACGTCTGCAAGATGTCTGTTAAAGATCTCTTGATCTGGAAAGCATCTGCTGTCTACAAAACGTCTGGCAGACGTCTTTCAGATGTCAGTTTTACATACATTCTAAATCATAAACATCTTAAAGACATCTTATAGATATCTAAAGACATATTTGACATCCAGAAGGAGATGTCCAATAGACGTATTGGTGAACAAACAACTTAAAATACTTAAAATACTTGTAGATATAAATGCAGATGTCAAATAGACATCTCTTAGATGTATGTGTGCTATCGGGGATGGGGACATGTTCTGATTTCTATATTGCCCAAGTTACCAGGTTTTGGCTGTTTGCACTGCACAGATGGATCGTTGTATGACATGAGCAATTCAGAAGCATAAGGAGCTGTCTGTCTCTGCTCTCGCTGTACTTAGATATGTCATACAACGATCGATCTGAGCAGCACAAACAGCCAAAATCTGGTTATTTTAGGCAATATAGAAATCAGACTATGTCCCCAGGAAGTGGCACGTCTATATTACTAGCATGTAGATTGCAGGGTTAACATGTTTTAAATACATTTTAACGTGATTAGTATTTTGTTCCCTGTTGACAAAACTATCATATTCTGGTTAGGTATGTTTTGAGCTGTATTAAGCTGGTCTTATGCAAAGGAGCAGCTTAAACAAGCTTTAACCAGCATCCCAGTTTCATAACATACCTAACCAGCATATGCTGTTTTTTTCAACAGGGTTATCACGTTTCTAGCATGTTTTAGCATGATTAATCTTTGCTGGCATGTTTTTAGCATGTTTAACCTGCTGTTAGCATGATTTAGCATGCTGTCATAGAACAGTTCTTTAAGCTAGTAATAGACAATTGTATGTCTCTTACTTGTGCAAATGTTTTGGCCCCCTCAATTAAAGTCTATGGGAGTTTTCATAGTTTTGATAGTCTGTTTAGCAAAAATAATATACTAAATAAATATAATAAATAACATACATTATGACCTAACCATAACCTTAAAATAATTATTGGCTTATAGGTATCAACCCGATTTTTAATATCAGTGGATCTCTAATGTTCAGTCAAATTCTTTGAGCGTATACTAGAATACTAGAATAAAAGTATAATTTTCATTAAAGAATATATATTTCACTAAAGAATTCACATTGCAATGTTAATCTTTGTTTACAGGAACAAAGCATGCCACCCAGTTCCCCTGCCCACGAGGATATTACAACCCTGAGCCGATGACCCACAGTCTGGACAGCTGCCTGCCCTGTCCTCCAGGCCACTACTGTGAAAAAGAGCATCTGTCCGCTGTGTCTGGCAAATGTAAAGCTGGTGAGTGCATCACCTAGGTGAAACAATCGATATTTAAATGAAATATTAAACCCAATTTGAGTTTCACCAATTAAAATCATCACACAGGATGGTTTTGTGTATCTGCTGCCTGGAACGCCCAGCCCTTTGACTTGGATAACTACACTAATGCTAACTGCCTATGTCCTGCTTCCTCGACCGGGGGCAGATGCCAAGAGGGGTTTTACTGTCCCGCTGGGACCTCCGAGCCTGTGTCTTGCCCTCCAGGAGCTTTCTGCAGTGCAACCGGTGTGTAATCACCTGATGCAAAGCAACTATGTGCTTCTGCAAAATGGTCTGTTTATACATGATCTTCTAAAACAGGTCTAGCCCTGCCGAGTGGGCCGTGCTCTCCTGGTTATTACTGCACGAAGGAAGCCACTTCATCCAAGCCTACGGATGGCATCACAGGCAACCCATGCCCTCCAGGAACTTACTGTGGTAATTACTGGGCCATTCAGATGTAGCATGATTTAAAACCAACCTCAGTCAAACTTATTTTGGTTACGAATATCTATCGTTTTCCCCAGACGAGGGCTCTAGTGTACCACAGCAGTGTCCAGCTGGGACCTTCTCTCCAGCAGCAGGCCTCATGAGCAAGGACGAGTGTCAGCCCTGTAGAGCGGGTTACTACTGCGCTACCCCAGGCCTTCAAGCTCCTACCGCCCCCTGCAGGCAGGGTGAGAACCATCACTGCACAAAATCAGTGCCATTTAAACAATTTCTACATTTTGACCTTGTCCTTTTTTTGGTAGGTTACTGGTGCCCGGCTGGTCAGACAGATGACCTAGCTCTGCCGTGTCTGGTCGGTCATTACTGTCCCCTAGGAAGCCCTGTCCCAATTCTTTGTCCCACTGGGACATATCAGGACAAGCAGAAGCAGGCAAATTGTACAATCTGTGAATCAGGCAAGCTGCAGCCATCTAAAGCAAACTGTGTGACACACTCCCACATTTCTATTTCTGAAAAACGTACTGAAGCTTGTATCCTATTTTTTGGTTTCTCCTACACCAGGTTTTTATTGCGATGAGACATTTGGGGCTGCAAATATATCTGTCCTTCAGCCTTGCCCAAAGGGACATTACTGTCCAAAAGGAACAGGCTATGCTGAACAGTTTCCATGCCCTGCCGGCACCTATAACCCCCACAAGCTCATGGACAGTCAAAACAACTGTCTGTTGTGTCCGTCAGGACATTACTGTCCAGATGTAGGACTTGAAGAACCTGCAGGTGAGACTCAATATAAAGTCTGAATTGTGTGTTTATTACACATGCCATATATTTTTTACTATACAAGCCCTATGTTCAAATGATTGTTTGTAGGACTGTGTTTGGCTGGTTTCTGGTGTAGAGGGGGCTCCCTTTTACCCAGTCCTTTGGATAGTCCTACAGGGACAGTATGTCCAGTTGGTCACTATTGTCCAAAAGGTATTTCAGTAATTTCACCCACTTAAATTAGCCTTTGTCAGGTCTGTCTTAAAATATATTTTGTACTAATGACCACACTGTTTAATAATAGGCATGTACTGCTATTAAAATTCAGGCTGAAAATATATATAATTATATACTGATTTATATAAAATTATAATATAATATCATAATATTACTTTAACTTCTGTTTATTTACTTCTGCTCAGTTATGATGATGTAGCATGTGATGTAGAATGTTTATGCATGTTATTCTGATGAAAGTTTTTTGAAGGTCTCTGTCTGTTACTGTAGGCACTGGCAGTCCTGTGCCCTGTCCGGTTGGAACATGGTCTAATAGTACAGGACTAAGGAGTGCTGAGGGGTGTCAGTCGTGCCCTGGAGGGTTTTACTGTGCCTCTACTGGCCTGACTGAACCAAGTGGACTCTGCTCTAATGGGTATGAGCCAAGTAATACTGTTTACACTACAATTTCAAAACAGATAGTTTACCATATGGCATCATGTTTCCCTAAAAGGTTTTATTGTGCAGAGAAAGCTGAGACTCCCACCCCTATTGATGGAGTTTCTGGCCAAGTCTGCCCAGAGGGTCATTATTGTCCTCCAGGAACCACTCTCCCTGTGCCGTGTGATCCTGGGACATTTGTAACCGTCACTCAAGCCTCTCAGTGCTGGCCCTGCACAGCTGGCTGGTATTGTGTGGACGGAGCCCGGCTGCTGTGCCCAGCTGGTTGGTGCTTTGGTCTCTCGTTGGCTATGTTTGGAATGGAGTACTAGTGTAATGCTTACTGGCTGCTGCGCTTGTATATTCAGCCAACAATTTTGAAAAAGTATGTGAAACAGTTTGCATTTATGCAACTGTTTGTGTTATAAACAGTAGTGTGCTGCACTGTCACATGACCTCAACCCACTGCATATGAAATTCTATGAGAGGCATCCAGAAAAAAAATTGCTATTTTGTAAAAAGTTGTTAAAATTACTTAGCAATCTGATCAAATCTTTATTTTTTATGCATGGATATATTTCATGTATTGTTTATCTGTATCTAATTAATTAGATGTCCTAGGATGTTATGTAAATACTTTTTTATATATTAAATATATACATGTAAGGACAGAGGACGCAGGTTTACATATATTTATAATCTTTTTTTTATTTAAATACTACAGCGATTTTTATTACATTAATTATGGTATGGTAGTATGTTATTCTGAACTTATCTATTATTTGATGCTACTAGAATAGTAGTAAAAGTCAGTTAATTACTACCTGAGTTTAAAGCAGGTTCAAGAAAATTATATTGCAAACAGCACCACACAGTGGAGAGACACATTACATAAACATGTTGACTGATATCCCCCAAATCCAGCAGTCACTTTTAGACTGTTATCTGTCTGCCCCTTAGGTTTCTATTGTCCTGAAGGCACAGGTTATGCCTGGAGGCCTTGTCCAGTGGGGACATACAGTCCTGACTCTGGTTTGAGCGTCCTCTCTGAGTGTAAGAAATGCGATGGAGGACACCACTGCTCTCTTCAGAACTCCACCTCTGTCACAGGAAAATGCTCTGAGGGATATTTCTGCGCACATGGAAACATCTCACCTCAACCTCACACACAGTCTGCAGGTAACTGCTTCAGGGTTTTTTAAAATTCTAAGATAGGGTTTTGAAATATTGTATTTTTATACTTTGTACTTTTATATTCATTACTGATTTGTCAGAGAAAGCAACATCACATTTTACGCTTTATATAAAGATAAGTTGTATATGTTATGAACTCTGTATATAAGAGGTTTGAAGGTTTTTTATAAACCATTAAATATTACTGTATAATCATTCATATTATTTATATTAATGTATATTTTATTACTATTGTTGTTTCCAAAAAGGAGGGGGACCTTGTCCTGCGGGTCACTTTTGCTCACAAGGCACAGCTCATCCTCAGCCTTGTCCAGAGGGCACTTTCAGTAACAAAACTCAACTGATCAAAATAGTAAGAAGAATTTCTCTGTTTAGATTAAAAATGCAACAACACAAGTGCAGTTGCCAGCAGTCTCTTCTGTAAAGACCATGAATAAAATTTTCGTACAGGAAGAGTGTTTGTCATGTCCTGCTGGTCATTATTGTGACGTATCTGGGCTGACTTCGCCCAGTGGAGAATGCTGGGAAGGTTTTTACTGCAAACAGGGAGCCGTACTCCCCAACAGCCCAATCAACGATCACAGAGGAGGACCGTGTCCGACAGGTAATTGACAGATCCCCCAATTCAAGACAGATTAAAAACACCCACCTTCCTCTCAAACCGTCCCACCTCATCCTGTTTTCTGCTCCCGCGCAGGTTATTTTTGCTCTAGAGGCTCAGGCTCTCCTCAAGCCTGTCCAGAGGGATCCATCAGCAGCAGAGAGAGACAGGCCAGCTGCAGCCTTTGTCCCCTGGGGTAGATACACTTATACGTACACAGGAATGTTTAACGTTTAAAGGTGAAGTGTATCATTTTTTTCGGTGTTAAAACACTTTCTGCTCTCCCATGTAGTGCAGAAACAGCTGGAAGTATGACATTTTTATGTTAATTCTCCCAAAATTCTGTGGTGTTTTTAAAACATCTAAACAAACCTGGCTGACTCAGCCAATAGAGTGCAAAGTACAAATCCCATTCATTTTATACACTGAGGAAGTGATTTTAAACAAATATTTACAAACCTTGAAAGACAGACACATTTTTTTCAGCTATGAGGTTACATGTACTGCGTATGCTTTTGTTGAAGCCATCAGCCTGCATTATTTTAATATATTCAAGGAAATAATTGTTTAAAAGCAGGATTCTTTTACCCTTGAATCTTCAAAGAAATGTAATCAGAAAGCAGAATAAACAGAATTAGGTAAGTTGTGCTCTTCCAACTCCCATGATGCACTGCGGTCTTCGTACACTAATCAAGAATGATATATTTCTCCATTGTTTTTAATTGGGTTGTCATTTGCAATGCATCATGGGATTGTAGTTCTTTTCTTCATTTAGGTTGTTAACTACCTGTACCTATGTCTTACTGTATGTTTTTTTAAGGCAAGACACTACAGGCAAAACATCGTTTTTTTATGTGGTGGTCAATTTTGAGATTTTGGGCTAGGTTAGTCCCTCAAAATGTGTTCTTTCGAAATACTTTAAAGAAAATGTAAAAAAAAATATATATATATTAAAATGATTATTTTATAACATTTTGTTTACTTGTGACCATAACTTTCTTCCCGTATTTAAATCTTCAAATGCCATTTTCTCAAAAAATACTCTCACTAGTATTGTTACAGAGGGATTTGTTAATAAGTCATTCCTGGCCTGAGTTATGTGACATTTTAAAGAAAAAAAAATATGGTAAAAATCGCTATTTTTAAGGCTATGGATGGTATATTTTGATTTCCTAGGTAATGAAAGCAGATATCCTAAAATCCCTCTGTAATTTTTTTTTTCATTTTGTGTATTATCAAAATGAAAATAATTTTGCACCTGGCTTTATCCTATATTCAGATATATGTACCGAAAATATATGCAAATTTCTGCATATTTAGGCAGTCATATTTAGAGATTGCCTCTTTTGCATATTTAAACATACATTTTAAAAAAAAAACTTGCAATACATTTTTTTCTCCTATTCATTTGAGTAATTAACTGGTAAAGTTTCATGGTACTATTTGTAAGTTAAAATGTTTACCCTATTCACCTGTAGTGTCTCATCTTAATACCTCAAATCAATTTTTTAAATGGTTTGATTCACCTCATAGCTGGCTGATTTAGTTCATGGCTCTTTAAGCAAGATTGTTTTTTTAAACATCCATTTGTGGGTGGTGCTCTATCAATGGCCCAGTAGCAGATGGTGAAGTGTTATTATGCATTCTGTTAACTGTTAGGTGCTGCTAGTGGCACCAAAAATTATATACTTAGCCATCCAATCATCCGCTGGACAGTAAAGATTAATCATTTCACTACTAATAATATAATATTACTAATATTATTAATCTTTTACTTTTCAGTTACTACTGTCCTGCCAATGGTTCCTCCTCTGAGGGTATTGAATGCCCAGAGGGCCATTATTGCCCCACAGGCACCCATCTTCAAAATCAGCACCCCTGCCCAGCAGGGACTATAAATCGCCAAACAAGAATAAGCAGCAGTGAAGACTGTTTACCCTGCCCTCCAGGTACCATTTCTACAAGCTACTGAACCCCTAAAAAGTCATTTCCCAGTGTTACGCATCTCTTATTCTCAGAGGGTGATGCTGCCCTATTTCTTCAAACCATTTGAGTCACACCATTTTCAGTCACAGCCCCTTGTGCTTTCAGCATCTGTCAAAACTCGGCTGAGAAATGTCCCACAAACTTTCCACCCGGCAGGTTTCTTTTGCGAGTCTTCTGGACAGAGTGATGTATCTGGACCGTGTGCAGCTGGGCACTTTTGTCTCTCGGGAGCCATGTCGTCCACACCTGCGGATGGAGGAACGGGTGGTAGATGTCCTCCAGGATACTACTGTCCCGTAGGGTCCTCGTATCCTGAGCCTTGTCCAGAAGGCTACTACAGCAACAGCAACAGGAACACTAAGCTCACTGACTGTCTGCCCTGCCCTCCAGGTCAGTGCTGCAATTTTGGCCTTTTTTTAAAGATCATTTGGTCTTTTCTTATTTGTGGGCATTTTTTTGTAGGATTTGCTTGTTCCAGTAGAGGGCTCTCTTCACCTTCGCATGTGTGCCAGATGGGTTACTACTGCCCACAGGGGCAAAATTCCAGCCATCCTGTTCACTTTATCTGCTCCCCTGGGTTTATGTGTCCACCCGGCAGCCCTGCCCAGATCCCCTGTCCACTCGGGATGTACCAGAACCTCCAAGGACAGGTCAGTGAAAGGCATGATTGTTTTTTCAACCTGTTACAATTGGATCATTAAAGACGTTTCTTTGTAATTCCAACAATTGTTAAACTAAACTACAAAAATCTATAAAATAGAAATATGAAAAGCATAAAAATAACACTGATTTCCTGCCCATCTTAAATGAGCCTTCATGGTGAAAATGGTGTTAATGGAGCAATTTTTGAAGGAAATAACTACTAATCATAGTATATTTTCTACCATTATGGAAATAACATTTACCTCGATTTTTCTTTGTTCAACACTTTGTTCATTTCATATTTTCTTTATCATTTTCTTTACTGAGACTTAATATCATTAAAAACACATTTATTATGCATGTAACATTTATTATTGAATGATTCCACAATTGTGGCACAGATAAAGTTTTATTGGCGATAAATAATTTTCACACTATAAATAATGAAATAGTCAATGATTATTTCAATAAAATCAATATATTTTAAAAAAATGTAACGATTCATATTTTTATGATGGAACTTCAGAATTGATGATCGAAAGTGTAAGTCTGGGGCAAGTAAAACTATAAAATATGTAAAAGTAGCAAAAAAACAAGTGATTAAGCATGGTACAAAAAGTTTTAATGAGACGTTTATAAAAAGTAAAAAAATAAACTCACAGTAAATGATGTTGAAAGAAAAATATAATATATAATATATATATATTGAATATAAATACTGTGTTAAATTTATATCCATAGGCTGAATGTTCTGTGTGTCCGGCTGGATATTTTTGTGCTGGTTCAGACACAGTAACAAGTGGAACTTCTGTACCTGTTCCCTGTCTTAGGGGATATTACTGCCCTCCAGGTACTGGCAAAATTACTGAGTGCAAGATGAGGACACTTGAACCCTCTTTTTACTCTATCCTGTGTGTTTTAAACAGGTTCAGAATCTGGAGTGAGCTTCCCCTGCCCTGTGGGAACATTTAACGATCAGTTAGGCCTGTCTAGCAAGGATCAGTGTATCTCCTGCCCCCCTGGTAAATACTGCAGCTCCTCTGGCCTGGACACCCCTACAGGCAACTGTTCTCCAGGGTGAGTGAGCATATTAGCCAGCTCAGCTCCCACAATGTCCTCATGGATGTCCTGTTGAATAATATAGGCATTTTTTCTCATGCTAATCTCTTGGATTTTGCAGTTACGTGTGTAATCAGGGTGCCTCGCTCTCAGAGCCAGTTGGAGATTCCACGGGAGGCAGATGCACAGCTGGCTTCTACTGCCCAGCGGGTGCCAGCCATATGGAGCCCTGTCCTCTGGGCACATTTGGCTCATTAGAAGGTCTTATTCCAGCATATGTAGCATAGTTGTGCTGTTAAATATGGATACATAAAACTAACATTGTGGATGTTTGAATAGGAGCAGCATCAGTAGAGATGTGTCAGCCATGCACTCCAGGACAGTACTGTGGCGAACCTGGGCTGAGTTCACCCTCTGGGTCCTGTAGTGCAGGATACTACTGTATTCAAAGATCACACACATCTACACCTCAGTACTACAATAGCACAGGTCTTTTTTTTCCACCTAGTGCAGTGTTTGATCATGATAATGAGTGCAAGCATAGCAGTAGTTGTTAATTTAAGTTTTGCTTTTCAGATTGTGAAGAAACTGGTGCTCATACAATAGAGGATGTCTATTCTCAGATTCAGTTCATTGGGGATGTGTGTCCTGGAGGGCACTACTGTCCAATTGGCAGTGCACGACCTGAACCCTGCCCACCAGGTACAGTTTGAAACAAATATTTAACCCAAAATGAAAATTCTGACATTCTTACTAACTCTCATGTCATTTCAGATCTGTATAGTTATGTTTCTTCTGAAAGTACAAAAAAATAAACATTTAGCAGAATGTTCACAGTGCTCTTTTCCAAACAATACTGTATAATCAGAGTGATGATGGGTTTTTGAGCTCCAACCAATACACTTTTGCTGGTTTTTTGACCCATTCCTCCATGCAGATCTCCTCTAGAGCAGTAATGATTTGGGGCTATTGCTGGGCAACATGGACTCTCAGTTGCCTCCAAATTTTTTCTATGGGTTTGAGATCTGGAGACTGGCTAGGCCTCTCCAGGACCTTGAAATTCTTTTTAAAAAGCCACTCCTTTGTTGCCCAGGCAGTGTGTTTGGGATCATTGTAATGCTGAAAGGCCCAGCCTTGCTGATGGAAGGAGGTTTTCACTCAAAATCTCAGAATACATGGCCCCATTCATTCTTTTATTTACAAGGATGAGTCGTCCTGGTACCAGAAAAACAGCCCCAAAGCATGATGTTTCCACCCCCATGCTTCACAGTAGGTATGCTGTTGTTTGGATGCAATTCTTTCTCCAGCATTTTCTCCTCCAAACACGACAAGTTGAGCTTTTACCAAAAAGTTCTATTTTGGTTTCATCTGACCATATTCATGCATATTAAAAAAGTTAAACAACCTCATATGTACTTTTGTGTCATTCTCATTTTGTTTCATACATGTTTTTAAGACATGAGTGTGAATAAATAAAGACATTATTTAGACATTTCACTTTTTTCCTTAAACTTTTCCTTGATCTATTTTGGAAATTTTGAAATGTTTTGAAGAGACATAACTATGTCACCTCTAGTTTGATTTATAAAAGTATAACTAGCATTATTAATGATAAGATAAATGATCTCTGATTGTTCTGTGTTGCAGGCTCCTTCCTGGGCCAGCGTGGTGCTGTATCTGAGACAGACTGTCATCCATGTACCGCTGGATTTTACTGTCCAGACTGGGGTCAGAGTTCTGCAGAGCTCCGCTGTCCTGAGGGCAGTTTCTGTCCGGCAGGTTCTGTAACAGGACATCAACCCGGTAGGATGTAATACTGACAAGGCAAAAATCCACATTGTCCTCTGGGCATCAGCTAAACTGGGGTACTGGATGCACAGAGCACAGTTTCATAAATAGAGAGAGACGGTGTCTACTTCCTCCTGCCATTTATCTTCATGACTAACCACAGAATCTCTATAGGGTTGCCCTAGTGCTGTCTGAATTATTTTGTACTGTTGCCATGAGATGTCTAGACATTGTCTATTTATATACTGCCAGTCTCTTTACCTTTATTTCAGACCGTCATTGTCCGCCTGGTCACTCGTGTCCGTATGGCAGCATCCAGCCTGCCATCTGTCTGCCTGGTACTTATCAGCCACTGCCATCCCAGCTTTCCTGCAAACAATGCCCACCAGGTAAATATTAAATGACTTAGACTCTCAAACCTGCTAAGGAATGTCTGGGTTGTATTTTCAGAATCAGAAAGAAAAAATAAGAAAATAAATACTATATTCATATTTGGCATTGACTAAAGCATTATTGTTGGGACATATGCATATTTTATGATACTTTTTTATATTTACCTCTGACTATGTTTGTTTACGGTGTGTGTGTGCACTTGGGTTAAATACAGAGCTCAGAGTCCAAGTATGAGTGACCATACTTGGCCACATCACTTAACTTTCACTTTCTATCTTGACATTTCTACTATTCCCATTATTTTTAGTTATGATTCTCATTGCTCTAATGCAGGACATTTTAACATTACAATTAAACAACTACCGTGACACAAGGAATTTTAAAGCTATGATATGCTAATTTGCTTTTTGTTAATTCTGTATTTCATTAAAAAAGGTGAAATATAACGAAAATTAAGCTTATATCTACATTTGACATTTTACATTTACTATTCTGACTGCAAATTATGATTTTCAATGCCATTATATAGTATTTTTTAAATGTATAATATTTACATTTTTCAAACTTGATGCAAAAAAACTGAATGTTTTTTCACATTATAGTAATCCATAAATTTTTTTGATTATTAAAATGTGCATATTTTTTATAAATCGTAATGGTTTTAATTATTAAACAAGTGAACAGTACTATGCTTTTTCTTCTACTAGGTTTTTACTGCTTGGAGGGTTGCACCACCCCACTTCCCTGCCCTGTGGGCACTGCTAGTATGATCGAGGGTTTGCAATCTCAGCTGGATTGCTCTCCATGTCCTCCCGGGTTCTACTGTAACAGCAGTGCACTAATCAGCCCCACTGGACCCTGCTCTGCAGGTCAATGCCATAGAAATTCCCATTAGAGCTTGTACTGCTGGTGTATATCTTAATTTTACATCTTATTCTCCCTCCACAAAAGGCCATTTCTGTATGTCTGGAGCCACAGAGTCTGCCCCAGTCTCTCAGATATATGGAGATATATGTCCAGCAGGACATTACTGCCCCGAGCAGAGCAGTGCTCCGTTACCCTGTCCTGTCGGTTTCATTCTCCAGGACAAAGGAGCCACTTCTTCTAATGACTGCTCCCCTTGCCCTCCAAGCAGATACTGCATTGCACCAGGCTCTTCTCAGCCCTCAGGTTGGCAGATCATAAATGTTACACTGTAAACCACAAAATAATTCAGCTGAATGAGGATGAGAAGTGATACCTATGTTATACTTGCCTCTATATAGGGTTTTGTGGTCCAGGTTACTATTGCATCGGCAGTGCAGATACCGCCACCCCTCGGGCCTCACACGCTCAGCAGACCTGTTTTTGTGGCCTTATACCTTCATCCCACTTCCAAATGTATGATCTTTGCTTTCTGAAGCACAACATAACCTGCTCAATTCACATTTCAGGTAGACCTCTTAGTCTTGGTATGGTACTAAATCATTTATATGGTAACGGATGAGCCTGTTAAAACTGACTGACACTTTTTCATGGAGATGGTGCTGGTGTCTGGACAGATCTGGATCCCAGACCTCTATTAGATTTAAACAAGTCGGAGGGTTATTCAGAATCACCTCTACAAATCACAGAAACATGCATTGGCTTCAAAGGAGACCTGTGTCCTAAAGGTATACAATGCACACTGGTATATATATATATACATTAGTTTTTTAAAATATGTTAAAAATAAATATACTTCAATATATTGTTCAATATATATATATATATTCAATATTTCACGCTCAATATACTACAAATACATTTTCATATTTACAGTATGTACTTAATAAAATGCCATGCAGTTGTACTTTAAGTATACTTAACTGGTACTGTATACTTAAAGTCTGCTAAATTGGAACAATTAATTTTGTACTTAATACACTTTAATTGTGCGAAAATAGTACTGAAGTCCAATTAAAGACATGCTTAGTATATTTGAGTGTGCTGAAGTGGCTAATTAATAAGAAATATTGTAATTCCAAAAAGTAACGTTTGAGTTACTCTGTCAGTAAATATGTTAATAGATTTGTCTAGAATTTTCAAAATGGTGAATTATTCATCTATATCTGTATAAGATTATGATTACTTACTGATTTTTAAGGCTCAGTGAATCTTTTCTGCAGGGTCTTATTGCCCAGTGGGTTCATCTCTTCCTCAGCCCTGTGATTCAGGCTCTTACTGTAATCAGACTGGCCTGCAAACTCCTGCAGGCCTCTGTTTTGCTGGATTCTTCTGCCCCACTGGCTCCTCAAATCCCAGTGCTGTGCTTTGTCCTCCTGGACACTACTGTCCCCGGGGCACACCACTGCCCCTGCCCTGTCCACAAGGCACAATAAGGAGTAAGTAAACTACTTGCTATGTAGGCCTAAAATGCAAATCCTTAATGATGGTAGTTTAAAAGATACATTTATATTTTGTTTATTTTAGAATCCTGGTCATTATTTGTACATGTTTAGTTTACCTACAGTATCTACTAGTATGTATTCTAGTTACATACTAGAGATCTTTCTGTATATCAATAATGCAATAGACTTTTGACCTCTTGCTCATAGACATCACCAGCTGAAGTTATTAAAGTTCTATGATATGGCACAAAAACTGTCACAGCTAAAAAAAACATGTGTGGCCCAAACATATCTGTCCGTGAATAAACCTGCCCACTAATAACTACAACTGTTAGAACACTGGACTCACACAGGTAGTGTTTTGGCTGTTATAAATGCAAGACACAGGTCAGAATTTAAAAAGCTCTAGATCTACTCTACTACTTCTTTGAACTTGAGGGTGTTTCAGAATGATCATGCATGAGATGCTGCTATATGCTGACCTGACATCCATAGCATGCTTTAGAGTTGGGGTACTCAAAAGACTCGGACTTGTCACAGACACGGATGCATTTTTACTCTGACTTGACTCGGACGATGTTCTGAGTCCAGGGAGTGTTTAAGGAAATGTCACCGACTCGATATTCAGTATTTGCTTGTGTTTTTTAAGTCTTGTCCAGTATTTGAAATACGTTTGCATTCATTAATTAAATGCAGGGATTAAATTTGGCTTCAGTGGACTTTCCTCTTAAATGTATATTTTTAAACATTTATCTTATTCTTACCAATTCGAACAATGATGCGCCGCAGGTGTTTTATGGGAATGTATTTCTGTAAATTTCCTTTTAAGGGCTTAGGGCATTGCTGTCTGTTGCAAGCGTTTAAAACTCAGTGAAGGGTATGATTGATCAGATTTTACAGTGACAACGCTACGAGTACGTGCAGCATTCAGCACTCATGCAGCCAAAGCAGATGTTGCAAATAAATATTTATTTTGATATTTGTGCGTTATTTACTGTTCAACTTTTCAGACTAAACTTACTTGAACTTGCTTACACGTCTTGCACTACTCAATTCATATTTCTATCACTGACGAACAATATTTTTATTAGGCTACTGTACATTAAGATAAAGATAATCAAAAAGTAAAAATCAACTCCACCTTTGTTTTACAAGATCTCCTAAAGGATGATGATCACAAACGGAAATCACTCTATGAAGCGGCCACTGCCTTGTGTTTATGAGTGCAGCGCTGCTGTGTGTAGGCTACTGCTGTAGTCCAAAAGCGCCTCCTGCTGGCAGAGGATAATTGCATTTTTAATGAACCTCTCTTACCCACATGACCCAAAATTAAAATAATATAACAGTTTATACATCTGACTCATCTTTTAATCATGTTTTTACAGTAATTTTATGGTTGAATCCGTTACCATAGACATTGCCCGACCGTGCTCATATAGTATCACATCAATTAGGTGGACTCGAACACGAATGACGTACTGTAGCACATATTCATTGCAAACCATTTAACAGATGCATTATTTATTGTGAGTTAGAACAACTTAAACCGCAACAAACAATAACAGTGATGTAATCAACTAGCTATGATCATCCAGTCTGCAATTGAACATTTAAAAAATTATCTCTATAGTTTACTTAGCAGAGCTGCATTCTTAGTTGTGCAGGAAAATTGTGTCTCAAAAGTAACAATGTAAAAAATGTAACTTTGTGATGCCCCCTCACCTTGTTCTTGTATTGCTGTCTTTATTGTCTATTAATATTTTATTTGCCATCAAGCAATTAAAAATCTGTGGCAGTGCAAGTCACTTAGTGGTTTAAATTTTTCCTGAAGCTTCACATAAAGTTCCACTGTTTTAATGCTCACTAGGCTCTGCTGGGGGATCCATTGCAGACGGTTGCCTTGAATGTCCACCAGGATATTTCTGTGAGCAAAGAGGCCTAACCAAGCCCTCTGGTCTGTGTTCTGAGGGCTACTACTGCCCTGGAGGACAGAACACATCCAGACCACCAGAGTATGTGTGTGGTGCAGGCCACTTCTGTGAAAGTGTAAGTAGAAATCTCAACATATACACATTTGAACAAGTATTTTATTTTATTTGTTACATTTAATTAAATATTTTTTTATTATAAATGCTTTTATTTTTAGATTATTCATTATAACTTTAATGACACTAGTAGTGACATGAACGTTTAAAAAAAAATGAAACGCGCTTAAAAGTCATAAAAGTTATATGCAAATCTCTTAATATATTAAAATGGAATATAAAAATGACAGTGGCCTTTATAAAACATACTCGTATTGTTATTGCTCTAACAGGGCAGCGTCATAGAGAGGTTGTGTTTCCCAGGAAGCTTCCAGCCCAGTCTAGGCCAACATAAATGTGACTTGTGCCCTGCCCGCTTTTTCTGTCCTGAAAACGGTATGCAGGATATTTCAACAAATGAATGGTTGAAATATCTATTCTTAATACCTTTACATAAAGATGTTTTTCTTGTACTAGGTATGACGCACCCACTTCCATGTCAGCCTGGATTTTATTGTCCAGTTGGGGCATCTAATCAGCATCCATGTCCTCCAGGGAGTTATGGTAACCTGGTTGGATTGGCAGAGTCTTCTGAATGCTCTCAGTGTGACCCTGGGACTTATTGTATGGGGTCAGGTATGTTGCATGAACATTGATTATATTTTCCACTGAGAGAACTTATCCTAATCCTGCTTGGTCTGATATGTGGAGCTGATATTAGTTTGTCTGTCCAGCAAATGTGTCACCAACTGGCTCTTGCAGTGCTGGATTCTTGTGTTTTGGAGGAGCCAGCCTTCCCTCCCCAAATGATAATGAGACTGGAATACCGTGCCCAACTGGGTCTTACTGTCCAGCTGGAAGTTTTGCAGGAATACCCTGTGCAAAGGGCACATTTAGGTATCAATACAAAACAACTGAATTTTTTAATTATTATTATTCATATTAAAAGCAACTAGAAAATGAGAATATTTTTGCATTGCATTATATTTAAAAAATAATCTTTGTGTAATTAACTTACGTTTTTTAAATAAAAATGTAATTCTGTTAAATACGATTGTTATTGTTTTGCAGCAATCAGTGTCAATTGTCAGATGTAAGTCAGTGCCAAAACTGCACACCAGGGTTTTACTGCTCAGAGCCAGGCCTGACTGCAGTCAGTGGACCCTGCTTGCCAGGTTTGAATCATTTACAGCAGACAATCACTACTTAAACTACTTTAGTAGTTTACTTAGACTACTTAAAAAATTTATATTTATATGGCACGTCATATTCCTACAGGGTTTTATTGCAGTGAGGGATCTCCGACTTCAGCTCCCGTGTCAGCCGTGTATGGTGATATTTGTCCTCCAGGTCACTATTGTGAAATTGGTAGTGCTGTGCCAACTCCCTGTCCAGTGGGCAGCCTGCGCCCTGATAGTGGGGGAAAGGGCATAGATGATTGCATGCCTTGTCCTGGAGGTACTGTAATATTCCATTTTAGAGATAAACAGTCTGCTTATTTAACTTTATAGGGCACCATTGACCTTATAAGTCTCTACTGAATTTAAATTTACTTAATTTACCATTTCTAGAGGAGGTCAGATGCAAAGTCTATTCTGATCATGGGTCTTTTTTGTATTGTTGTTTGATCGTAGGTCAGTTTCAGGATCAGAAGGGACAGAGTGAATGTAAACCCTGTCCTCCTGGTTTCCATTGCATCAACCTCACAAGAGGTTTTATGGGGGTCAGCACTCCTTTGGTCTGTCCTGAAGGCTTTTACTGCCCCAATGAGACTCAGTCTGGAAACCCAGTTCCATGTCCCAAAGGCACATACAGTGATTCTCTTGGCCTCATTTCAGCAGGTGATTTATTCTGTTCTGTATTGCAATAACTGAGCAAGTGAACATGATTAAATGCATTTTTTCTGTGTATGTCATGCTTACTGGATCTATTTTTGTATAAATGCAGAGCAGTGCCTGGTATGTCCAATAGGCCATTTCTGCGGTTCAGATGGACTCTCTGAGCCCTCAGGACCCTGTGCCCCTGGATTCCTCTGTTTTGTGCAGGCCACAGTTCCCAACCCCACCGACAACAGCACTGGCACTTTGTGTCCACCGGGGGCATACTGCCTTCTGGGAACAAGAGCAGGTGCTTTTTGGAACAGTGTGATTTTAGTGTTATTTATGCAGTTTTGTCATTTTTTATTAGTTTTTTTATTTTGCTTTTAAATTGTTGTGTTCAACTCATTTACATTTTAGTTTTATTAATTAACCCCAAATAAAGTTCTCAGACAACCCAAGGAGCCCCAAAAACGACATATTATAACTATCATTATTACATTATATATTTATATTCATTAAATAATAAAAATCTGATTATATAATTAAAGACAAAAATCGTCCGCATGCCGTTTTTCTCTCATTTGAATTATTTAAGTTTTCACAGATGATGGGAGTTTGCAAACTTTACAGACTTACGCACACACAATATTATTATTCCACTTACATTCACTCACAATACCCACATATTTCCCACTAACCATATTTTTCATATTCTAGATTAAATTATTTTTTATAATTTTTGGTGAAGGACGTTTCACAGTCCCCTGGCTAAAATCCATTAAAATACAGCTAAAGCATTGATATTATGCCAGATTTTGGAGTTGTATAATGCAGTCATGAGTCATATTCTATTATTGTCTAATTCTATTGTACCGTGTAGGTGAATGTTCTGCAGGCTACTACTGTGACTGGGGCTCCAGCAGTCCAGAGCAGAGCCTCTGTCCTGCGGGTTTCTATTGCCCCACAGGCACACACAAGCCCCTGTCCTGCACTGCAGGCACTTACAGCTCCGTCATGGGTAACAGCCACCGAGAAAACTGTGAGACATGTCCGTTAGGCTACTACTGTCAGGGTACGTATTTATTCTGTCTACAAGAAAATTAGTTTAAAACGATCTCCATGCTCCTATAAATCTATTACAATAGATCATATTGCATTACAATGCAGGGGAAGCAGTAGCAGAGCCTCTTCCATGTCCACCGGGGCATTACTGCCCCACAGGCACATCACAGGGCACTCAGTTCCCCTGCCCTCCAGGAACAGTCCAGTCACAGACTGGGACATCCAGTAAAGATGAATGTCTACAATGTCCTCCAGGTCAGAGAAAAAAAAAAATAACAACAAAAAAGAGACATGTTTCTTCAGCTGTAAATCAGTATATTTAAAAGCTTTCCGAATCTTTTATATTTCTGCTTTGTTTGTTGCATACAGTACATAGAAAATGAGCTTGCTGCTTTACATGCTTAAACTTGGTCGGTTACCCATTTTCAGAGTTCCCTCTTTTCCCAAAGTTTACGCTTTCAAACCCTCCACCTTCCTTAGCTCCACCTGTATAGATCTGCTACGGGTTATTTTATATGCTATTTGTGCTACAGCAGTATGTCTTAAATACTCAGCACCTTACGCTATATGCATTGGCAGTAGCAAGTTCCTGTACTAGCAATAATCTACAACTACAGCAATAACCAATAGCAGGAGCAGTGTAGCAGATCTATTCTGCTAAGGCCAAATACATTAACATTGTCATATCCATTGCCATGCATAAAACATTCAGAGACTTGTTATGATACAAATATTTTCATTTCCAGTAATATTTCACATTTTCACAGCTTTTAATTAATTTTTATACCAAAAATCCTTAGTGGGCGTAAGAGCCTTCTTTCAAACATTTAAAAATGTTATCAACCCCAAACTGTGAACTGTATTTGGAGGGGGAAAAAACATCTAACTCATGTAATCTGTCTGTTTAGGCATGTTTTGTGCTCGTCATGGTCTTTCAGAGCCTACAGGGCGCTGCCAGGATGGATTTCACTGCCCTTCGGGTGCTACAAGCCCCAACGGCACTGGAAATGTGGTATATATCATCAGTTCTGTTTCTTAAAAAAGGCACAGTGTGTTCACATGGGGTTAAACTCATTAACAGTGTGTGATTTGCAGATTGAATCTACAGGCAACAACATGTGCCCGCCTGGCCATTATTGTCCAACTGGTATCAGCTCCCCACTCCCATGCCCCGCCGGAACATTCTCTAGCTCCCCAGGGTTGAGTGGGGAGGAGCAGTGTCAGCCGTGTCCTCCTGGGTACTTTTGTGAGCAGACTGCAATGGTCCATCCGTCAGAAGCAGCTCTCTGTGATGCTGGGTAACTACATCTATGCTTTCCAGTAGCTAAACACAGTCATCTGACAATGGTACACCCACAACCACTTGAGTGGAGCCAATCTGGTGCACTTGTGCATTGCTAATGGATCTTAGTGGAACGATTTCAGGTGTTTAACATTTATTGTCCATTACTGAGTAGTGTTGAAGCTATTATTGATATTCTCCATTACTGCAATGTTACATAAATTGCAAATAAGTCAGGATAGATACCTTATTAAAAAGTCAGTGGATCCAGTTTCTACCCGTTTGCGGCTGGGTTGGAAAACAGATACAGTGGAGTGGCAGTGAAGTGCTTTTGCGATTGGCTCGTTGAGGAGATTTGTTCATCAGGCATCTAAAAACTGGTGTATGGTCATAAAACAATGATTTAAAAAAAAATAGTTTATTGCAGCTATATTTCTCCATCACAGATATGTGTGTATCAATGGAAGTCGCAGTGCTCGACCGGTAGATGGACTGCAGGGTTATATTTGTCCAAGCGGACACAGTTGTCCTATTGGTGCTCCATTGGAAGTGCCTTGTGAACCTGGTACATACAGCAGTGGTCCTGGTGCTGCCCACTGTCTCTTATGCTCAGCTGGCACTATGTGTCCTTCCCCTGGCACACAGGAACCGTCCCCGTGTCCGATGGGTGAGTCCATCCCTGTGTTGAGATTATTATGATGGCTCATAAGTAATTACATTTTTATATTCTGCTGCAAATCCTTATATCATATAATACAAAAAAGTATTTTATGCTCACTAAAGCTGCAAATATTATATATATATTATATTTAATATATTTTAAAATGTTAAAATATCAGTTTTTGTAGCATTAATTATTAAAAGTATTAATTTGTAAAAAAACAAATTGAACAGTATAGAATATACTATGATGTTTGCTAACAATCTGCCATCTTTCCTGTGTTGCATCAGGTTATTTTTGCCCTGTTGGCACTGCTGCAGCTGTACCCTGTCCTATGGGCACACTGGGACAGGTTACCAGGGCTCAGTCGGAGGCTGCCTGTGTGCCCTGTCCTACTGGCCTCTACTGCAGTTCACCTGGAACATCACAACCACAGGGTATGATAGAATCCCACACTTTGGTTTTGGCCTGTGACTATACTATATCATATGGACTAATTGTTGTTTTATTTGTAGGTCAGTGCCAGCAGGGTTATTTCTGTCATGGAGGGTCTATAAATCCTGCACCTCTCAATACTACTGGCTACCTCAGGAATGGCCCCTGTCCACAGGGTCACTTTTGTCCTTCTGGAACCCTAATGCCTTTGCCTTGCCCAGCAGGCAGCATTCGCAACCTCACCGGTGTGTACAGAACCACACATTTAAAGCCTCTAAAGGAAAAGCTATAAAAGCTGTTCAAAATGGCAATTGTTATATGCATGCAAAAACCACAAGATGAGCAACATTTAAATGCATATGAATAATTTACCAGGGATAGTGCATCAAAATAAATGAGCTGTCAAAAACAATAGGCTGTGTGGCTCAAAGCACACTGTTGCAAAAAATCAACTTTAGTTGCTCTTATAAATTCAGTTTAGCAGTATACTTTTAAATGATTCACATGCTTCTAAATATTACCCTTTCCATATTGTATGGAAACTTTTGCACATTAATATTTTAGCATTTCCCTTCTTTATTTACTATAACATGCAGTGTTTTGTGTTCATAATATTGATCTTCCTACAGGGGGTTACTCTATAGAAAGCTGTCTTCCCTGCCCAGCAGGGCATTATTGTGCTAGCGAGGGCCTGGATACTCCAACAGGACCCTGTGCTGCAGGCTTTTACTGTCCTGTAGACTTCTCCTCCACCACCCCACACGCCTTCCTCTGCCCCAAGGTCGGTTATGCCTCCTTCACCCCCTTATATCTCTTTTTAATCTCTGCCTTGCAACCTGACTGACAGGTTTGGCTCTCTCAGGGTCATTACTGCCCCTTGGGCTCACCCCTGGCCTTGCCCTGCCCCACGGGACAGTACCAGCCGAATCCAGGCTCGGATAACTGCATCCCCTGTCGTCCAGGCTATTACTGCGAGGAGGCAATTATCGGAGACCCCCGGCCTTGCCCGCCACACTCCTACTGCCCTGCAGGTAACCCATGCTGCTATAATTCTATATTGTGTCTGAAGTATCATTAGTACACACACATCTCATTCTACTTGTAATTGCAGCAACAATGGTTCCTCAGCCCTGTCCCAATGGCACATACACCCCACCTGAGGTCGGGGGTCTGCAGGAGGAGAGAGAATGTTTGCCGTGTCCACCAGGAAAATTCTGCAAGTATGTTTACAGATCTTATAAGAGCGTTTCTTCAACAATGGACACTTATGACCTGGTAGACTTTTATAAAATAAACGTAAACTTTACTTGTCTGGACATGGACACAAAGTAACAGCATTTCTTGAAAATGATATGTCCTTGCTGAATAAAATAACACAATGAATGGCAGTCATTCCAAAAATGGCAGTGCACACACTTCATGTTCATTTTTTCTGAAAATACTGACAGTTGAGTTCCCTGTCTGTCAACTTCGAGTTATACTTTGAATACTTGGTTCATACTTGGGAGCCATGATTTGCTCTTATAGAGAGAAAACGCCATTGAATATTGGCTAGTGGAATTTGCATGCTGAGCATCCACTCATCAGATTTTGCTTTGAGGCCGACAGCTGTTTGTGAGCAGTCATCTGGTTCGACGCTGATACTGGTGCCATTGAGGTGCATGAGGAGGTGACGAAGCCATGGAAGGCTCCTTTCACAGCCAGAAGCCACTCGTCTCCCTCCTCTGTCCTCACCACCCATGACAGGGGAGCATCCAAGGGTTACGAGAGCATTCCCCAGGTTGAGCGTTCGGTCGCAGTTCACCTATGCACGCAGAGCGTCACCACCTGGAGGAATCGCCCTTGTCTCCCACCTTGTCCCTGTAGAGCCACGCCAGCTCTCTCTGCCAAAGCCTACATTGTGGCTGAGCAGGCCCCTTCCGCGCTCCATGCTATGGCTATCCTGCAGGTACACCAAGCCAAGGCATTAAAGAAGCTAGACGAAGGCGATTCCGCCCCCGGGTTGATGCAGGAGCTGCCCATGGCGACCGATATAGGCCTCCAGATAACGAAGGTCACGGCATGGTCCCTCTGGAAGGAGATGTCCGCACTGGTGGCTCAAGAGTGCTATTTGTGGCTCAGCCTGGCTGACATGAAAGACGCCGAGAAAGTTTGCTTTCTTGATGGCCCGATAACCCAGGCTGGCCTCTTCTGCGATACTGTGGAGAATTTTGCACAGCAGTTCTCCGCAGTTCAGAAGCAGATGGAGGCCAAGCACATTCTGCCCCACCGTGACCCTCCAGCTGCCACCTGTCCGCCACAAGGCTAGCCCCGTGCTACTCATCGCTGAGGGCGGCCCCCGACTGCGTTACCTCCCTGCGGGTAGGGTGTGGTCTCCATAGCACCCTTCCTCAGAAGGCTCGCTTCCCCCTTGTTCCGCCAAACTGTAACAACAAAAAGGAAGATCTGAAGCAATCCTCTTGAAGGTCGAAATCCCTTCGCTAGAGTCTATCTCTAGCTCAGGAACAAACAGTTTAGCCCTCTCCAGTAGCAATGTACTCACCATATGGTCCCTGCAGGTAACATGGTAAACGAATTTGCACTTAAGAAGGTTTACGACCTTGCACAGAAATTGTCGGCACGAACTCTGTCAAGAACTCTTGCAGTGCTGTTGGTTGTGACGGGGGTCTTGGCTGTGGTGTTTTCCATATGGACCCCAGTCTGTTGTCACAACATAACTCGTAGTGACTGACAGACAGGGAACGTCTCGGTTACATACTGTAACCCTAGTTCCCTTATGGAGGGAAGGTTATGTCCCTTTGCCACAACCTCGACCCATCGCTAGGGGCCCAGGGACCTGGCTCTCGGCTCCTCAGCAATACCTGATGAGTGGATGCACCTGCTGCCCTATTTATACCCGCTCAGCGGGGAGTGGCTCAGCATGCAAATTCCACTAGCCAATTTTCATTGGTGTTTTCTCTCTATCAAAGCGAATCAGGGCTCCCAAGTATGAACCCCAGTCTGTCGTCATGACATAACGTCTCCATTAGGGAACGAGGGTTACAGTACGTAACCGAGAGGTTATTGTATTTTTGTGTCTGATTATTTCTCAGGGTTGGCCAAGTGAAAGGCCTGTGCGCTGCTGGATTCCTGTGCATCTCTGGCAGTTCAGAGTTCACCCCTCAGGCCCCTTTTCTGCTCAGCAGAGACCAGTGTGAGTGGGGAGCACAGTGTGCTGGACTGTGTCCTGTTGGTACGTTATTACTTACTTAATAAGGAAGCCAGAGATCATCAGGGCCGGTGTCCTGCAAAGTTTAGCTCTAACTTGCCTCAACTCACCTGCCTGGAAGTTTCAAGCATGCCTAGCAAGACCTTGATTAGCTGCTTCAGGTGTGTTTGATTAGCGTTGGCACTAAACTGTGCAGGACATTTGCCCTCCAGGACTAAACTTGGGACTTGAACTTTAACTCTGCTATACACTTCCATGAATCCAGAGAAAAGAGCCTTGATACATGAATAAAGATATCAAGAATCTGTTTTATATGATCTAAATATCAGTGTTTACTCCTGCTCCTGTTTTTGGACAGGTTTTTATTGCCCTGAAGGCACAGAGGAACCTTTATCTTGTCCAGCCAACACTATAAGAGAAACCCCTGGAGGAAGTACTATACATGACTGTCTGCCTTGTCCTTCCAGACACTGGTGCCAAGAGGGTACATCAGTTGTTAAACTGAAATTTACATGTGCTATTACATGTGCTATTGCTGTGTGTAAATTAATAATTAATTTCTATCCATATAGTGTTGTATACTTTGTATAGCTTGTTACATTTATCTGAAAAAATAAATGAAGCATTATTTTCCTTTCTGTCTTCTTACAGGTGATCCCATCCCACGCTTGTGTCCTCCAGGCTATTACTGTGACGGCATAGCTGATTATGAGTCTGAGGGGCGGCCAGGGCCTAGAGAATGCCCCCTGTTTACATACAGGCCCACGTCTGGGGCAGGAAGCAAAGGAGACTGTCTTACCTGCCCTCCTGGCACTTATTGTAACTCCAGAGGTCTGACATACCATGTAGAACATACTATAGTATATATACTCATACATTTATGTACAGTTCTGGTCAGTAAAATTATTATTTAAAAAGAACAATTCAGCATTAAATTTATCAAAAGTGACAATAATGACTTCTACACTTGTTACAAAGGTTTTCGTTTTCAAATAAATGATGATCTTTCAAACCATAATTTATTAAACCTAAATATGCATCAATTCAAGTTTTTGAGCATCAAATCAGCGTATTGTGACGATTTCATAAAATTCAGCATTATATCACAGGATTAAATTACATTTTAAAAGTATTTTCAAATTGAAATAGTTATTTAAAATGTAACAATATTACAGTTTTCATTAATCAAATAAAAGCAGTATTGGTGAGCATGAGAGACTTTTTAAAAAAAAATGTAAACAAAAATTCTACTGACCCCAAAATCTTACATGACATACTATATAAACATATACTTGTACATATACTTTATTTCATATTCAAAATGATGCTTTGTTTTAATTAATATACTTTTTGTTCCTGTCATCAGTAAATGTTGTTATTATAACCCTCTCCCTAGGGATCACTGATTTCTCAAGCTTCTTTTGTCCACCGGGTCATTGGTGCAGTGGGACAGGTTTCCCTGTGCCTTGTCCTGCAGGCACCATGAGGGCACAAGCAGCGGCAGCTGCTGTCAGTCAGTGTGAGCCTTGCCCTCCAGGTACCTACTGCCCAGACCCTCGCACCACGGGCCAGCCTAATACAGCAGGCATCCCATGTCGAGCTTCTTACGAATGTCCTGCAGGTAGGTGTGATTTCTACAGGACTGATATTTACAAATGCACTAAAAATTTATAAATATATGTAAATAATGCACAGTTTTAACCGTGAAGTGTGATAAAGTGATCCTTTATACAGGCTCAGTCACAGAGACCCCTTGCAGAGCAGGTTCATACTGTAGACCCCAGACAGGAGATCCGACACCATGCCCTGCAGGATACTACTGTCCCGAAGCATCTCACACCTACAGCTCACCACAGCAAGTGTAAGCACCAACCACAAGGGATATATTACAATGAGAGATTTTTTGCATTGGATATTAATTGTGATATTTCTTTCCTATATTTTTACTATTCCTATCAATGACTTATATTAGTTTAAATATAAATATGATTAAGAGAAAATTATTTATCTGTTTTTGCAGGTGTACTTTTCCGTATTACTGCCCAGCCAACAGCTCTGCCATGCTGTCCTGTCCGGATGGCTGGATGCCACTGAACACCAGCGGGTTGAGGAAGTCTCAGGACAGCAGCTGTGTGCAGTGTGGGGCCGGGACCTATCGGCCCAGTCGCTCCCCTCACCTCCAGTGCCTCCTCTGCCCTCCAGGACATCACTGCCCTCCAGGTCAGTTCTGAATAGCTCCCACAATACAAACAATACCAGGCTGATTGATTACGGTTACTAATTGCATGATCTGTTTACTAGGCTCACACCATTATGGTGATCAACCCTGTCCAGTCGGGTACTTTTGTCCACAGGGCAGCTCCGATCCTGTTCCCTGCCCGCCTGGCTTATATGGAAATCGCACTAGCGCTGAATCACTTGAGGAATGTCACAAATGCCCACCAGGGACCTTCAATCACTTGCATGCCCAGAGAGCCTGTTTCCCCTGTGGGAGTTCGTCCACCTCAGATGCAGGTCAGAGTGTGTTTAAGGACAATGTCTTTATACTTAGGAACCATTTACACAGAAGAATGCAAGATGCAGGCAGTGCTGGGTAATAGCAGATTAGGAGCCAGATTCACTTAACAGGGCAAAGCGTGTGCAATAGCATATAGAACCTTAAATATATCATACACAGTCAGATCATTTTCATAATGACCAGCGCACTGCACCAAGAGCAGCGCAAATTAGGGCCTGCTTTAGGACATGATTTTTTTGGTGCAAACAGCAGTAATTTGATTAGCTAAAATTGTGTTGCGTGATTAATTTTAATACATTTAATAGCATATTCAGGTCAGATTCCAAAAATGAAATACTTTACTATATTTTTCGCTGCTACAGTACTACAACTATTTTTCTTGATTACATGATTACAAAATCAATGACCCTTTATACTCTTAAAAAGCAAACCAGAGGCTGTAATGTATTTATTTTGTGTCTTTTCATAGGGGCGCCCTCTTGTACCTGTATAGGCAAAAACCGTGCATTCCAGCACTCAGATGGGTCGTGCTTGTGTAAGACCGGTTTTGTGTTTTACAATGAATTAGACTTCAAAAGCTCCACTGCAGACAGTGAACTGGACTGCCAGCCTGAGGTGCGATGTGCGCACTGAAAAAAAAGCTCTGTGTTTCCTCAGTATAATTGTGTGATAAGACGGTAAGGAGCTCTTTATTCTGTGTAGGTGAAGAAGCGCTGTGGGGCAGGTCAAGTGAGATTGGCCGCTACGCTAGAATGCGTTTTCCCATCCACCTACTCCTGTAACATCACATGTGGACCTCAGGGTGGGATGTTGGATGTTGGCATGGGCATGTAAGTTTGCCGTTCTAGTGAAGAGGGAGTCTTCTGTGTATTAAAATGTTAATGCTTTACAGTTATGTTTTAGGTATCATAAACTTACACTAATAATATATTTACCATATTTATTTATTTTGATGTTCATGCTAATTGCTACATAATGGCTTTTAAAAGCTAGGAGTAAATATGTTTTTTTTTAAACAAGAGCACATTAAACTGAGCAAAAGTGACCATAACAACATTTATCTGTAAATAAAGTAACATATAAATACTGTGCTTTTGAACATTTCTATTTACTAAAGTATCCTTAAAAATGCATTTTGACTGTTTTCCGCATAACCGTATTAGAATGATTGAGTAAAAATGAGAAAAAAGTTTGTTAAATGAGTAATTATGATAAAAAAGCAGCTTTGCCATCACAGTTATGAATTACATTTTGAAATTATATAAAGAATGTTAAAATGAACAGTGCTTTATAATGAAACTAATTAACAATGAAAAAAAAAGCATATTTATAAAATGTAACAAATAAAATAAAAAAAATGCTTGTTGTTCATTCGGTTTGTGTTGTTTTTCTGCAGTTGTGACTGTGATAGGTACGTGTCCGCGGAGGAACTGTGTAACTCTTCATGTGTGTCCACACTCCCGGTGCTCTCTGCCAGACTGGATACAGACGGACAACTACTGCTGAGAATCAAAGCCACAGATGAAAGCAAAACCTGGAGCAGGGTGAGATCTGGACCTGTTAAAATAACTTCATATTGAAGTATCATATTCCTTACTATATTACGAAATATAACACCTTTTTATTGTTCTTTCAGAATATGATAAATGTATTAGGACCTGATGTTCATGTCAAGAGCATTGGAAGGATCCACTTCGTCCAGTTTGCTCCTGAGGGAGTGTTTGGTTGGATTTTAAAAGACCCCGTTCTCATTAATTCTTTAGTAAGAGGTAAGCTACCAGTGTTTATCTGACCTCCAGATTCAAACATTTTTCATCAGAATTGTCCAGAACATAAAACTTGAACATAAAATCGAACTCAAACTTTTGCACATAGTTTGTATAAATATTTACTACGGTTGTATGAATTAACAATACATTCTGATTCTTAAAAGAACCTTCACTGTGATACAAGAACACCTTGTCTGGGTTTATTGTGAAGTAATGACCCCAGACCACAAAACCAGTCTTAAGTCGCTGGGGTATATTTGCAGCAATAGCCAAAAATACATTGTATGGGTCAAAATTATTGATTTTTTTTTGCTAAAAATCCTTAGGATAGTAAGTAAAGATTCATGATTCCATGAAGTTATTTAGTCAATTTCTTACCGAAAATATATTAAAACATTTTTAATTTTTGATTAGTAATATGCATTGTAATACGATTAGTAACGATGATTGTTGAAAAATGTTGTTGTTGAAAAATGTTTATTATTTCAGAACCAGTTGAAATTCTGGAGAGAGATTTTAGGAAGAAACGACATGCCGATCAGAACAAGGTTTTCGAGCCTCTTCCACGGATCCCAAATCCCATCGCATGTCTGTCCTCAAATGATATGCTCATCTTTCAGCTCACCATCAACCACACCGGTATGGCTTTGTCAAATACAGCAGCACTAATAATAAAAGATACCTAGTGCATGTTTCATGTCATTCTGTTAATTTAGACCGCCACTCCAGTCACTTCCCAGTGTACCAGAAGGACCACCTGTTCAGCAGTAACCCTGGCTGGGATTTTGGGGCATTTAGACGTCTGCAGAATCTTGTCAAACACACACAGCTAAATTCCAGCAGGTAAGACTAGATAGATATACAGTATCACATGTAGCTTTCAACAGAGTTGATCTGCATCGATTTATCTTGTTAGATTTGCGCATGTATTCATGGAGCCGGGAAAGTATGTGTTCCTGGATAACGCAGTGTTGGACTGGAGTCTGATTGTGGTTGTGAGTGAACAGGGCTCTGAGTGCAACCCCACAACAGCTGCGTTCCAGCCGACGACCCCTGCACAGCTTGTGCGACACGGGATTGTTAAACAACACCGCTTAAACCTGCTTCCAGACTGGGGGCTTATCACAGGTCGGCTGCTTTTGAGACAGAAAGAGGCATTTTTCTTTCTAAGAGGTGACGCTTTACTTATGCTTTACATGCTGTGCTCTGTGTTTATCCGTAGGGATCTTGTCTCTGTTGGTGTTGCTGATAATAGTGTTGACAGCCTCTGCTCTTGTCTTGAGGCCTAATCGGTCCAACATCATTGCTCAAGGGAGGCCTAAGCCCAAGTGGCGCAGTTTGGGTGAACCCAGTATACCTGTTGAATATGTTTATAATACAGAAAGGTAAGTCAGCTGCTTATCACTAAAGTTTCTTTCTTGTGAGGTTTCTTAAAGCAGTTTAGGACAAGAATACTAGGGATGCACTGACATTACATTTAGATTTAGATTTATACTGTGTAATGGTCAATAATTTATAAATTATTATCATTCTAAAATCAAATCGAAAAAAAAACTCTAAAAACCAAAATAAATTGCTTTAACGGATGCACATAAACTTAGGGAGTAGCAACAAAAATGGATTAATACTTTATGGTAAATTATTTATGTTAATGTTGAGTGTCAGATAATGGCAGCAGTATTGTCAAAATGTGAGAAACAATCATGTGCAATCAAATATTGACCGATATACACTAAATCTGGGGTCAGTAAGACTCCTATGCTCACCGAGAATGTATTTGTTTAATCAAAAATGCAATAAAATCAGTAATATTGTAAAATGCTATTATCATTTTTATGCTCACCAAGGATGCATTTGTTAGATTAAAAATACAGCAAAATCATTAATGCTGTGAAATATTATTATAATTTAAAATGACCATTTTCTATTATAATAATACTTTTTAAAACTTAATTTATTTTTGTGATGATAAAGCTTAAATTCCATCATTCAGCATCATTACATCCTTCTGCGGTGTCACATAATCCTTCAGAAACTATTCTAATATGCTGATTTTGTCTGATGCTGACACGTTTCTTCCTATAATGTTTGAAAGCATTAAGAGAACTCGTTACATTAGCAGATTATCATTAGCATATCCATTTTTCAAATTGTGCATTAAGCAAGTAAAGCAATCAATAGCACGTGGTGCAGTTTTCAGTGCTTTGTGTTGTAGTGCGGACGGCTCTGAGCAACTAGGTCTGAGAGGGGTGGGAGAAGGAGCCGAATCAGAGGAACCCGCTGTTTGCAAAGGAGGTAACTGAAAATAATTTGAAATGCCTGATAATGGATAAATATACAAAAACGCTTCTGTATTCTGTCAAATCCCATACTAATGTGAAGGTTTCAGAACGACACTAATGGAGCTGGAGGAGTTTAATGTTAAAACACTGTATGACAAGTTAGAGGATCAGAATTTACATCTGGCATCCCAGCTGGCAAAGCACCGCAAAGACACACAGGAGTTTTACCGGAACATGTGTCAGCATATTGATGCTCTGAGGGTAAGACAGAAACAAAAATGGATAAAAAAAATGGAAATAATAATGAATACATGATCAATCTCTGTAACTAATCAGTTTCCACGTCTTGTATTTAGGACACACTAGAAAATATGGAACCCTCAAAACTGAACCAGCTGAAAAAAATACTAGACAATGAAGTTCTGACGAAAAGAGAAATTGCTTATGGTAAGACAGAAGTTCAGAGGTGTAAAGAGTCCCTGAAATTACTTGAGTAAAAGTACGGATACCTTACTGTAAAATGACTACAAGTAACAAGTCACCAATTCCTTGATTCCAAGACCTGATTAAACGTCTTAAAGCATCTGATTTTAAAGAACTTAAGTATTTTACTCGTACTGAATGTGGGGTCAAAGAACACCAAGAAACGTGAAAAACAATAAATGTTTATTTGAGGTTTTATTTACTAATATAGAAATGAAATTGAACATCTCGATATTTCGAAATAGCAGAACAAAATAGATCAAACAAGTCGGTCTCAATCAAACTCAACCTACAGATGGTGATATAGCCAGGGTAGACAAAGATGCCGACTTGTCGCGTACAATCACAATGTAATGGGTAACAATAAGTGTCAGTCAAAATTTAGTGGAGTAAGGAGTACATATATTCATTAAAAATGTTGTCGAGTAGAGGGTCCATTTACTCAAATACTTTACACCACTGCAGAAGTTACATGTTTATATACAATCTTAAACAGTCACAGGTCTGTGAAAGCGTTTGTGTTTGCACCAGAGCCGTGGATGGGGCTGATGGAGACCGTGCTGAGATCTTTGGAGGGGGTGCTGTGCAGGGTGAATGGGGAGGTCTGGCAGCAACAGGACAGCACAGCAACAAACAGCCACAGAGACACTGGAGAGAGTGAACTTCACACCGGATACACTCAGGTTATTTAGTAATTACAGTCCATTAAAACAAGTACCAATAAATGTGCATACTAGTGATGTTAAAACAATAATTAAGTTAAAAAAATGATTCTGTTAGAATTTATACTCTCTTGCAAGTATATGCCGTTCTTTAAATGTGAGGCTTATTTCAATGGTTCTTGTATGCTTTTCTAATCAGATCATATTATATCTTTAATAATAAAAGTGGTCTATTGGTGTAACATTTGTAATTTTGGGCTGGACTGTTTAGTGTGAACTAAAATCATTAAAAATATATCTTTGTTGATTAAAATTGTCAAAAGGGAGAGTCACAAAAATAATATAAAAATAAAAATAATCGTTACAAAAATAAAGTTGAAATAAAACAAAATGTAAATTTTAGATTAAAAAGATACTTAAGCAAAAATCTGGGTAACACTTTACATAAGGGTTTGTTTGTTAACATAAATTAACTGTATCGACAGCAGAGTAGACATATACAGCTTTCTGTAGATATAACTCTCATGTCTGTGAGTCACGTTTTCGCGACACGTCTCAGCTCATTTCATCGACGTGTTTTAATCTGAACATCACGGAGACAGAGACAGCAGAGAACGCACCCTGTTAATTTTCTTTATTTACCAAAAGCAGAATGTTTTGTTGATATTGTGAGTGTATACAAAAGAAATAGACCCTTTCCAGATTAAAATGCTGTATTACTCTTATATGTGCGATCATATATGACAGAGCCGTTTCAGATCCAACCTTAGATGGTTAACATGAGCAATATTTCTATATACCATTTATTAATGTTATTTAATGTTAAGTTACTTACAGTACTAACTAAATTCTAATCAGTTAACAATAGTAATAATAATGTACTGTGAACTGACATGACATTTGTATTAACTAACATTGAAAAAGATTAATAAATGCCTTTAAAGGAATATAAATATATTGTTCATTGATAGTTCATGTTAGTAAATACATTAACTAATGTTAACAAATGAGACCTTATTATGAATAGTGTGTGTGTGTATATATATATATATATACTCTGTGTGTGTGTGTGTGTGTGTGTAGTGTTACTAAAATATGAAATGTTGCCTACATTTCAACAGGGCTTGAAATAAATTGTTGACGCTGAAGTAGCATAATTACTAAAGCAAAACAAAAATCTTAACCTAATAAAATAACAAAAACATATAACAAAACAACTAAAACTAAAATAAAAAGACAACTACACCAGTATATAAATCATACTAAAATAGCACTGCTTTTAACAGTTCTCTTTTCAGTGAATCAGTTGACACACAACCAATCTGAAATTATTTATTTAAATCAAAACTGTATTTAATACAGATGCATCGATTTACAGCTTTTGTGTTCCACAGGAGATTCAAAAATCGAATCTGTTTGAGCGAGTACATGACGACATAATTTTCATTTTGGCTGCACTATCCCATTAAGTATATCTGTATCATTTTACAGTTTTCTCCTGCAGACATGTCAGAGTTTAAAGTGGGTGCAGATGCAGAGGCAGCTTCCTCAGATCCAGGTTTGACCTTGATAAACACCAGTTTGCAGTCTTTGACCCAGGGCACCTGCTGTGCTCACAGTACATGCTCTCATCTGTCAGGTCAACAGCAGAGCACCATCCCCTGCGTGAGTGAAGAGGAACTGGCCAAGTTTGTGTCTCTGACGCCTCTGTCCAAAACACTGCAGGAAATAAAGGACTCACTCCAGACTATTGCCCACACACCCAAGAAAGAGAACGGTCGGTACTCTTTTGTGCATTTAGATTCAGTGAGCTAAAGTAGAAATGCATTTTTAATAAACTATTTTGATTATATAACCATATATATATATATATATATATAACATTGTATAACAATTGAAAATATAATATATAGTACATTTTATGTATCTATTGTATTTGTTTTGTTTGTCATGTAAAGTAGTTTTGTAATGACCTACATCTGTTTTCTTCTTCAGTAATTATCAGGCCAGCAGAGGGTGAACCGTCGCACCTGATGCCTGTTACTCTTGACAGCCTTTCCCCACAGCATTTTGCTGTCTTCCTGTTTGGCTGCAATGTTGTTCGCTTACTGAGCAGAGCTTGTTCCTTCCCCTCTGTTGTGCTGCTATTAGCCAGGACAGTGCCAGTCTCTCACTGTGACAACCTGCTGGCCTACTGCCATGAAGACTTTTATTACGACACAACCAATCAAATTTTGTACATCCTAGAGAAGAAGCTTCAAAACGCTGGCCAGTTCATCTCCACTGTCTTACACTCAATGGCCTATATAACCTCAGGTAAGAAAGATTGCTCTAAGTATCGCTAAATAGTTGTTTACTGCTTTCTTTTACCTTTATTTAACAAGGCAAGTCACTTAAGGACAAAACTTGTTTTGAAAGAAATATCTTCAGATGGCTGCTTTTATTTGATCAAAGATACAGGAAAACCAGTAATATTTTGAAACATTATCACAATTTAAAGTCATATGATGTGATTTCAGGTTTCCTTTCTCTTTGGAGTGTTACAAGCTGTTTGTGCTTAGATGAGATCACTAAAGTTGCAAAGACTAAAGTCTTAAATGCAAAAAGATATTCTTAATATAAAAATTAAGACTCGACCACGCCTCCCTAAAACACCTCGTTCAAACTCCTTGTGTGCTGAATTATTTCTTGTTGTAGTGTTGTTGTCGGCGCCATGTTCTGGAGACGTTGTGTTTCATTGTGAAAAGGGAAACTACTTTGTTTGTGTTGCCAAAAGAGGACAAAACTAAGTTAAAGTTGTATTTACATTAACACTGTTCCAGAACAGTTCAACCCTAATATCAGAGTGTGATATGCACAAAATATTGTATTTTTCTATTTTAATATTTTTTTAGAATGGAATTTATGTGTATGGTGGCTGAATTTATTTGAAATAATTTTTTTTAAGTAAAAAAATAAAAGTTACTGTTACTTTTGATCAACTGACTAAACCCACAGTTTAACAAACATTAAGGTCTATTCCCAGACTAAAATATTAACAAATGCTCTCACATTTTTTAGAAATGGTGTTCATTTTTAATGCACATGTTTTTGAGAACCAGCATGTAAACATTTAAAAAATTCTCTACTGACACTAATGCAATGTCAGTATTTCTTTCAGTTGAAATAAACTTGCTCTAACTGTTCTTAAAAATAGGTAAAAAAGATTATCGGTATTGTTTTTTTTCTCAGTCATGTTTATAAAAACTACTTAACTGTAGTTTAACTGAACTAATTGTACTATTGCCCAATCATGGTTTAACCTAAGCTCTGTCAGCGAAACCAGGCCTTAAAGTATCCATTTGTTTAAAACTTACTGACTTTTAAAACATAGTGTACAATACATCAATAGATACACAAAATAAGAAAATAAAAACATACAATGCTTGTTTTTAGGCCTATACATTTTTTAGAAATATATAAGTATTATTTTTCAGTAACATCTGCAAAGTTCTCCAAATTTAAAAAGCATTAAACATTTTGCCATTTCTATTTTTTACAGGCTCAAAATCTCTCGAATTTATTAAAGCCTTCCACTTGGCAGTTTCAGCATTAAGCATGGAGTTGTTTCATCACACTTTCACTGAGGACCAGAGGAAAGGAAAGGTAAGGCTCGTGTTTGGAATATCCATGAAATCTAGTAAGATCTGTAACAGACTTTTGCTCACATGTTAGATGGATGAGGATAACACACCAGAGGCCTTCGGAACATTAGTAGAGGACTTCTTCAGTGTAAAAATACCTACTGGATCCCACTTCACTGAGCACATGCTGGCAGAGAGGTTAGTATCCAATCTGAGGTGGGTTTTTAACATTGAGAATATATTAAAACATTGAAAACATTCACTGTAATCGATTTTAGACTTCAAGTATATAAATACTTCAAGTTGGAGCAGCTCCTTCAAGAACTAAAACCAACTCTAAAAGACAGACATGGAGATGGTGAGAGGTTTTGAGAGTGATTTTTAACATACAACATTCTTAGCCTTGCAAACACCTGAACACTGCTGCAATTGTGGGTCTTTTGTGCACAGGACGAGGGCAAACTGGCCTAAAGTCTCAAGTCCCAGTGAGTGGAAGCACTTTATGCATGTTTTATTTATTCTGAAGAGTCTATGTCTATGAAAATATCTCCTCTTTTTATTCTACCTGTGCTTCAGGTGCTGTGTATGGAAAGAGAAATAAACAGACTTGATGAAGTTTACCAGCAGCTCTCGTCTGAAGTCCACTGGGCGACACACATACGCAGCCCACCGGAGAAGAAAGAGCCCTGGTTTGACAAAACGCTTCAGGTAACAGCCAGTCTGACTCACCTTATGGAGACCCCTTACAGCCCCCACTACATTTGCAAGAGGGCCAAATGAATTTAAATTGTAGAATGTATTTCTCACCCCTTCTGTCTGTGTCTCTGATGCTCCCCATTCTTTCAGGAGCAGCAGGTGATGCTTGAGCTGCAGAAGTGTACGGTGGATCAGAGACTGAAGGAGATGAGAGACAGACTAACTAAACTGAGCTTGAGTCCTAATGAAAACAGACCGGCTCACTGCACAGTCCTGGCTCAGGAAGACAGCCAGACGCCCAGCAAATGCAAACCAGACAGTGGAGGAGCAGAGAAACAGACCCCTGCTGCGGGACAGTCCAGCAACAAGAAGAAGCAGAGCAAGCATAGGGACAAAGATGAGGAAAAGGGTGTGACTGCGTGAGGAATAATGTTTGAAAATGTTTATTGTTCTAAAAAGAATCTGTTTCTTGTCTTTACACTGTGTTTTATCCAAACCTGTGTGGCACATGTCGCAGCCAGCCAGGATTTAATTTTTATGATATTTTAAATGTTTAATGTACATTTAAAATGAACAGGGGAACACAAACCAAAATGTCCTTTCAATTGTTCTTTGTAGAGGTCATAAACAGTTTAGTCACAGCTTTAAAATGTAAGTTTTTTTGGTATGTATTTATATATTTACACTACTGTTGAAACATTTAGGGTTGACAAGATTTTTAACATGTTTTTGAAATAAGCCTCTAAAGGCTGCATTTATTTGATCAAAAATATAGTAAAGCAAACAATAATTAAAAGAATTAAAATACTGTTTTCTATTTGAATACATTTTTAAATATCTTCAGTGTCTCCTCACCTTGAAAGCAAAACAGGTGACCCACGTGAATCGTGTAGATCCCATGAGAATTATTTTTGGCCAGGGGGGTCTTGGAAAAGTCTTGGATGGTATTTATTGATTAATTAAAACTTAATATAAAGTGGATTTCATCCATTTCAAATCGTGAAATCTGAGCGTCCCACGTTCGTAGATTGTGCGCGCCATCCACTGACATCAAGGGCGCCAGTTCTTCCTGCGGGACAATCCGCGTGGGATAAGATGACAGGGGAGAGATCCACTATTTAATTTCTTGGTGTTTATGTGTCACCAAAGGCTTAGGGGCCGTTCACATGCAGCGCATGATTTTGTAATTGACATGGCTTTCATGGTTGCCTAGTAACAGTTGACGCTACAGAAGCGCGAGTGACCACACGCTTTGAAATTGGTGGAAGAAGTGACACGCCTCGAGTTTTTCACGCGTGTTTAGACGCTTCATGTGAACGTACCCTTAAGGAAGTAAGTTACATTTAATGCTAAAGTATCGTTAACACTAATACAAACACTATTTATTATTTACATTATTTTAGTATGTTAGGGCAGAACGATACAGCTCTGGTTAAACAGCTGGATGCTGGGTTGAAATGCAGCTGGAATTGGTCATGGCTTCAACTGGAGAGGTGTTCTTTTATTTAAGGGATGTGCATATGTCTTTAGACAAATGTCAATACAATTTTTTTCTGGCATGCTCTGTCTGCAATATCAAATAGCATTTGTAGTTGATGGTATATTTTTCGATAAAACACTTATTACTGTAGGTTGATTTCTTTGCCCAAAAAAACAAACAAAAAGAACTTGGCAGTCAATCATGATGGAAGAATAAACAAGTCAGCATTTGAGACCGTAAAATTTATTCTGTGGGAGTCCCCCCATCTCCCTCGAGCACCCTTCTAACCTTTTTCACCCCTGACCCATTTTCATGCCTGATTTTAATATTAAGAAACAATTCTTATTATTACCAGTGTTGAAAACTGTTGTGCTGCTTAATATTTTTGTGCAAACTCAAATGAACACACAAATGAACAGTTCAGCATATGAAAGTTTACTAAAGTAAAGTATTAATTAAGGAAATGTTTTGAATGGTAATTATCTTTATTTGAACGTCATTTAAAATAAAAATGAATCAAAGATATAAAAACACATAATAATAAAAGTGTTGTTTCCTATGTGTCAGTGCAAAACCAGGAAAAATATTACTAATTAAACATGCCATGCACTTTTAAGCTGTAATATACAGTATGCGCTTTTCTCGTCCTCTAGTGCTTTTCCAGTCAATAATCTAACAGTTCAAGCATGCTCATGCTCAAAGCCGGGCTAAACTCTTTTTCTCTAGGGGGATAAGACTGTGAACAGATTGGGAGGGAGGGGAGCTATAGCTGTCATCAGATGCTATCAGTGTTACAACTCTCTGTCCTTGAGCTGATACGCGCAAGAAAGTTCCACTGGCTGTGTGCCGTCTGCCTTTATCACTTTAGATTAAACAAACAATGTATCCACGCGGCATCCAGGGCAGACTTAACACTTAACATACCTGTCAGACTCGGCGAACTGATGCCGAAGTAGATGCAGTGTTTGCAAGGCCCTCATACAGAATAATACTCTCACATTCAGACTTTGTTTTATAGATGTTTAGATTTTTTTTGTGGACATGCCATTCATTTGTAATGCTCATGAACTTTTTAAATTTAAAAAAGTTTTTAAATTCTCTACTGACACTAAGCATTTAAATTTTATTTTTGCAGGCTGATCATAATAATAATAATATATTAATTATGATTATTTTATTTATTTATTACCACTACAACTAATATAAATAACAACTACAACAATAGATAAACCACAATAAAATAATAATAACAAAAATAGAAATTGTTAAGTTTCGAACTTAAAGACAATCTTTCTTTTGTAGCTCAAATGACCACTAGTGAATTTTGCTTTTCTTTCTTTTTTTTTTCTTAGTATTTTATTCCTTTTAAATGAAACTAACAGTTGGAGTTTGCATTTAAAAGCTTAATTTCAAACGAGTTTTTAACAATATTTTAAGATTAATTAATTAACAGTTTTAATATTCACAAATTGCTTATTTGATTTGTGCCGTAAAATGTAATTTATAGTTTATAAATAATTATTAACGTCATTTAATTACATTTTTTGTTACTACAACTAATATAAAAAAGAGCTACAAAAACAACAACAACAAAAATTACTATTATCATTGATGTTAAGTACAACTATAACTATATTATTGGTGTTGTGACAATAAAAATAATAATAATGTTTGTTCTTGTTGTTAATAATTATTATTATTGTTGTTATCCCTGCGACAATGTTCATTTTTCTTTTGTTTTTAATAAAATAATTATTGTAGTGACAACAGCAACAATACAGTAATAATGACAATTATTATTATCAATCTGTTGGAGTTTACTTATTGTGCATCAAATACGTCTCCTGCTCGGCAAGCACTGTATTTGCTTTAAATGTTTTTGCTTTGTTGTTGTTTTTTTGAGTGTTTGTTTAATATACATTATTTATGAACAGGTTGTCATGCTGTATTCCTGGAGGAGGTAGCTGTGATCATGCCTATTTTTGTCCTGGCTCTCTTGATTACAAACGGACAGCTGCAATACCTGAGAGGACTCCACTTGAGTAATAAACTCTAGTCTACAGTCCAGCGTCACTTATTACAGAGACCACCATTTTATTTGCAGAAATATTGTCCTCTATTATAAGGCTTAAGATCCACTGATATGTCCATTAAGGGAGCATCCTATAGTAAGTGTTGTCATTTATTTTTTATGCCATGTAGTGTTATAAATGGAAAGGGTGTGCATTTGTAGATCTTCTATCTGTTGATAATGCCTCTTAGTAAAGCATAACATGCATTAAAACTGTCAGAGAAAGAAAAAAAAATGAACTGTAGGATGTAATTTAAGTACATTTATTGCTTATAGAGCTATAGGTGCTTATAGCTTTGGATAACATTTCTGCCTGTCTTGCAATGCATCTCTTCATTTTATATGGTTTACAGTAATAAAGTACCAGAGATCCTTTCATTTAAAAGGCTTGTAGTGTAGCACATAAACCCAGACTTCCTTTAGTGCTAGACAGGCATTTCTGTTTTCGAGTCCAGTGATGTGTGAAAATGGCTTGCGTAATCTTGCTCCTGGTTGTTATTCAGTGATAACGACGTGAACTCCATGCAGTATGTATAAACTCTCTTGAGATATGGTTTCGTGTGCATCAATATATAAATTGCTTTACTTTCTTTTTTTTTCAAAAGACATAAAATGGGAAACATTGCCACGCATAAAATAGCATAAAGATGGATATTAGATGGCAAAATTTTGTTTTGATAGTTTCTTCAATAGTTCAATATTTCACAACAGCACTGGTAAGGTGCATTACAAGTTCAAATAGATCTAAAATAATACAACGCAAGCGTTTGTTCTGTCCAGTTTAGGTGCTGGTAAGTAATGTCTGTTGGGTGGTTTAGAGCCACTGGTCAGGAATGGATTTATGGGGTGATATTGATGGGAGGAGGTCAGAAGAGCTATTTTGGAGGTTTGTATAGGGCGGCAGTTCAGCAGCAGGTGTTTAAAAAGCCTGAGTGGTTCCTCGTGGGAGATGGTTTCAAACAGAGATAGAGTAGGATGAGGCTGTAGGATGTGGCAGGTGTTCCCTGATGGAAAGATTTTACAAGAGGCATGTGCTAGGTTTGGATTGTAATTAAATGAAAAGCATAAATCCAGTGAAGATGTCACTTTCATCGAAGAAAGAAAAAAGTTTTTTTTTAAGAACACGTCTCTTTGTATGCAGAGGCCTGGAACAGCACAGTCAGAGTGACACGCTGTCTTTGTCGCCTGTACAAACTTGTTCTAAAAAGTTGAAATGAATCCTTTCATTGGTAAATACTTCAGCAGTGAACAAAGAGGATGCTCATGCCTGCTCACATAACAGCCTTAGGCCCAATTCTAAATCTACCCCTTACCCCTACACTTTCCCCTACCCCTCCGTTTGGCGCGTTCACGTGTAGGGGTAGGGGTCATTATGACATCATTATTCAGAAATGTGCTTATTTGATCAGTCACTCGAACTTTTAATTATAGTTTATAAATATGTCTTCTGCATTTTAATATTTCATATTTAAAATGTAGAAACATCCTAAAGCTTTTTAATGTATTGTATTTAATGAATATTATTTTACTCAGGACTTGAATTAATGAGGGGAAGGTTTGAAACAAATGACTAAAAGCATCCCTCGGTAAAACCTCCATCCCCCTAACCATCCCCTTTAGATGAACAATGTATACTATGTAAAACTTATTATGCAAATGACATGTCAAAATTATTATGAAAATTCACAGGTTAAATATCCTACATCCCTTAAGCCTTTAACTGGCATCTGTCATGATTACATTAGGATTTATATGTAATATAGTAAAATAAAAAATAGGTGTTCCATATATCGCATGTTTATGTAATATTATATACGCTTAATGAAATATTACATTGGCTTTTACTCATACGCTGTAATGTTTTATTATTTTGAATCCCAGATTTAGATAGCAAATAATTGTATTCTTTTAAATATTATATTATATTATTTCAAAAATAGCTTTGATTTATTCACACAAACATTAACACAGGCCTACTGATATTAATAAACAGACTCACAGGGTTTCATCCTCACTGCTGGATGCAAGCATTACATTGGCCCTGCTCTCTCCACACTGTCATTTTGCGTTGCTGTTGCCATGGTTTCCCTGCATCGTGGGTATAGCAACCAGCAGGCCTGCCATTTTTAGTCTGTGCTGAGACCAAGCCTGCTGGCAACATCTCCCTCGCTAAGCAGCGCACTCCTGCTATTGTATTACAGCTTTGTACAGATGAACCTCGCTGAGAGACATCCCTTTCAATCCCTTCTACAATTCACTTCTTATTTCATTGTTTCATCAAGAGTCGGAATAGATTGGAAAGCATCTGGCACTGGTGGAAACAAATGGTCTCTGTGTAGAAATCATTTCAATTTCTGTGAGCCATGTGTTCTTCTCTTACTGAGAGGTCGCCATAATAAAGCAGCCATAATCCCAATGATGAAATCTGTAATCCTGACCTTTGGACTAAGCTTCACTGGGTTCCCATACATTACTACTTTAGCAAGATTAAATCGTCGTCTTTCTCATTGTAAGATTAGACACAAATCTTACGCTTGTGTTGGTATCCAAACAGGGATCTAATCTCAACAAATGATCCTTCCCAATGGTAAAGAAGAGGAATCTGTTTAAAAGAAAGCAAGATGGGAGTAGATGTATGTCGTTGCATATTGCTAAGCCTTATTGAACGTAAAAATATAGCATTTACATATGCATTTTAAGACCGGACGGATTACTGGAGTGTTGGAAAAATCCTAATTCTCAGATGTTTTCCATTAAGTTTTTGTCCTTATGTGCAATGTTTATATATCCTGCTGAAAGCCATTTAAATGGGGTCATGATCTGAGAAATCTAAATTCCCTTGATATTTTGATATATGAGGTCATTGTGATATAAAAAATATTCTGTAACATTCATAACTCAAAACTTCCTCGCTAGTCTAAAGACAATTTGCTTGTAAACCGTGACTCTTTTTTCAACGCTTGCTTCTACATAACTGCCTGTTTAGCCCCGTCCACTGATTCACGCATCTAGTGTAAATAACAAGAGCGGCAAACACAGGTCTATGCAGAAACCAAAATAAACTTTATTTAATAAACTTTATTTTTTAATGAAGATTCAGACCACATCAGTAAGAACTCGGTCTTTTGTTTACTTCATTATACCACAGATTTGTTTACAAAACAAGGCACGTTTTGACCCAGGATTGAAACTAAAAGTCAATGCTGTGCTAACTATATTGGATGTGACAGTAATGTTGCAACACACAAGTGTGATTAAGTGCTTTTATTACATGATCACTATTGCTTTGTCGTTTAGTACACATAGTTTGATGTGAGTACGTATGTGTTTTTAACATAAATCACTGCAGCGCCCATCTGTGAAGGACGTAAGCTGTCAAACATACACACCAGGACAGAAAATAGCCTATTAGTTGTAAAATATGATGTTTTTAACAACATAAATTGACCTCAGAGAACAGTAGGCAGTTCAGGGCCCCTTTAACTTAAACACAATAATTCACTCAAAAAAAAAAAAAAACTGAAAGTGTACTTCCGGGCCATCCAAGAACAGATCAGTTCATTATTATTTGCTCACCAATGGATCTTTTACAGTGAATGGGTGCCATCAGAATGAGTCCAAAAAGCTGATAAACACATTGCAATAATACACTGGTAATCCACATGAATCCAGTCAATCAGTTCCATGTTTCATTGAGACATTTTAACTTTAAACCACTTGTTTCTGTGAAACAAGAAACCATGGCTGGATATTTTCATGTTCATAATCACCCTGGAGTGCTCAAAATTGTGAATATGAATGGGAATATACTTCAGGGATATTTTACTCATAAAAAAGTCTAGGGGTGCCAATAATTGTGGTCAACAATTATTGGAGAAAACATTTTCATCACAGGAATTTCTCCTCATTTTCAATTGTTTTACTTCAATGATAGGTTAGAATTGAATGAAAGATCAGAAGTATAAACAATGCAGATTTATTTTCACAGCCACTTTTGCTCAGATTTACCAAGGCTGCCAATATTAGTGGAGCGACTGTATTTGCGTAGAACTGTTTTGGAATGTTTGCACTTAGATTTTCATCTAAGAACAATGATTTAATGTTAAAACATATAAATGATGGATTTATTTCTTACAAACATGCAGCCTATATACATGCAGCCCAATAATCCACATGCATTGTGGATTATTGTGGTGCTTTTATCAGCTCTTTGGACTTTCATTCTGACGGAATGTAATGCTAAGGAAACAAACTCATCTACATCTCTGATGGCCTGCATTTTTTAGGACATTTAAATTTTGGGGTAAACTATTCCTTTAATGTCCATGCAGTATACACATTTTGTGCTGTCTCTTTAAACATATCCCACATTTTTTTTAGCTCAAAATGTTTTGCATTTGTCAATTTCTTCAACAGTCATCATCCATGTGGTGACAGCAAACTGGAAAGGTTAGATTCAGTGTGACTCATGTAATAATTGCAGTAATTGCGTTGAAGCTGCTTCCCCGACCACGCTTAGGTTAAGTAGGACCAGTGTGTGGGTTTGAATGATGAAATGCGGAGACAATTGAAGCCTACAGATGCACACAGCTCATGATGTGCTGTTCTCTCTAGGGTTGATGGATGTTGTTTATAAGAGGAGAAGAGACTAGATCTGATGACTGAAGATTGGATGCAAGTGTACAACTTTTAAATTTGTAGTCTCTGGTGAAGCTTCGGCTTCAAATCTGTCTCTTTCTATTGCGTAAGTTGCCAGGACATGAGGACTCCACTGCCACCAATAAACATATCACTTATTGCATCTGCCTTGAATGGAACAATCCAGTATGGTGGAGATTGGATTAGACAGATTTTTTAGATCAGTTTAAGGTGGGTTCATTTCTCAGTCACACAATGATACAGCCTAGCTACAATTCCACAGATCATTGAAAACAATATTAAAAATAGCAGAGGAATGTTGTTATACGGTATGGAGCAAGGTATCACAATGAGACCCAGCATTGAACATTCTATTATAAACCTTTCAGCAAAATGAAAAAATTCAAATTTTGTTTTGTTTAATTTTTTGTTTTGTGGGGGGGGGGGGGGGGGGGGGGGGGGGGGGGGGGGGGGGGGGGGGGGGGGGGGGGGGGGGGGGGG